>CM077183.1:26514469-27114469 GCA_039654105.1 Coreius guichenoti | reverse complement strand
TGGTATGGTCATTTATTTGAAATAGCAAGAAGAAAAAGAATTTACCTGCAAAAATCACAGCATAGGTCCATTAAAGTTGTCTTCTCTGGATTTAAAAAAGTAGTCCATTGAGTTTCTTCATTCTTCATTTTATATCAAGTCCACATAGTAGTGAAGATTAGATGAAAAATGTAATGAAAATTTGTGAAATATATATACACACCCTATAAAATGATCGAAAGGAAGTCTACTGGACATTCTCCTACAATGATTTGAATGTAGGTCTCAACATCAAAGAAATGTTACTGCATGCTACTTGGGTCAATATCACTGTAGGGTGCCTTTTGGTGTCCTGTACATAAATAACTCATTTGCCATGATAACTTAACATAACAATTACTATGAAAGGGTGTGTTATATTAGGTAAAATTTGTATATTCATAACAAAAGCATTACTTGGCTCTTTAGATACATTTTCTAGATTTTCTTAGTTTTGTATAAGAGGATTTTTGTATAAACATCAACCTGCACCCTTGACACTTCTGCTCCCCACTTCTTTTTTCAAAACTTAACTGTTTTTAACTGTTTAGCAGCAGATATCCTAGAAGTGGTAAATACCTCACTTTTTTCTGGGACTTTTCCAAACTCCCTGAAAACTGCAGTTGTTAAGCCCCTCCTGAAAAAGAGCAATCCGGATAAAACCATTTTAAGCAACTATAGACCAATCTCAAATCTCCCCTTCATAGGCAAGATAATCAAAAAAGTTGTTTTCAATCAGCTAAACAAATTCTCAAGCTCAAATGGATATTTGGACAATTTTCAATCTGGTTTCTGACCGCATCACAGCACAGAAACTGATAATAAATGATATTCGCCTCAATACAGATACAGGCAAATTATCAGTGCTGGTGCTACTTGACCTCAGTGCAGCATTTGACACTGTCGATCACAACATTCTTCTTGACAGGCTGGAAAACTGGGTTGGGCTTTCTGGGATGGTCCTTAAATGGTTCAGGTCATACTTAGAAGGGAGCGGTTACTATGTGAGTATAGGCGACCATAAGTCTGAGTGGACATCCATGACATGCGGAGTCCCTCAAGGCTCAATTCTTGCACCACTCTTGTTTAACCTGTACATGCTCCCACTGAGCCAAATAATGAGAAAGAACTAAATTGCTTATCACAGCTATGCAGATGACACTCAGATCTACTTAGCACTAACGCCTAATGACTACAGCCCCATTGACTCCCTGGGCAAATGCATTGATGAAATTAACACTTGGATGTGCCAAAAACTAGTTTCTCTAAGTCTTGCCTGGAAACAACAGGGTGGATTATTGTAAAGGACTTCTCACCGGCCTTCCAAAAAAGACCATTAGACAGCTGCAGCTCATACAGAACGCTGCTGCTTCTGAGCAGAACCAGAAAATATGAACATATCACACCAGTCCTCAGGTCTTTACACTGGCTTCCGGTTACATTTAGAATTGATTTTAAAGTACTGTTACTAAACAGTAACAGTTAAATCACTCAATGGCCTAGGACCTCAATACATTGCAGATATGCTCACTGAATATAAACAGATCACTCAGATCATCAGGATCAAGTCAGTTAGAAATACCAAGGGTTCACTCAAAGTAAGGAGAGTCTGCTTTTAGCTATTATGCCAGCCGCAGCTGGAACGAGCTTCCTGAAGAGATCAGATGTGCTTCAACAGTAGTCACATTCAAATCCAGACTCAAAACTCATCTGTTTAGCTGTGCATTTACTGAATGAGCACTGTGCCACTGTACGTCCGACTGATTGCACTTTAACTTATCTATGTATAATATTTTTATTCTTTTAATTCTTTTTATAACTGTTTTAATTTAACCTTGTTTTTATTTTTGGTTATGATTTTATTTATTTCTGAAAAAAGGGGGGGGACAAACCATAGTAGTTGGGCTGGCTCTGTGGTAATGTAGCGTGGCTACGACAATTCTGGAAGAGAAATTGAAACTGCATAGGGAATAAATCGGAGCGTGGACTGAAATAGTCCTAGCTTTGCCTGACCAATCTTAGGTGAAAGATCAGATCTGCTGGAGACGTCCGACAAATTATTTAGGCGCGCCGAAAGAAATCCACAGAGAAAGAGACAACCAGTATGGGGAAGTCCCAGAGCAAGTGTGGAACAAACATAAATTATTCTGAAATGTTAATTGAGAAATTGAGAGATGAGACCATGTTGATGATCAGAGTCTGTGGTAGAGTAGTGGTGAGTTTAATACGAAACTCGAGGTCGGGGACCAAATCTGTTCTGGTTACATTCCCAGAGCTCTTCCTGTCCAATTTAGGTGAAAAACCGGATCTATTGGAGACGTCCAATAGATCACTTAGGCGCACCGAAAGAACACCACAGACACAGTACAATCAACATAGGAAAATCTCACAGTAAAACAAGCAGCTGTAAAAAAAATATAATACACCAGTGTTTTGCCAGATGAGAAGTTTATCTATGAATCATCTTTTTACTCTTTTAATTCCTTTTATGACTGTATCATCTTTGTATCTCTTTTAATTCCTTTTATAACTGTTTTAATTTTCCTTGCTTTTATTTGATTATTTTAATTCCCTTTTCTGTGTAAAGCATTTTGAATTGCCGCAGTGAAATGTGCTATATAAATAAACTTGCCTTGCCTTGCCTTGCCTTGCCTTACCTAATATTTTGTTAAATAAGAGATTACTCAATTTGAGTGTATTGATCATTTGGTAATAAAAACAATATTTTAGTTTAGCTAGTCACAGTTTGTTGTAAGCTAGTATGCTAATTAAAGCTCAAAATGTCCACCCTGTCGTTGTCCCAAAATGTCTACCCACTCGCCACTTAGACTCGATAGGGTGGACATGCACATGACAGGGTGGACATAGCATTCGTTTGTAGTTAATATTGCAATTTATAGAAATGTAATATTATAATTTATTATAAACATCTGCTGTAGCCTAACTAATTATACACCGATCTGGCATAACATTATGACCACTGACAGGTGAAGTGAATAACACTGATTATCTCTTCATCACGGCACCTGTTAGTGAGTGGGATATATTAGGCAGCAAGTGGACATTTTGTCCTCAAAGTTGATGTGTTAGAAGCAGGAAAAATGGGTAAGCATAAGGATTTGAGCAGGTTTGACAAGGGCCAAATTGTGATGGCTAGACGACTGGGTCAGAGCATCTCCAAAACTGCAGCTCTTGTGGGGTGTTCTCGGTCTGCAGTGGTCAGTATCTATCAAAAGTGGTCCAAGGAAGGAACAGTGGTGAACCGGCGACAGGGTCATGGGCGGCCAAGGCTCATTGATGCACGTGGGGAGCGAAGGCTGGCCCGTGTGATGCGATGAAACAGACGAGCTATTGTAGCTCAAATTGCTCAAGAAGTTAATGCTGGTTCTGATAGAAAGGTGTCAGAATACACAGTGCATACACATGCTTTGGGCAATGTTCTGCTGGGAAACCTTGGGTCCTGCCATCCATGTGGATGTTGCTTTGACACATACCACCTACCTAAGCATTGTTGCAGACCATGTACACCCTTTCATGGAAACGGTATTCCCTGGTGGCTGTGGCCTCTTTCAGCAGGATAATGCCCCCTGCCACAAAGCAAAAATGGTTCAGGAATGGTTTGAGGAGCACAACAACGAGTTTGAGGTGTTGACTTGGCCTTCAAATTCCCCAGATCTCAATCCAATCGAGCATCTGTGGGATGTGCTGAACAAACAAGTCCGATCCATGGAGGCCCCACCTTGCAACTTACAGGACTTAAAGAATCTGCTGCTAACATCTTGGTGCCAGATACCACAGCACACCTTCAGGGGTCTAGTGAAGTCCATGCCTCGATGGGTCAGGGCTGTTTTGGCAGCAAAAGGGAGACCAACACAATATTAGGTCATAATGTTATGCCTGATCGTTTTATACTTAATATATTTACCCAGTTAGATGCCTTTGGAAAAGTTGTTAGATCTATGCTGATATACTCTGTGTACAATGTGATTGAGAATGTAATTATAATTATATATTTTTTGAAGAGTAAACATTTCATTGTCATATTTTGTCATGCTTTGTGTGTTCTGCTCTATGTGTCCACCCTGTTATGTGCTGGTCCACCCTGTCATCTTGATATTTTAAATAATAATTCAATCATACCTATGTAATCCAGTGTGTTCAATAGCTAGCTGTGGGGACAATAACATGCAAACAAAAAACTGCATCCAAATATTACAGTTTTCTCCAAATAGGAAAAAATACATCTGCGAATTGTATGAGTTTCTTTAAAAACACATGTTTTACATAAAAATCTTTTATGCATTTATAATTTGAAAGCAAACAAATAACCCTGTTTAGGAAAGGGACATAATACCTTTCAGAAAATATAATTTGCATCTTAATATTGCAATGAAAATATATTTAACAGTAATATATATGTCCATGATGGGGTGGACATATCTTATGGTTTATGCTCTGAATAATGGCCCATAATTATCTAAAAAAATGTGTGGGAGCTCAGCTAATATATTTCTTATAGTACTTATAGTCTACTATTTATGATAAGACATAAAGCGAATGGGAAGTTAAGACCAACATTTTTGAGTATTGTGAGGGTTGAAATATCACTCTATGGTGATATTGACCCACTTATGTTCCATCATCACATTCGTGAGAAGGCAGGAAACCAGTGTGATTCATTACATAAGAAGATATGATACATGGTGGAAAGAACCACAAGCACAGCAAAATCTCATAAACTCATGACTCTTAGACAAATAACAATGATAGAGAAAAACTTTCAAGAAATAAATGCAATCTTGCCAATTCCACATTATAGAATCTAAGCAGTCATCAATTCTCAGTTCTAGCTCAAGGAAGAGTTTTGGAACAACAGGGGAGTAAAAACATTCATTTTTGAATCAACTAACAAAGAACAGAACAAAAAAAAAAAAAAAAAAGATGCAGGATGTGTGTATTCAACTTGCAGGAAGTGGTCAAATTTAATATAAACAGTCAAACCATTCAAATAATCCAATGCAACAGTAAAACAGAAATAATAAACACAGAGATACAAACAACAGACAATGATTAGATTACACAGTACACCAGTAGTACTTTGACTGGTTCATTTCAGAAGTCACGTCTTACCATCACACACGTGCACATTTATCCCGTCTGTTACCACGAGGAAGAGTAATGACTTAATGCAAGGATTGTTCCATTCATATTAGTACTGATGAATTTTAAGTATTGCATGCTTGCACTATATGTTTGTTTTTTTTATCTTGCACTGTCCAGTTTACTTGCAAAGTATAAGTGCTAATTTTTTTTTGATGGTGCTGCAATGGAATGTCTCTGGAGATTCAAGATATGTCTATCTAGTTAATTATTTTTCAGTATGTATAGAGATTCCAATGTAAAGCCTTTTCATTTTTTTTCATGAGCTGATGTATTTCCTATTGAAACTGTAAATTAAGGCTGGACATATGGAAGGGGTGGGCTTGTCCCTTTTTAACTAGTAGCCTTTGCTTTTGTCATAGCCATGAGCCATGATTTGCTACATTCTATTGCTTTTAGTTAGCAGGTTGTACACTATTTAGCCAAAAATATGTGGTCATCCCTTTCTAATTAATGGGCTGGTCCTACCCGACCCTTCTCCGAGTGGGATTCGCTAAAGACTGCAGCCGCTAACATGCCTCTTGAGGCCAGGGGAGTGAGGTTTACACACACAGCTCTTACTGGCCTACGTCCATTACACTCACCCCCCCCCAAACCTCACTCCCATCCGGGTCTCTGCACCAAATGTAACTGGTCCTACTCGACCCGCTCCGAGTGGGATTCAAACCATGGTCTCCGGCATGGGAGACAGGCATGCTAACAAGGATGATAAAGACCACAGCCGTTAAAGTCAATCGCTAGCGAGCCTCTTAAGGCCAGGGGAGTGAGGTTTACACACAGCTCTTACTGGCCTACGTCCATTACACTCACCCCCCCCCAAACCTCACTCCCATCCGGGTCACGGCAACAAATGTAACTGGTCTTACTCGACCCGCTCCGAGTAGGATTCAAACCATGGTCTCTGGCGTGGGAGCAGTGGAACTGACTGAGCCTGCCTTTTTGGAAGTGGATCTCTTCAGTCGGTGTTGGTGTGACGGCACAGCAGCAGGTCGCGTGGTATTCATACTATCTCTCTTTTTGTTCGTAAGAGCATACACAAAGGCTGTTCTCACAGCTGGTTCGGTGCGCTAGGTGGAGAGCGCTAAAAAGCCATTCTTACGGCTGGTAAGAGAGCGCCTTCATGTGAGAGAGAGTGCATGTCAGGCTGCACTACTTCCCTGACTGTGTCGCCGCGACCGTTCCCCCTGCATGCTTCAGCACCAAGGAGAACGTCCTTCTAAAAAGAGCTACACAGATAGAGCTTGCGTCTTTTTCAAGATGACATTCTATCTGTGTGTTTCTGGATGCGGTGGCTATCGGTCCATCACCGAGGGATGGTCACCAGCGCTGTATCTCGTGTTTGGGCGTTCAGCATGCTGAGGCAGCGCTGGTGGATGATTCATGTTCTCACTGCGGGAACATGACCATCTTGGAATTGCGGTCGAGACTCCATCTCACAAGGGGTGGAGTCCCCATGCCTCTGCCTAGATCTAACCCTCCACAGAGGGTTACTTCTGGCAGTAGCGTGGCTGATTTGAGTATTACGGTGAGTGCGCTTCCCCCAGGGAACCAACCCCCGGGGAACCCTCACTTCTCCCGCACTTCGCAGCCAGTAGAGCTGCCGTTGGAACGTGGTGGGCCACCCATGAGGTGTGCACCATCCATATCCTTCGGGGCTTCTCTCGACAACCAGATGTCCATCGCTGCATGGGAGGGAGGGTCAGAAGCCTCTGGAGATGACGTGTCGGGGGCTCCTTCGGGAAGATCTGCTGTGCCTGATACGGATCCGGAGATGATGGCCATGCAAGAGGGGTGGCAAAGCCAAGGGCAAGCGGCCCTGAGACGGGCGACCCGGAGATGGGGAGGACTGCTCTTCAGGAGATGGTGACCGCACCACTCCTTTCTCCCGGAGGAGGGCCAGGTGGAGAATCTTTTGTTTTTTTTTGGTACCCAAATTTTCAATAAAAGAGCTGTTTTCTCCATCTCCGGGTCCTCAGGGGGCTCAGAGAGCTGTGGCCGGTCAAACGCCGTACCACACTCACCCTCCCCATTCGCCAGCGGGCAGCAGTGGACGGCTCGAGGACGCAGCCAGGCCTCCTCACGTACCCTCTGCCCACTCGTGGAATCAGGTAAGTGTTGCACAGCACACTCACACCCCGCTGTGGGCCGCCTCCACGAGACAGCCGCCCCAGCCCAGTACCTGCATTCTACCTCGCTGCCCCTTGGTGGGTACGCCGGTGGTCCCTTTGGTCCCGCTTGTACAGTCTCTGCGAGCCTGGCTAGCGCTCCACGCGATAGAGCTGGTTCCTCCAGTCGATATGAAGACAGGCTTCTACAGCCCGTACTTCATTGTACCCAAGAAAACCAGTGGGTTACGGCCAATCTTGGACCTGCGAGTTCTGAATCGGGGCCTTCACAAGCTACCGTTGAAGATGCTCACGCAGAAACGCATTTTCGAATTCATCCGTCCCCGAGATTGGTTTGCAGCGATCGACCTGAAGGACGCGTACTTTCATGTCTCGATTCTTCCTCGACACAGGCCGTTTCTGTGCTTTGCGTTCGAGGGTCGAGCATATCAGTACAAAGTCCTGCCCTTCGGGCTGTCTCTGTCCCCCCGTGTCTTCACGAAAGTCGCGGAGGGGGCCCTTGTGCCCATGAGAGAACAGGGCGTTCGCATTCTCAACTATCTCGACGGCTGGCTCATTCTAGCACAGTCCAGGGATCAGTTGTGCGAACACAGGGACCTGGTGCTCAGACACCTCAGCCAGTTGGGTCTTCGGGTCAACTGGGAAAAGAGCAAACTCGCCTCTGTGCAGAGGATCTCTTTTCTTTTTTCGGTCGAACAGATGGCACGCCTCACAGAAGAGCGTGTCCAGTCGATGCTGAACTGCCTGAACACATTTCAAGGCAGGACGGCGGTCCCACTGAAACAATTTCAGAGGCTCCTGGAGCATATGGCGGCTGCGGCCGAGTCCCAAGATGGGCGTGGCAGCGCAGCACTCACCGGGTGAGTATCACAACGGCCTGTCGCCAAACCTTCAGCCTCTTGTCAGAGCCCTTGTTTCTTCGGGCCGGAGTGCCCTTGGAACAGGTGTCCAGGCATGCTGTGGTTTTCACGGATGCCTCTGCCATGGGCTGGGGGGCCACGTACAACGGGCATGCAGTGTCAGGGGTTTGGACGGGCCCACACCTGCATTGGCACATCAACTGCCTCGAGTTGCTAGCAGTACATCTTGCACTGAGTTCCCTCAAAAGGCTGTTACGGGGCAAAGATGTATTGGTCCGCTCGGACAACACTGCGACCGTTGCGTACATCAACCGACAAGGTGGTCTGCGCTCCCGTTGCATGTCGCAACTCGCCCGCCATCTCCTCCTCTGGAGTCAGAAGTGTCTGAGGTCGCTTCGGGCCATTCATGTCCCCGGTGTGCTCAACCGTGTGGCCGACGAGCTATCATGAGCTGCGCTCCCGGGAGAATGGCGACTCCACCCCCAGGTGGTCCAGCTGATCTGGAGACAGTTCGGGGAGGTGCAGATCGACCTGTTTGCCTCCCCAGAAACGTCCCACTGCCGGTGGTTTTATTCGCTGACCGAGGGTACACTCGGCACGGATGCACTCGCGCACAGCTGGCCCTGGGGCCTGCGCAAATATGCATTTGCCCCAGTGAGCCTACTTGCACAAACCCTGTGCAAAGTCAGGGAGGACGAGGAGCAGATCCTGTTGGTGGTGCCGTACTGGCCCGACCGGACTTGGTTCCCAGAGCTAATGCTCCTCGCGACAGCCCCTCCCTGGCAGATTCCTCTGAGGAAGGACCTTCTGACTCAGAGACGGGGCACCCTGGAGCACCGTCTACGAGACAGACTTATGCCTTGAAGTGGAACCTGTTCGTCGAGTGGTGTTCTTCTCGCCGAGAAGACCTCCGAAGATGTTCGATCACGTCTGTGCTTTCCTTCCTGCAGCAAGGGTTGGAGCGTAAGGCTGTCGCCCTCCACCCTCAAGGTCTATGTTGCTGCAATATCTGCTTATCACGACCACGTAGAAGGTAAGACGGTTGGGAAGCATGACCTGGTCATCAGGTTCCTTAGGGGGGCGAGACGGTTAAATCCTCCTCGTTCTCCCTCCATACCCTCTTGGGATCTTGCTTTGGTGCTCCGAGCACTTCAGAATGCCCCATTCGAGCCTCTGCAGTCGGCAGAGCTAAAGATTCTGTCTATGAAGACTTTGCTGCTGGCTGCACTGGCCTCCATCAAAAGGGTAGGGGACCTGCAGGCATTTACGGTCGACGAATCGCGCCTAGAGTTCGATCCGGGTGACACTCGCGTAGCACTGAGACCCCGGCCTGCCTATGTGCCCAAGGTTCCTACCACTCCCTTCAGGGACCAGGTGGTGAACCTGCAAGCGCTGCCCCCAGAGGAGGCAGACCCAGCCCTGGCTTTGCTCTGTCCCGTCCGTGCTCTGAGGCTGTACGTGGATAGAACGCAAAGCTTCAGGACCTCAGATCAGCTCTTTGTTTGTCACCGAGGTCAGCAGAAGGGAAAGGCTGTCTCAGAGCAGAGGATGGCCCACTGGATAGTGGATGCCATCACCTTGGCTTACCAAGCACAAGGTGTGCCCTGTCCACTCAGGGTGCGAGCACACTCTACTAGAAGTGTTGCATCCTCCTGGGCGCTGGCACGTGGCGCCTCGCTGTTAGACATCTGTAGAGCTGCGGGCTGGGCGACACCCAACACGTTCGCTAGATTCTATAGCCTACTTGTAGAGCCGGTTTCCTCGTGTATTCTCACCTCAAACGGGTAGAAGCACTGAGAGGCCCTGGCTCTTGTCGGCTTGCTACGCTATGAAGCTTATATTCTCCAGAAGCAACTATGTCGACTCCTCCATCTCCCTCGGTGCCGGACGTGGCGGAGCGTCTGGCACCAGGCCCTTTGCCGCTGAATCCTTGAGAACCGGTACTGGGCTGGGGTTATATGAGTGACCCTGCATGGATCCCATATATTTTTCCACGGTCGCTCCTAAACGGAAGCCCGTGTCTTTCCCCTGGAGCCCCCTCTCGGTTGTGGGCTACGGCTCAGCATTGTACTCCACATAACTCCTTTGGGGTATGATCTGGATTCCGCAGCGTTCCCTCCTACCAGAGGAGACGCCACATCCCATCGCCATGTCCTCTGTACCCTGCTGGGGTGCCAGTTCACCTACTCGGCTCCTTAGAAAAAAACTGATTTGAGGCAAGGAGGGCGTCTCCGTTCCCTCCTTCAGGGAACGAGGGTTACATACGTAATCGAGACGTTCTCCACGCACTGCACTGAAAGCTGAAAATGTGTAATTGTTAGACATTAATCTTAAATCAGTTAGAGAAATCATGATCCAATCTCTCTTCTCATTGCCTTTACAGTAGGCTCAATTAATATATTAGCCTCCTCAAATGTGTCAGAAATCCCTTCTTGGTTGTTCACATATCGGACAGAAACCTTAAAAAAAAAAAAAAAAAAAAACAGAACTGAAAAAAATCACTACAAATTGAACAAAATTTCATAAGATTTGAGCAAATACAAATTCATTTTAATTAAACATTTGAGTTGGCTATCAGTAGTCTGCAACCTATAATAATAGAGCACATAACAGTGATCTAATAATAGTGTATAACTAACAATAGGTATTATTTACTCACTCCAGATTATCAAAACTGACTTCAGGGTGAATCTCTCCACTGTTTTCTTCTCGTGTCACACATGCAACAATGATTTAAATATGTTTCTTTAACTTAACTAAGAAATTAAATTGATTAAACAAAAGTAAAAAAAAACACATTAGTTGTCTTTAAATGGTCAAAAGATACTGTGCTCTTACTGTCGTAATGAGTTATAGAGTCAATTTATGGTACAAAGTTATAGATTTAAGCTAATTATCCTAGCTATAAACATTACAACTGAAATTGGATGATGACAGTAATGTTTTTCCGTGATTTACATACCATGAGATGATGAAGAACAAACTAAAATGGTTTGTTCGGATTTCAAAAATGGATGTATCTGATTTTACTCCTTTGTAATTCACATCTGCTTTTACTAATCGATAGGTGATTGTAATCACTCTGAATCTTGGATGTCTTCTTTGTTTCCGGGTCAACTCACTGGATGTGTGAAATGGTGCCAAATTTGTAAAAGACGTGGATCTTGTCCTTGCGTACTTACGTCATGTCTGCTAGATATGCTACTTTGTTCTTCAAGCGATATATTTTATGTATAGATCTTGTAGGGCTTTCTTGGTAGTGATATCTGTTACATTGTGAGAGAAATGTCCAAAAATTTTACCTTTTTTCTTGCCACTACGGCACAAAGTTGGGCATTTGACGGTACTGCCCCAGTGTTGTGATTTTAGCACATTTTTGCATTTTTTTCCTAACCGTGTGCGTCATCACAGATTGATGAAGCACAATATACATTCAGATCCTCTGCATGTTATATTTTATTGTGAACTTTAACATGCAATTTTAAGTTTCAACCACAGATGTCGATCGAGAGCTTGAAAAATGTACATGTTTGTCTTTGTACATGTGGCCATGTGTAATTTGAAGATTTTTTTTCTCAATTTCTACATACACTGCTTTCAATGAAGGTTCAGCATGCTCGAACAAACCACTTTGAGTCTGTGCATTACCTTTCAGGTCCTCGTAGACTTTGGTTAACCCTGTAGACTTTGACTTCATGTACAAAGCACCCATAACCTTCATTGCGGTGATCAGCAGTATATTGGAGTGTCATTGCCAAAAAGATGCATAAGTAATCCAATACAGAAATGAAAATGGTATAATAAAAAATAATACAAATAATGCAAATCAAAAGAAAAACGATTTGTGAAGAGTTTCCTGTGTCACTGCCTGGAAAAGACTGACAGACTTCTGATATATCCCACCCCAATGATCTGGAAGCAAACAGGACTCCTCCCAAACATTCAGTAATTCATTGGTATGAAGTTTATACTTGCTCCAACAAGCCAAACCATTTCCTTTAGAAAGTTATAAGAACCAAGAAATTGGTAAATGCTTGTCACAGTACACTTAAACATATTTCAGACAATAGAAGTAATTAGAAATTAAATATAAAGACGGCTGGTTGTATAAACATACACGAAGAGGAAGATGAAGATGAAGGCAACTTGGTAATATTTAATAAATCCACACGATGATCAATGCGAACAGAGCAACATACAACACTACCACATAAGACGACACCGTACAATGAACTGAAAACAAAACCAAACATATATACAGGTGATAATGATGAGTGCTGAACATAATTAGTGTCCGTGACAACAAATGAGTGACGAAGGCAGACGATGACGAAACATAACAAGTCCAAACTAACGTGACTGTGACACTAGGCCTGTTTATTGTCATCCTTGCAGCTAATTATGATTTTCTGTTCCCTCATTCAGGAGGGGACATAACATTTTAGATCAGTGGTTCTCAACTGGTTTGGTGTGGGACCCACAGTTTTTCATGGTCATTAAGCTGCGACACAAATTTTTGAAATTTGAACCAAGCTAATTTATATCTCAGAAATGGTGACACACACAAGTACTGTTCCACTTTACTTAACATACACATACATTGTAAGAATATCACTAAAACTGATGAATAAACAGTATAAAGTAAGGTTATTAAACAGTACTCCCAAAATAGTTTTTGTTAATACAATAAAGTTAGTAAGTTGGTATGAGCCACCACAGTCATCAAAAATATAGAAAATCACACAAAGTTAAAAATAAAGTGGTTTTGGGTTAAGGTTATGGAAACTACTAACATGAAATTATGTTTTATTGACAAAGTTCGGGAGGAGCACATTCACAATCAACTCAATTAGCTAAATAAGAGGTGTATACAGCAGACTTACCACTGTTCCATCTGTTTCCAGCATCCCTCCACCACCACCCCATCTCCTCACTTCTAATCACTCCTATCCCAACCTTGGACGGGGGAGTACTCTGGGTTCGGGCCAAATTCTGAGCTCGGAGCCCTCCCCTCGGACAGCACACCAAATATGCATAACCTTTAATCTAATTATATTTAGCCTAAGTGTGAATTTGTGAGCTGTTAATAAAGCATGGACACTGATCCTGATGAACAGAATGAACATCATACCTGCATGTAAATCATTCCCAGCTAACACACAACGTACCAGTTACGTAATTTATTGGTACTTTTTGGTAATTTCCAGCTAATTAATTATATTGAAGCGATACACAGTGCGAGCCCCCGCATTTGCGCGTACAGTATAACGTTTAACAGGAAAGTTCGTTTTTCTGAGGTCAGACTTTTTAACATTAGAACACATTTTCTCTATCTCTCACTTCACTTAGAAGTCATCTATCATTTTCATAAGAGCCGACATCAGCACCTTATCTTTCAGTCCCTGTTTACACCTGGTATTAAGATGCATTTTGGGGGATCGGATCACAAGTGGAGGACGCTATACAGGTGTAAACAGGGTCTAAAACGTTTTGAGCTTGTCCACTTTCGACCACTTCCAGAGGTAGTCGAAAACACATTCAACCAGATTGCTTTCGTAGTGTAAATGCTCATATGGTCGAATGTGTTCAAACAGCCACAGAAGACCCCCTACTCTCCGCCCACTGAGCTGATAGACATTATGGGAAGCACACTAGCCAGACGGGATATACTTTGTCGGCTGGAGACCCAAATTTGGTTTGTCTCCGGGTGCGTTCATATGTAAATTGCGCAAGAATTATTATTGAAAAATTATTTTGTCCATTAGATCGAAAGATCTGACAAAAACCATACATTTACCCTCCCCATAGACCCTCCCCTCAAAGAAATCAGGACAGAAGTGGTTGAAAGTGGACAAAAGACATGGACTAAAACATCAGGTGTAAACGGGTATGTGTCTGCCTCATCTACTTGTGATCTGGACCAAAACGCATCTTAATACCAGGTGTAAACAGGGCCTGACATATAGCCTGATAACATCAAACCTGACAGCAGATACTGAATGAGGACAAAACGTTTTTCTCAGGTACCCTTAACTTAAACTGTGTCTGACAGAAGGGTCAACAGCGTTCACACACATCTTTCAAAATAAAAGTCCCTCATTAAAAAAAAAAAATTGAATTATGTTTATTGTTGTTGTTGTTCCTTTGACTGCAAACCCACTTTTAGGTCATGACCCACCAGTTGAGAAACACTGTTCTAGGTCACTACCTCCTGAAACACAAATATGGACACTTTCAATTCAGTAGGAAATGACTATTAACAGAAGACACAGGTGAATTTTTTTTATTTAATTGTTTAAGTATAAAGAGAGCGGAGATGATTTCAGTCTTGGAAGGCATTTGTCTTGCTTGTCTTCACTTGTCTTTAAGACAGAACTGGTCTGACAGAACTGTTCCCCCTAAGAGAAGATTTTGTTTACTAGTAAAGTTGTATGATTACAAGCCGCAAATAGAAGCAAAGCCGTATAAAATTTGCCATTGTTATTGAGAAAACTGCTGAAAATTATTTTGTCCTATATTAACAAAAGATATGATATAATATCTCACCTAATCAAGGCTCTATGATCAGGAACTGCCACCTGCAGAAGGCAAAACAAGTCTTTTACTAAGTCGCTAGTCATTCAATATTAGGAGTGAAAAAAGTAAAGCATGTTAACCTACTAAGTGTGGTTTGTTAATGGTGAATGTCTCCTGATCATATATTATCACGCCACCAAATCCTTTAGGGTTTTCCATGCTCTGGACAGGCGTCTAAATATACAGTTTTATTTGTTAATGTCATGTTATGTAAAACATTAAATAATGCACAGTGACAAAAAAGTACGATAGAAATCCAAATAATAATTTAATTGTGAGTTATTCACAGGCTTGGATTAAGAACACATAGAGCCCTGGGGCTATAGCAAACCCAAGGGCCCCCTTCATAGTAGCCTTTCTTGGTTCCACAATGTTTTCTACCACAGGAATAATTAGTACTTTTAAAAATCAAATCTCTTAAAAACCAAAACACAGATATACAATATATAGTATATATTTAATATTCCATTATAATATTAAGTAGGCCTATATAAATATCCCAGGCTACAACACAAAGCATAAATGCATTAACACCAGATATATGAGGTCAAAGCAAACAGGTTTCCAGAAACAGCAACAACTTTTGCGCATACAAGGAGTTTTCTTTAAATAGTTGTATCATTAGAAGGTCTTCTTTCTGGCCCTAGAAGAGGAGAATCAGGGCTGAACTGGGGATACATTTCAGCCCATCTAGCCTACATGTTTCCCCATTAATGTTTTACTAGGGTTAAGTACAGTGGCCGAGAGAGCTTGACATGCTGCAACTGAAGAAAATGCACGCAAACAGAAACAACACCAGCAAATTCAGAAAACATCTTCAGCACTTTGACAACACATGTGCTGCAAATACTAACAATGCAACCAAATACAGAAAATACTCACAATGCAACCAAATACAGAAACACACTGCAAATACTCATAACTAAGGTTGCTCCGATCAGGATTTTTGGAGCCGATCACGGATCGTTGATCACAGGAAGCAGTATCTGCTGATACCGATCACAGATATCGATCTATTTGAAGCCTTCTTTTTATAATGTAGAATTATTTATAGGGATGCTCCAATTAGGATTTTTACAGACATTCATTCAGGGCCCGAATTCCATTTTTGAAAATGGGGGGAATCCCCCCCATAGGTGACTCTTGTGGGGGAATTTTTTTTATTTGAGGGGGGAGGGGCCATTTTTTAGACATTTTTCAAAAAATATATAATTATCTTACCTAAATGTTTGATCATGCAGTGCATTTTTGTTTTTACAATGGGGTAATTTTTCCACATTAGCTTACACACACCACAAACCTGATTTCAAACTGAATTTAATTCACAAAAAGACAAGTAAATAGTCAGAAATAAAATAAGATCAAATAAACAATTTACAAGCAGTAGCACAAATAAATAAAATAGAATAAAAATACAAATAAAATAAACAGTGCTCTAAGTTTTTTTTTTTTTTCTCAGATAGGTCTAACAGTAGTATTGAGGTAATAAATACTAAAGAAATTTAATAAGGAATCAAATGTAAAATAATACTGGATGGTCTTCCCTGAATACATTAAGTACAGATTAATCCTTACAATTAAGGTTACAAAAGTTAGTCATTCAAGAGCAGTGAGTTTCATTAATGTTAATCAAACAACAAAAGACATCTCTGAAGAAAATCAGAGACAGCAGCAGGAATAATAGGATGCTGTGACTGTCACTTTAAGAGCTGCACAGATCCAGTCTGTTCTCAGCTGTAAACGTTCACTTAAGACAAAATCGACTGTGTTTACGTGTATACTCGTCTATACGGTAATTTTGTACATGGGTCAAAGACGAAACAGGGGTTTCAAACATCAAAAAAAAAAAAGTGTAATACAGCTTTAAATTTCGTTTTTTTTCCTGTACATTAGAATGTGTCCTGTTTAATTTTATATTTTTCTGAGCAAAAAATAATGACTATCATACTTTTTTTTACCATTTACAGAAGACACCCACTAAAATGTCACTCAGTGTAACAATATTTATGTATTAGAAACTCAAATTAAGTTTTAATAATATTCCTGAGTAAATGACGGCAGAAGCAGATGTTGAAAAATAATAAGCATTTTATTCTATGGTTCTGATGCTCCCTGCCGTGCTTGCTTAGCTTGTCACTTTGTTTCCGACTTGCTCGGCTCCAAAAATTACTTCTTGCAGCTATATTTGTGAATACTTTTTGTTTGCCAACATAAACGATGTTATCAGGATGGGTATTTTGGGTGGAGAATCCCCTCAATGGTGAACTTGTGACATACCGCAGTGAGGGGGAACTCTCTGTTCAGAAATATTGGTAAGCTATTATTCTGACAATCGCAATCCTGAATACCTTTCTCTTTTCCTTACTAAAGGCCTGTTCACACCAAGTATGATAACTATAATGATAAAGATAAAGATATAATTAAAAAAAAATCTTTTTAAGATATAGTTAAAAACAAATCATTCTAAATATAAAAGAATAGTAGAGTCCACACCACAACTATAATGATAAAGGCACAGAGTTTATTTTATTTTGACAAAAGTTTTGACACTTTACTTGCATTTAACATGTTTTTTATGTATATAAAATGACTTTTGTAAACTTAATTTGATGCGGACACCAAAATTGTGACGTCTCGTCTTTGACCCACATACGTTTGTGTGTATTTGACCATTTAAGCACAATTTGGTATTCGCGATCTGTTTTAACAATATATAAACTGAACAACTGAACAATAAGCACGTCTCAATCAGGTTCATCACTTGTTGGGGTCCCCTTGAAACATTTACGTTGTGGTCTGTGCTATTTGTAGTTCGTCTCTGTATTTGGTTGCGTTGTGAGTATTTGCAATGCGTTTCTGTATTTGGTAGCGTTGTTAGTATTTGCAGTGTGTTTCTGTATTTGGTTGAATTGTGAGTATTTGCAATGCGTTTCTGTATTTGGTTGCGTTGTGAGTATTTACAGCGTGTTTCTGTATTTGGTTGTGTTGTGAGTATTTGCAGTGCGTTTCTGTATTTGGTAGCACTGTGAGTATTTGCAGTGTGTTTCTGTATTTGGTAGCGTTGTTAGTATTTGCAGTGTGTTTCTGTATTTGATAGCGTTGTTAGTATTTGCAGTGTGTTTCTGTATTTGGTTGATTTGTGATTATTTACAGCGTGTTTCTGAATTTGGTTGCGTTGTGAGTATTTGCAGTGCGCTTCTGTATTTGGTTGAGTTGTGAGTATTTGCAGTGCATAAACAATAGTTAGAACTAGAAGTGAGGAGATGGGGTGGTGGAGGGATGCTGATAAACTGCCAACGAACAGAGGTAAGTCTGCTGTATATATATCTCTTATCATGTTAATTGGTTTGATTACCTGAATATGCTCCTCTCGTGTTAATTAGGTTCAATTATCTGAACGTGCTCCTCCCAAACTTTGTTAATAAAACATCATGTGCTATCTTCAGTTGCTGCACGTTGAGCTTTGTGCTATTTGCAGCGTGTTTCTGTATTTTGTTACTTTGTGAGTATTTGCAGCGTGTTTCTGTATTTGGTTGCGTTGTGAGTATTTGCAGTGCACTTCTGTATTTGGTTGAATTGTGAGTATTAATAATAATAATAATAATAATAAAAAGTGAGGTGGAAGTGAGTTGTGAGTATTTGCAGTGCGCTTCTGTATTTGGTTGAGTTGTGAGTATTTGCAATGCGTTTCTGTATTTGGTTCAGTTGTGAGATGTTTTCTTAATTTGCTGGTGTTTTTTCTCTTTGTATGTGCTATCTTCAGTTGCCGCACGTTGAGCTTTGTGCTATTTGCAGCATGTTTCTGTATTTTGTTACTTTGTGCTATTTGCAGTGTGCTTTTGTATTTGGTTACTTTGTGACTATTAGCAGTGCGTTTCTGCATTATATTGCAGGCTCTTAATTACTGAAACTTTTACTGAAAGTTAAAGTTTATTAAAACTGAACATATCTAAAGAGAAGAAAAGGTCATAGTTTCATCCTTAATTAATGGGATCCAAGCTATAAAGCTCTTAAATTCTCTTATAGTTGCCCTAATGAAAAGTTGCCATAGTTCTTGCATAGAATCCAGAGTTTCATGACACAGGCAAAAAAAATTCTCCTCATTACCATGGTTTTATGGTTTCTATAATAATAATAATAACAACAACAATAAGGGGTGTAATGACTGCCAGATCTATTCGATTTTTGAAAATAATGATTTCTGCCATTTTGCTGACTTGATATGAAAACATGAACCATTTCACAAACAAACATTATACTGTAAAATGACAAGTACCTTAATTTGACCCACTGTGGGTTGATGGGGGTGGCTGAATTTCAAATCCTGCAAACAAATGCAAATGAAACAAATGTTGTAGTCAGCTGGACCCAGATTCAGAGTGAGAATTATAAGGTAGTTATAAGGTAATTAGGACTTGAAAACCCACGTTGCTCAATTAATTATTGTTATAACATTATTCAATTTATCATATGCGATGACAATAGCTTGTGGATCGGCCTTGTGGGTTTCGTTTGATACTGCATGTGCTATAAAGTAATATTTAAACTTTATTTATGTGGTTGAAGCCATTTGACGATGATCTTGATGGATGAACAAGTGTCCAAGAAACGATAAAAGAAGCCAGAAAAATTGCAACTAAATAATGACAGTAAACAAGATTTTGCCAGATAACACATAATCACACACGCAACATGCAGCAGTTTACAAAAGCCACAAAGCTAATAGTGTAGCAACAGCCTGATTTTTTTTACAAACACCTAAACGTAGCACTGTTGTCATTGTCACATACAATGAAAGCTACAATAATTACTCAATGTTATCAATATCTGCTTTATTAGTAATACTGGAATAGTAAAAAGGATTTTGATGGAAATATTCACTATTTCATGAGCAACATACATACCATAACAACGGGGCTGTTTCACAAATCACAATCACGCCACAAAAGTGCGCCACCTAACGAAGGTCCTCCAAAGACTAGCAATAATAAAATCTATACTAATAAAAAATATAGGACTAGAAAATAAAAATAAAAATCATTACGCCACTTTTTAAATTATGCAAATATTGTTTAATTATATAATGAATGTATATGATAATTATTCCTTAATATAATAATTAAGAACTACAAAAATTTTTTGAAACAACTAATATTGTCTAATAGTGTAACAACACATTTATTACATGCCTATTACAGGCATCATAAATAAATTAATAAACAACCGTAAAAGCTGTATGTTTAATTTAACCAAACTTATCTGTCACCTGTCTTCTGTGTCTATCACTTACAGTCATGGTCTACTCACAGGTTGCTGCTGTTTTCATGTCTTGTCATCTTGAACTCAATGAGGGTCGAGGCTTTCATCCTTTAGTTGGTGTCCAAGGGTCTTCTGTAGGTTCTTCTATTATGTTTGGTCTCAAACTCACCATGACAAATGTGAACATTGTAAATAAAAAGTGATTGATTGGTCCATGAAATGCATCTGTGCAACTAACTGGTGGTTATCTAGCTCTTAATGAAACCGTCACATGCCTACAAACACAAGATGCAGCTCTGATTGGCCAAACCAAACCCCAACAGCACAACCCACTGCTAAATGAGCAAGCAAACAACATTTGAACAGTTACCTCTCTGATTAGTACCCATAAAATACCATTTAATATGCTATCCATTACCTTATAACAGAAAATGGATGATTAACTGTAGGTTTATTACATTATAATTATTTCAGTTAAACAACTAAACCCATTTTACACATTTGAACATCACATTTCAAGCAGAGGCTGAAACTGAAATTATTGTATTTTGTATCATTTCCTTCTGAGAATTCTGGGAATATTTCAATTCTGCATTGTCTTACACAATAAACATTTAATACAAAGGTATTAAAATGCTTTTTCTTTTTTTCTTTTTTTTTACTTTAATATGACTTCAGAAAATAAATTCGGAAAAAAAAGAGGAGCCACTCAGGAAATCTCATCTCTGTCCATGATTGCTTGACTGTTTTTTCCTGAAACTTTGTGCCTTTCAAAGAGTCAACAACTCTGAAGTGAAACTGAGGGTGTGATTCTGCCCCAAGACTCAGTCAATGTGCTGAGTCAACCAAACCATTTTTGGCTTGTTTAAATTTAATATGTGAAATTTTAACAAATGTAGCTATAAGACTTGACATGTAAACGGCAATAGTACATAACAATAGGGTGTGTGGTTTCAAGACAAAATCTGAAATTTCATGTAATTTCTCTTTTTTTAGATAATAAAAGGGGGGAAATGCAGTATTAAGATTGATATAACACAGGAAGTTACACATTTTTTAAACTTTTGTGCATTCACCAGTTAATGAAGTTAATGAATTAGTCAGACACAATATGGTTTTAGTTAAAAATAATATTTTTACACCGTTTTATATGCTTACATTCAACAGGGTCCTAATGGACACACAAAATATCAGTTCTAAACCCCACTTAACATCTGATTGGCTGTGCAGCGGTCACCTCCAGGAGGAGTAATGACTTCAAGCAAGGATTGTTTTCTACCAATCATATTGGTACTGATGCATTTTAAGTATTGCATGCTTGCACTATGTTTGTTTTTTCCCCCCATCTTTCACTGTCCAGTTTATTTGCAAAGTATAAGGTGCTAATTTTTTGGCAGTGCTGCTGTTTTGCACTGGAATGTCTCTGGGGTCTATCTATATGTCGATCATTTTTTCAGTATACAAAGATTCCCATGTAATGGCTTTTCAGTTTTTTTTTTCCTGTGGTGATGTATTTCCTATTGAAATTGTAAATTGAGGCTGGACATAATGAAGGGCTTGTCCCTTTTTAACCAGTAGCCCTTGCTTTTGTCACAGCCATATGCCATTATTTGCTACATGCTATTGCTTTTAGTTAGCAGGTTGTACACTATTTACACAAAAACACGTGGTCATGCTTTTCTAATTAATGGGCTTGTGTAACTGGCAATAAGCAGGATTCTAACCAGGGTCTCGGAGGCGGGCGTGCTAACAAGGACGCTAAAGACCACAGCCGCTAGCATCAGTCGCTACCGTGTCTCTTAAGGCCAGGGGAGTGAGGTTTACACGTACAGCTCTTACTGGCCTACGTCTGTTACACTTGATAATTTCAGTAATTTCTGTGAGGATGAATATTCGTGCTATTAATGCAGCATACAATGACATGCAAGAGAATTCTAGGCTTTTAGATAGTTTGAGATGTAGCTCGCGTTTGGGTCCCACTTTATATTAAGTGTCTTTAACTACAGTGTACTAACATTTAAATGAATCCTTTGATACAGTGCACTTATTGTGAACATATGTTTTTACATTGTTTTTATATTTCTAAAAAATACCTGCATGTAATTACATAATAAAGCCTTCCCAGAAGAGTTGAAGCTGTTATAGCAGCAAAGGGTGGGCCAACTCCATATTAAACCCTACGGATTAAGAATGGGATGTCATTAAAGTTCATGTGCATGTAAAGGCAGGCGTCCCAAAACGTTTGGCAATATAGTGTATATATAGAGTTTTATTAGGAAAAAAGTGTTTTATTGGGAAAAAAAACAAAAAACAAAAAACAAAAAACCTTTTATTGAGGAATAAAATGACACCCCTGCAGACATCAATATGTTTTGGTCAATTTTCCACGAAGAGAAAGACTGAATTTAAAATTTGTTAAAGTGCTGAACACCCCATTGCATCATATTTTAGCCATATTAAGTTAAAGAGTTTGGCAACAAAACAACAGAATCTACACTTGTGCCAATGTTCAAAATTCGATGCCTTCATACATATTCCTTTATTTCGATTGTACTTGTTTCTTCAAGTAAAAGTGCCTGTGAAATATTTTGTTTCAACATTATTGAACATGGATAACATTGAACATGGAGTCAGTCCTAGGAATTAATTTTATCCTGATCTCATTCCATGTTAACTTTACTCAGATGCAGGACTTCATAACCTAGAGGTACCAAACCTTTCAAAATGACGTGAAACGTTGCTGAAAGCAGAGTTAACTAGGGCTGGCTTGCATAGTGTGAAAAGCCCTTCAAGCTTTTCCGGTAACACTTTAGAATACTGTTCCGTCATTAATGAATAACTACACAGGAACAAATGAGTAATGCATTATTAACATTCTAGTAACTACTATTACCTAACAAGAAACTCTGATTAACGAATTAGTAAGTAATAGAGCTCAGCTGAATGTGGTAGTTCACTATTAGCTAATCAGTAACTACTGTTCCCTTTCGTTCAGTCACTCCGAGTAACGTCAGTGACTGACGAATGGGGGTTTCACCTAGAAGCCTATCATCTTCGAGATCTAGAAAACGCCCAATGGCAGTGCCAATGCCATGGGCATGCGGAATTTGCATAGCGTAACTCCGCCCCACAGTGTGGGTATATAAGGAAGTACGCTGGCAACATCGCATTATGTTTTTGCTTCGGAGCCAAGAGCATCTATCTCTTCACTCCTTAAGCCTTTTTGAGTATATCATCAAGCTTCTTCGAGACGAGCAGCTTTCCAATCGGTGTTGGTGTTATGGCGCGTTCCAGCGAGTGTTTACTTCCTGCCTGCTGATCTGTGCAGTGATCTGCATCCAGCTGGTATTCGTTCCCTGGGTGCTTCAGCATCGCTGTGAAGCTCCCTCTCACAAAAGAGCTCGCATGTGGCACGTCTTTTTAAAGACGGTTTGCCCGTGCACCTCTGGGTGCGGTCGATCTCTGTTGCCATCTGATGGGCACAATTGCTGCGTGACGTGTTTGGGCTTCAGCACGTTCAAGCAGCGTTTGTGGGTGCGTCATGTTCTCACTGCGTGCAGCGCCCTCCGTGCTTACGTAGACAGAACGCAGTGTTTCAGGACCTCAGACCAGCTCTTTGTCTGTTATGGTTGGAAGCTGAAGGGAAAGGCTCTCTCCAAGCAATGTTTGTCTCACTGGATAGTGGACGCCATTGTTTTGGCTTACCAGACGCAGGGGCGTCCATGCCCCCTAGGGGTCAGGGCTCACTCCACCCGGAGTGTGGCCTCCTCTTGGGCTCTAGCGCATGGCGCCTCGCTAACAGACATTTGCAGAGCTGCAGGCTGGGCGACACCCAACACATTCGCCAGATTCTATAATCTCCGAGTGGAGCCAGTGTCCTCTCATGTACTCGCCTCTACTAGTGGCCGGTAATGAACTAGGCTCAGGTGTCTTTGCTTGCTCGCCATTCCACTCCATGGACTGGATACGTGTGATATTTCCTCAGGTACTTTCCCTGAAGCCCTGAGTTCCTCCAGCACTGTTGATGCCGACACCAGTTCGTCTGCCCACTCGCTCAGGCCCTCGTGTTAGGCTAGGTGCCACCGTGTGCATGGTTCCCCTGTCGGTCGACCCCCACATGTGTATTCCACTGTAAGCCTCCCTGAGCATGTGTCTTTCCCTTGGCAAGCCCCTTGCCACCCCTGGGGGTAAAAATTCTTCCACCTTCGGCTGGTTACCCCAGAGTTCTCCATATGTAGCCCTGAGCGGGTCATATGTGTATCCTTAAGTCCTCCCTACGGGTAGGCGTTTGGCGCATACTTCCACCTGGAATATGCTTCCCAGTGTACCTTGGTATTCCTGTGTTAAGTAGGGAGTCCTTCGTCCATACTAGCTTACGACAGGGAGCTCACGCTTACGCAGGGCACTGGATGACAGCCGAGTGGCGTGATTACATTGGGACCCCCATTCGTCAGTCACTGACGTTACTCGGAGTGACTGAACGAAAAGGAACGTCTCGGTTACGTATGTAACCCTCGTTCCCTGAGGAGGGAACGGAGACGTAACGTCCCTCTGCCGCTTCCGCTGTACCGCTGGAACAGCCGGGAGTTCAGTCTTGGCTCCTCAGCAGGTAAACATAATGCGATGTTGCCAGCGTACTTCCTTATATACCCACACTGTGGGGCGGAGTTACGCTATGCAAATTCCGCATGCCCATGGCATTGGCACTGCCATTGGGCGTTTTCTAGATCTCGAAGATGATAGGCTTCTAGGCGAAACCCCCATTCGTCAGTCACTGACGTTACGTCTCCGTTCCCTCCTCAGGGAACGAGGGTTACATACGTAACCGAGACGTTTTTTTTCCACACCTCTCAGAGGACTAAGAACTACTATATACTGTACAGGTTCATAATAAATGTGAATAATGTATAATATATAATTAATTCTAAAGTGAAGTTCATAGTAATGACTCAAGTATTACCAAATCCTTCAGAAGGAACTACTAGTACACTGCCAAAAATGCTCTTCTTAGTATTTTTGTCTTGTTTCTAGTCTAAATATCTACAAATTCTTAAATCAAGATGCATTTACTAGATAAGTAAAATGACATAAGATATTTTTTCTTGTTTTGTTGAAAGTAAAATCAAAATGAAGTGAGTGTTTGCTTAAAACATGCAAAATTATCTGCAAATGGGGAAGAAAAATAATCTTGTTTCTGACTGAAATCTTGTTTCTTGTGTCTGTCCCAATGTCACAATCACATAGAGTGCCCTTGGTTACCACCAGAGGGCACTCCATCCCGGACTGTCACTTCATCTAAGGACTACAATTCCCACATCACTCACTACCCGGACTTCCTTCCTGATTACATCCACCTGCACCCCATTACCTTGTTAGCTCACACTTTATAAGCCTGTCCATGTCTGTCATTCACTGCGTAGTCTTGTTGGTTGTAACCCTGCATTTCTGAGCATTTTCCTTGGTTTCATGTGTCTTGGTCTCATGTCTCTTGGTCTTATGTCTCTTGGATTACTTGCCCGTTCCATGGATTACCCTTTTGCCTGTCTCTCCTATCTTGTTTGCCTGTTTGGATTGCTTGCCTGTGTTTTGATCTTGCCTGACCTATTGACTACGATTGTGGATTACCCTTTCAATAAAGCTGCGTTTGGATCCTCTGCCTGTGTCTCTCGGAGCAGTACGTTACAGAAGACTTCGCCATGCACAGATCCAGCAGCCGAGTGAACGTCCGTCCACAAATGAGTCCAACCGCACAGATCATGTGTCTCCGTCAAGGAGATCGTCCTATCGAGGACTATGTGCAAGACTTTATTGACCTGGCATATCTCTCCACGATGGACATGGTATGTCTAATGATATTTTTTCGAGGAGACCTTGCCGAGCCACTCAGTTCCTGTATGCCATTGCACCACCCGAGTTGGACACTAGAATATTATATAGACATTGCTTTGCAACTGAGTGGCTCTGCCTTTAGTGTGGGTGTTGTTGAGGATGAATGCGACACTCACACAGTACCCGCCAGTCCAGAGTCTCGTCCCGTCATAGTCTCTGTCCAGAATCCATTGACATCTCCTGTCCACGTCCAGAGTCTAGTGACATCCCCTGTGTCTGTCCAGAGCCCAGCGACGTCCCCTGTCTTCGTCCAGAGCCCAGTGAAGTTCCATGTGTCTGACCAGCGTCCAGAGATGGCTCCAGCCACTGACCAGCGTCCAGAGATGGCTCCAGCCACTGACCAGCGTCCAGAGATGGCTCCAGCCACTGACCAGCGTCCAGAGATGGCTCCAGCCACTGACCAGCGTCCAGAGAGGGCCCGCCTCCTGTCCCGAGTCCAGAGAGGACCCCGCCTCCTGTCACGAGTCCAGAGAGGATTCCTACCGGGCCACCTGCTCAGCCTGCTCCGTCGTGGGTGTCTTCAAGCCCGTCTGCGCTGCTGTGGTGGTCGTCTGCTCCGCCGTGGGTGTATTCAAGCCCGTCTGCGCTGCTGTGGTGGTCGTCTGCTCCGCCGTGGGTGTCTTCAAGCCCGTCTGCGCTGCTGTGGTGGTCGTCTGCTCCACCATAGTGGTCACAAGCATGTACACAAGCATGTACATGTTGCTCACATATTATGGTAGCCCAGTTTGTGCTGAATACAGTGTATTACACTTTTGCCATTAATGTGTTTATAAACTGAAAAAAGCACAAATGTCAGAGCATGTCAAAACTTCTAAAGGGCCCCAAAACAGCTCAGATTCCAGAGGGTTAAACCCCGGCTTGTGTCCTTTTGTAACGTTTTGCTGGTGTAAGTTGTTGCAAGCACTGAGCGACAACAATAGAAGATCCAAATGCAGTTTATTGGTAGCACAATCCAAAGTCGTAGTCCATTGAACAGGAAAAAGGTCAGAGCACAGTAAATCAGTCCAATCAAACAAACAAATCCAGAGGGTGAGACAGGAACGAGAAAACCAGAACACGGGCAGATATCAAAAACCAGGAACATGGAAAACAGGGGAAACGCTCAGTAATGCTGTACAGACAAGACAAGACTTCGCAACGAGACAAACAACTGACCAGGGTTATATGGAGAGAGAGAGACACAGGGAGAATGAGGTGATGGGAAACAGCTGCACATGATTACACAGAAAACAGACAAAGCATTGTGGGTAAGTGAGTCCATGATGTGTGTAGTGTAGGTGGAAACAGTGTCCTCTGCTGACGTGCAAGGGCACTCGCAGCTGGTGGACGTGACATAGCCCCCCCTCGAAGGAGCGGCTTCCAGACACTCACAAACCAGTGGGAGGTGGATCGGAGGCGGATCTGGGTGAGGGAAGGTGGGTCAGGTCCATGCATAGATTGGTCAGATGACCAGGGTGGTGCGGAGTGGGCAGATGACCAGGGCGAAGCTGACAGTTCAGGGGACTTGGGCGGATCTGACAGTTCAGGGGACCAGGGCGGATCCAACAGTTCAAGAGGCCAAGAAGGGTCGGCCTTTGTGGCCTTGCCATGGGAGCCAGTCTTGGCCACTATGGCCGGAATATGCCCCCCCCAAAAAAAATCTTCTTGGGCGGAGCTATGGGTTTGAAGGCAGGAACGGGCTCAGGAACAGACTCTGGCTCGGCTCAGGAACAGACTCAGACTCGGGCTCAGGAACAGACTCAGACTCTGGCTCGGGCTCAGGAACAGACTCAGGCTCAGGAACAGACTCAGACTCTGGCTCGGGCTCAGGCACAGACTCAGACTCTGCCTCGGGCTCAGGAACAGACTCAGACTCTGTCTCAGGCTCAGGAACAGACTCAGACTCTGCCTTGGGCTCAGGAACAGACTCAGACTCTGCCTCGGGCTCGGGCTCAGGCTCAGGAACAGACTCAGACTCAGACTCTGGCTCGGGCTCAGGAACAGACTCAGACTCTGTCTCAGGCTCAGGAACAGACTCAGACTCTGCCTTGGGCTCAGGAACAGACTCAGACTCTGCCTCGGGCTCGGGCTCAGGCTCAGGAACAGACTCAGACTCAGACTCTGGCTCGGGCTCAGGAACAGACTCAGACTCTGCCTCGGGCTCAGGAACAACCTTGGGCTCGGCAGCAGCCATCTTGGCTGAGGGCTCTGGCTCGGCAGCGGCCATCTTGGCAGGCGGCTCTGGCTCGACAGCAGGCCATCTTGGCAGGTGGCTCTGGCTTGGCGACGGCCATCTTGTCAAGCGACTCTGGCTTGGCGGCGGCCATCTTGGCAGGCATCTCTGGAGCGGCGGTGGGCATCTTGGCAGGCAGCTCTGGTGCGGTGGCCATGATGGGACGATACTCTGGCGCGGCAGCCATGTTGTGAACCGGCTCTGGAGTGGCAGCCATCTTGTGAACAGGCTTTTGTGCGGGAACCATTGGACAGGAAGGTACCGAAAACGGTTTAGGGGTAGCTTCCTCCTTAACCTCCCCCACGGTAAAGGGTGCACCAACTAAGAATAATGTAAAGTCCAAAAACTCAGTGAGCGACCCTCGAGGACCATTACAGATCGCATGCTCTTTGAGCGGATTATTGAGTCCATGACAAAATAAATCTATTAGCGCATAATCTGGGAGATCAGACATGTATGCTATGTCCAAAAACTCTTGAATATGGTCCTCAATTGATCTGTTACCTTGGCGTAAGATGATGATACGAACTGCTGGATCCATTACGTGGCGAAGTCTTCTGTAACGTTTTCTGGTGTTAGTTGTTGCAAGCACTGAGCGACAACGATAGAAGATCCAAATGCACTTATTGGTAGCACAATCCAAAGTCGTAGTCCATTAAACAGGCAAAAGGTCAGAGCACAGTAAATCAGTCCAATCAAACAAACAAATCCAGAGGGTGAGACAGGAACGAGAAAACCAGGACACGGGCAGATATCAAAAACCAACGAGACAAACTGACCAGGGTTATATGGAGAGAGAGACACAGGGACAATGAGGTGTGGGTAACTGAGTCCATGATGTGTGTAGTGTAGGTGGAAACAGTGTCCTCTGCTGACGTGCAAGGGCACTCGCAGCTGGTGGATGTGACACTTCTGCTGGTTAGATCAGCATTAAAGAACAATCTCAACTGTTAAATAACAGATATAAGATTAAAATAATATCAAATTTGTCTTATTTTAAATAAACATAAAAAACAGAGATGAAAAATAAACTTAAGAAATTTACTTTTGCTATAGTTAAATAAATGTTCAGTGATATCTTCCAAAGATTTTTTAATTTTGGCGCAATTTTTTCTCTAAATAATGTTGATATGGCAACTAGTAAATACACTAAGTTTCGTCATCCTGCCATGTGTGGAAAGTTTTAAACCATGTGTGTTACAACTAACCCTGTGTTAGGTTGTGCCCCGGAAGGATGTAGCAACACTTGAGTCATTACTATACAAAACCTTACAAAACCCTCTATAGCTTACAACGACTTCATTCATTACTAGAGAGTTATCATGTTTTTCACTTTATAATACTGATTCAAATAATTAGTATATGTTAGATTATTGCCCCTTTTGCGTGCCTCATCCCATTAATTGGCAATTGAATGAACAATTACTCAGCGCTGAGGGAGAGTATAAAGTCTCATTTTTATTTAGCAGGGGAAGAGATTATATAGAAAGAGTACAAGGGGTGTAGTATGGTTTTAACCAATGAGAGAGAGAATACATCATATAGCTCATGGTATAGGAATGGGATACATATAGAAAAACAAGTCTACATATGGTCATCTCCCGGTCAGGTACCCAGGCTTTCCTAGGGAGCTCAAAGACCTTATCCTATACTTTCAATGCAAAAGCAGGGACCATTCCCTGTCTCCCCTTCAATCCTAGTAGAGCCTTGTTCCTTATATGGAAATGGTTCCGGTACATAAAGAAACCATATGTTAAAACATAGAATATAGCTTCAACCCAGGACAAAAGACCCTCTGTCCACTTTCCTTCCATGCTGAGACCAACATAAAATCTATCAGTATAGTAACTACTTCTAAAGGATTTGGTAATACTTGAGTCATTACTAGTGGGTTACTATGACTTTCACTTTAGAATTAATTATAAATTATGTAATATTTATGTTAATTATGAATCTGTATATAGTAGTTCTTAGTTGTTAGGCGTGAAAAAAAAATAGTAGTTATTGATTAACTAATAGTGAACTACCACATTCAAGTAAGCACTATTACTTACCAATTCGTTAATTAGAGTTTCTTGTTAGTTAATAGTAGTTACTAGAATGTTAATAATGCATTACTCATTTGTTCCTGTGTAGTAATGATGGAACAGTATTCTAAAGTGTTAGTTCTTTTCCTCCCCTGATCGTCCTCATGATGCAGTTGACATCAATTGCACATTAATCCAATTTCTGGCCTTAAAGGGACAGTTCACCCAAAACTGAAAATTCTGTCATCATTTAGTCACGCTCAAGTTGTTCCAAACCTGTATAAATTTCTTTGTTCTGCTGAACACAAAGGAAGACATTTGGAAGAATGTTTGTAACCAAGCAGATTTTGGCAGCCATTGAAAAAAATACTATGGTAGTCAATGGCTGCCGAGATCTGCTTGAACGTGTTAAATATGGATATTTTTCTTACACAAACCCATCGATTTGCTTCAGAAAGCTTTTATTAACCCACCGGAGCCGTGTGGATTACTTTTATAATGGATGGACACACTCTTTTGGGCTTCAAATTTTGGGCTGCCATTTACTGCTATTATAATGCTTGGAAGAGCCAGGACATTATTTTATATAACTCTGATTGTATTTGTCTGAAAGAAGAACCACCTAGGATGGCTTGAGGGTGTGTAAATCATGGGATAATTTTCATTTTAGGTGAACTATCCCTTTAAGTGTAACCCCTCGCATACACATGTTGTATATGCTTACTGTCGTAATGAGTTAAAGAGTCAATTTATGGTAAAAAGTTGCAGATTTAAGCTAATTCTTCCTAGCTATAAACATTACAGCTGAAATTGGATGATGACAGTAATGTTTTTCCTTGACTCACATACCATGGCTTCAGTGACAGAGATGTCGAAGAACCAACTAAAACAGTTGTTGAACAGTTATGGTGTGTTCGGATCTCAAAAATGGATGTCAGATATATTTTACTAATCTGTAGGTGATTGTAATCACTCTTAATCTTGGAAGTCTTCTTTGTTCCCGGGTCAAATCATTGCATGTGTGAAATGGCGGCAAATTTGTAAAAGACGTGCTTATGTCATATCTACTAGATATGCTACTTACTACTTCAAGTGATATATTTTAGATCATGTAGGGCTTTCTTGGTATAGCTAGTTAGATCTGTCACATTGTGAGAAAAATGTCCAAAAATTTTACCTTTTACTTGCCACTATGGCACAAAGTGTATACATGAAGTGTATACATGTGGCCATGTGTAATTTGAAGATTTTCTTCTCAATTTGTACATACACTGCTTTCAGTGAAGGTTCAGCATGCTCGAACAAACCACTTTGAGTCCACTTTGAGCATTACCTTTCAAGTTCTCGTAGACTTTGGTTAACCCTGTCGACCTTGACTTCATGTACAAAGCACCCGTAACCATCATTGCAGTGATCAGCAGTGTATTGGAGTGTCATTGTATTGCATTGCATAAATAATCCAATATAGAAATGAAAATGGTATAGTAAGAAAATCAGCTCTCGGATTTCATCAAAAATATCTTAATTTGTGTTACGAAGATGAACAAAGGTCTTATGGGTTTGGAACGACATGAGGGTGATCAATTAACGACAGAATTTTCATTTTTGGGGGAACTAACCTTTAGTTCAGCTAACTGTATTTAATATAAATGTAAACTACAATTTCGTTATGGATTTTCCAAGGCTTAAAAATGAGTGTACTAGCCTCCTTGTTTAAAGCCGGGGTAAATTTGGAGTGTTAATGAGGAGTGTTAGCGTCTCTCTCTCTCTCTCTTCTTGGTGTCCTGTATTTTTGTAACATACTCACTATTGCTCTTTATTTTTGTGCACATTGGACTGTGCAGTGTACTGACAGTGTGGTTTGTGGTTTGAATATTAGATGTTTAATTCCGACTGATTTTCCTTCATTTCAGGAGGGGACATGACGTCTTCTGGGTCACTACATAGAACTCGGAAAGACAAATGTGGACGCTCTTCAATTCAGTTGGAATTGACTATTAACAGATGACACAGGTCAGATGAAAATGAAATTAGTTTATTTGAAGTGTGAAAGGAGTGGAGATCCTTGGATCCTTGGAAGGCATTCAAAACAGAATGGTCTCACAGAACTTTCCCCCCTAAGGGAAGATTTTGTTTACATATATATATATATATATATATAAGACATACATAGCAGCAAAATTTAGCATTGCTATTGAGAAAACTGCTGAAAATTATTTTGGCAATTTATATTAACAAGGGATATATATATAATATATAATATCTCACCTAATCAAGGCTCTATGATGAGGAACTGCCACCTGCAGAAGACAAAATGAGTCTTTTACTATACTAAGTTGTTAGTCATTCAATATTAGGAGTGAAAAAAGTAAAGCATGTTAACCTACCAAGTGTGGTTTGTTAATGGTGAATGTCTCCTGATCATATATGATCACTCCACCCAATCCTTTAGGGTTTTCCATGCTCTGGACAGGTGTCTAAATATACAGTTTTATATGTTAAAGGATTAGTTCACTTTAAAATGAAAATTATCCCATGACTTACTCACCCTCAAGCCATCCTAGGTGTAGATGACATTCTTCTTTCAGATGAACACAATCAGAGTTATATTAATAAATATCCTGATGTTCCCAAGCTTTATAATGGCAGTGACGGGGTCCATTGAGTTTGAAGCTCAAAAAAGCACATCCATTCATAATAAACGTACTCCACACGGCTCCGGGGGGTTAATAAAGGCCTTCTGAAGCGAATCAATGGGTTTGTGCAAGAAAAATATCCATATTTAAAACTTTATAAAGTAAAATATCTAGCTTCCGCCAGACCGCCTTCCATATTCAACTTACGAAGAAAGTGTAACGTCTCTCGCAGTTCAAAACGCTTACGCTACGTTCTAGTCATACGCCGCGCCAGTAACACTTTTTCCGTAAGGTGAGTACTGAAGACAGTGTGGCGGAAGCTAGATATTTTACTTTATAACGTGTTAAATATGGATATTTTTCTTACACAAACACATCGCTTCGCTTCAGAAGGCCTTTATTAACCCCCCGTGCCGTGTGGAGTATGTTTATGATGGATGGAAGCACTTTTTGAGCTTCAAACTCGTGAGCCCTGTTCACTGCCATTATAATGCTTGGAAACATCAGGATATTTATTAATATAACTCCGATTGTGTTCATCTGAAAGAAGAAAGTCATATACACCTAGGATGGCTTGAGGGTGAGTAAATCATGGGGTAATTTTCATTTTAAAGTAAACTAATTCTTCAATGTAATGAGGTGTGAGAATAAATAAAGGAAGTCTTTGAAAAGACTTAAAACATTTACCCCCAGTTTCACAGACAAGGCTTAAGCTAGTCACAGACTAAAATGCATGTTTGAGCAGATTTACAACATGTCAGTGCCATTGTTTTGTCTCAAGATCCACACCAGTAATGTTTTTTTCTAAGGCATGTTTATATTGAACTAAGGCTTAATCCTGGTTTAATCTAAGCCCATTCTGTGCAACCAGGCCTAAATATAACACACTGTGACCAAAATGATGATTTAATTGTGAGTTATTTATTCATTGGGGAGAACACAGTGCCAGAACTGTTAGATGCTGTAAGCTGTATAATAAAATGTATGATTTCGGCCATTTTGAAAATATAAACCATTGCAAAAAACGATACTGTAAAAGGACAAATACCTTAACTTGAACCACTGTGGGTTGATGGGGACAGCAGAATTTCGAACCCTGAAGACAAATGCAAATGAAACACAGATGATGTAATATTGTTCCATTTAACATATGCGATGAGAAAAGCTTGTGGATCGGGCCTTGTGGGTTTCCAACCTTCGGTTTCCAAACCAGAACTTAAACCATTACACCACAACCTTTACATAAAGCATGTTTGATACTGCATGTGCAGTAAAGTAATATTCAAAATATAATCTCAATACTTTAATAATAAAAATGGCCTCACTAGTCCATGATTTAAGTGGTCAAAGCTATTTGATGATCTTGATGAACAAGTGTCCAAGAAACGATAAAAAAGCATCAAAAATGCATCTAAATAATAATGGCAGGAACTCTTTTGCCAATTTATAGATTCTAAAAACAATCACACACACAACATGCAGCGATTTAGAAAGCTTCAGAATGTTATCGATATCCGCTTTAATAGTAATACCAGAATAATAAAATAGTTCATATTTCCATCAAACCTATTTCATTAGCAATATTGCTACGTACCATAGCAAAAGTGTTGTTCAGCAAATGACAACAAGACAGTGCGCCGTCTAGCGGTCCTAAAAAGACTAGCAATAAAAAGTCTATACAAATAGAAATATGTGACTAGCAAATAAAAAAGTATTAATCATTATGCCACTTTTTAAATTATACATATATTGTTTACCTGTATAATAAATGTATATATGATAATTATTCCTGGATATAATCATTAGGAGCCACAAATATTGATTGTAACAACTAATAGTCTAATATTGTAACAACACATTTATTACATGCCTATTACAGGCATTATATATGAACAACCATGAAAGCTGATCAAGCAAAAAGTTTAATTTAAATAAACTTATCTTTCACCCGTCCTCTGTGTCTATCATTTGCAGTCCCGGTCTAAAACAAAGTCACAGTTTGCTGTTCTTTTCATGTCTTGTCATCTTGAACTCAATGAGGGTCGAGGCTTTCATCCTTTAGTTGGTCTTCGGGTGTCTTCTGAAGGTTCTTCCATTATGTCTGGTTTTGAGATCGGCATGACAAATATGAACATTGTAAATAAGAAGTGATCGATTGGTCCATGAAATGCATCTGTGGTGGTTATCTAGCTCTAAATGAAATTGCAAACGCAGGATGTAGGCTAATGATGAGCTAAACCAAAACCAAAATCAGCACAACCCACTGCTGAATGAGCACGCAAACAACATTTCAACGAAACATGCTATTGATCGCCTTATAACAACTGTATGATTAACTGAAGTTCATTACAATAAATGATCCAACACACCTGTCTGTAATTATCAAGTGCTCCTGCAGATCTTATTTAGCAGGTTCAGTTGTTTCATCACACAGAAATGAAAATGGTAAAGTAAAAAATAACACAAATAAAGCAAATCAAGAAAAACTATGTGTTTCCTGTGTCACTGCCTGGAAAAGGCTGACAGACTTCCGATATATCCCACCCCAATTGTTACATCAACTGAAAGAGAGACCTGAGGATCCAATAGCGATTTCAATAACTCTTTATTCAGGTACTGTCTGTGACAGATCTCATAAATAGTCCATAGACACCAGAGAGACTCTATAAACATGAGACAGGAAGCAAACGGCAGAACGTCAGGAAGATCCCAGGTGAGGAGAACAGGCAGCCACAGGTGTCGATAACGGCGCAGGCAGGTCAGTCCAAGCAGGGCTGTGACGCAGGGAAGCAGCAGGCAAACACAGAATCCGCAGACATCCAGGAACCGGAACGGAAGAACACTCAGGAAGCACAGGGAAACACACACAGCAGAACAACACCGGGAACAGCCTGAAACGATCTGACAACAAGTGCAGGTGAGAGACACGTATATGAAGGCTGGTTAATGAGTACAGCAGGTGGAGACGATGAGCTCAGCAATCAGTGACCACGCCTTCAACACAACCGCGCAAACACAGAGAGAAAGAGACGATGAATTGATGAACCGTGACACCAATGATCTGGAAGCAAATAGGACTCCAAAACATTCAGTAATTAATTAATTGGTATGAAGTTTACTTGCTCCAACAAGCCAAACCATTTTTTTTTAGAAAGTTATAAGAGCTAAGAAATTGCACAAAATCAGTTCAGATGTCCTAATTTCACAATCACAATCATGATGACTCCACTTACATTTTTTTTTTTTTTGTCAAACTCAAAATGTTGTAAGACGATACAACTCCTTAGCAACAAACAAACACAAAAGTTATGTTTCCCTTTTTAGAAAGCTATGGGTATGGTCAAGTCAAGTCAAGTCACCTTCATTTATATGGCGCTTTTTACAACATAGATTGCTTCAAAGCAGCTTTACAGTGATAATGGGAAATTAATTTTGCTTTAGAAAAAAAAAGCTAAAGTAAGTTTTAAAAACTGATTAGTTATTTAATTTGGCACCACTTAAACAACACCATCCTCAGCTAAAACAGAAAACCCCTCAAAGTGTTCCGGACAACCATTGGCACGGCAACAGCACCTGGTGGCCGGAGAACGCAAACCATGAAATAGGTATTGAAATAGTTTTCAAAACTAAACGACCACCATCCCCACGCAAACCCCAAAAAAGGCGAATCTGCGAAAGCATTACGTGTTTAGCCTATAGGCAAGCACGTTTGAATACGTATGTGTGCATATGTGTTTTTATTTGTACAGAGGGGAAGGGAAGCTGCAGCTGCAGTTTATTTATTAAGCGAGTAGGGCAACCATCCAGTAGAGCATTACAATAATCTAGCCTTGAGGTCATGAACGCGTGAACTGTTCATGTGCCTTAATTTAGATATATTTTTAAGATGGAAGAATGCAGTTTTACATATGCTAGAAACGTGGCTTTCAAATGAAAGATTGGTATCAAAGAGCATACCCAGGTTCCTAACTGACGACGAGGACTTGACAGAGCAGCTATCAAGTGTTAGACAATATTCTAGGTTACTACGTGCAGAGGTTTTTTGTCCAATAATTAAAAATTCTGTTTTTTCAGAATTAAATTGTAGGAAATTACTAGTCATCCAATTTTTTATATCAGCTATGCAGTCTGTTAATCTTGTGAATTGGTAAATTTTGTCAGGGCGTGAAGAAATATAGAGCTGAGTATCATCAGCATAACAATGAAAACTAACGCCATGCTTCCTAATGATATCTCCCAAGGGGAGCATGTACAGGGTGAAAAGCAACAGTCCTAGCACTGAGCCTTGCGGTACTCCATACTGAACTTGTGATTGATATGACACCTCTTCATTTACTGCTACAAACTGATAGCGGTCAGATAAGTATGATTTAAACCATGCCAATGCACTAATGCAACATAATTTGAGAGTCTATTCAAAAGAATGTTGTGGTCGATAGTATCAAATGCAGCGCTAAGATCGAGTAACACTAATAGTGAGATACAACCATGATCGGATGACAAGAGCAAATCATTTGTAACTCTAATGAGAGCAGTCTCAGTACTATGATACGGTCTAAATCCTGACTGGAAATCCTCACAGATACCATTTCTTTCTAAAAAAGGAGCATAGTTGTGAGGATACTGCCTTTTCTAGTATTTTTGACAGAAAGGGTAGATTTGAACAACCCATTCTCACTCCCACATCAAAATCTGAAGCATGGTCAAGTGCCTTCCGCGTCACAATGAAGACGCTAAAGGTACCCCTAGGTGTCACTATATCGACGCACAGGGTACTCCATTGATTTCAGTTGTTTGCCCAATGTGTCAGATCAAGACGCATTTAATTCTTTGCATTTGTAAAAGCAGACATGATTTTATAAATATTTATAGGCTACTTTTACATTTTGGAGCAACTAACCCAACTCCTACCCTAAACCTACCCACTTCTAAACAATATAAAACACGTAACAGGCAAATAAAAGTACAGTCACAGGTATTTATTGCAAAAACTGACCAAAAACAGTATAAAAGTATTAACTCATGTTGCATTCCAAGTCTTCTGAAGTCATACGATATCTTCATGTAAAGAACAGAGTTGATCTTAATGTTTTAATCGCTGAAATGATGATCCCGCCGCTGCGTGAACGCACGCACACACTCAGTCTGTCATATCTCATTCAAATGATATACCTGACTCTTGAGCATGACGCAATCGGTCACAAGACACACGAGAGCCAATGACATTTTACAATCAAAGCTGACGCAATGACGCAATTGGTCACGAGACATACGAGAGCCAATGCAATTTCACTATGAAATCTGACGTAACGTTTCTTCGGGAGGCAATTTTTGAAATTTGAATGTGTGCATGATCTTTGGTGGATGGAGACGCTGATCGCTTTTGGGGATTTTCTTCACACAAATCAATCGTTTGGCCTCGGAACACTTGGGATATTTGTACTTTTTGAATAAACTTTGCCTGCAGTCATATCTGCCCGCAATATCCTGTATTTTATATCATATAATACACAAATGGGTAGGTTTAGGGATGGGATGGGGTTGGGTTACATGTTCAAACGTGTCTAAATAGCATAAATAAAATAAATGTAAATAAAATTATGCTGGCTGATTAAATTGAGAATCACACTCCAACATGTCATAATGGCAAAATCATAACCCAATATAATTTCATCATGACGATAACGTTCCCATGCCCAACTCGTCAGGGCTTCTGGGAGTTTGGAATTGTTTAGTTCCGCCTTCCACTCCCATAACTATGGTTACCGTCTGCAAGTGTCCGCCTTTCCCAATGGGAACGGCAGTGGCGAGGGCTCTCACTTGTCAGTCTACATTCGAGTTCTACCAGGAGAGTACGATGGGCTGCTGGAGTGGCCTTTCCCTTACCGTGTTTCCTTCTCGCTGTTGGATCAGAGCGACCCAGCGCTCACCAAACCCCAGCACATCACAGAGACCTTCAGCCCAGATCCCACCTGGAAGAACTTCCAGAGGCCACGGCCTGGAGCTCTGGGAAGTGTTCGTGGGGGATGTCTGGATGAGAGTATGTTGGGATTCGGCTACCCAAAGTTCATCTCGCATGAGGAGATGAGGAAAAGAAACTATATCAGAGACAACGCTATTTTCATTAAAGCCTCCATAGATGTGGTCCAGAAGATATTGAACTCTTGAATTCTGGAATAAATGTTAAATAGTCTTGTGGCCATTTTGTGCTCATATTAAACATGAAGATACATATTTTTTTGTTAAATCAGGGTTTTACCACAGATGAAGGATATTTAGATACTGAGAAGGTGCAATGTGTTGTCTTTTGCATGTCTTTTTTCTGTAATATGTTTAAAAGATTTGACATTTAAAATGACTAATGACTCACTTTTTATGAACAGCAAATTGTTTTATGTTCTGTGTGTTATGGATCACCCATCGGGTCCACTGAAAAAAGACATGGGGTGCTTCTTATTTCTTATTTGTGAATCCTCGTTTCCTATCCTCGCATCTCAGCTCCACCTTAGGATACACATACATAGAGCACATCAAATATGGTAAACCAACACAATCGCATGGCAACTCATAATATACCTTACATTTTGGCGAATTGGTGGCTAATACATGGATTTGAATGATCTCATTTGTACATTTGCATACAATCATCTTTATACTCCCCAGTAAATGTTATGTTCTTAAAATAGTTACGTTTTCCCATGAGTAGACAGAACGTGCTTACTTGAGGTGGTTTTCTGGTTGAGTGACACCAATGCAAACCCAGACTTTGTAAGCTATTTTCTGTGAATGTGTACCTATAGCAGCATTATATAATAAATAACTAGAAGAATAAAGGCCTGTTCACACCAAGGACAATAACTATAAAGATAACGATAAAGATATAGTTCTAAAAAATCTTTCAATATTAAAGAATAACAGAGTTCACACCACAGCTATAATAATAACGGCACAAAGGAAGGATATCATTGGAATCATTTCAGAATGATTTTATCCTGCTGATGAATGATAAAAAAAAACATTGACAGCTAATCAGAATCCATCCTGCTGTAACGAGCTCGAGCATTTAAAGTGACAGACAAGCATGCGCTTATAATAAACAGAACAATATTGTCCACTGGTGTGGATGATAATGTAGTTATCATTCAAGCAATGCTTTTATCTGGTTTCTGCTTCGTCACCTGTGTTTTGAGCCGGAGATTCTGTAGAAGATGCATAATAGCGCCCCCTACTATAGCGCCCATGGACTGCCGGAAAATTCAGTCAAAGGCGGGAAAAGAGTTAAGCAGCATGGACTATTTTTGTACAGCTAAAATAGCTGGAAGCGGATGACACCGGAAGCCTTGATGTGGGCAGTTACAGGCAGCCAATAGAGGAGATGGTTGAAGATCAGTTTGATGGTGCTAGCTTTGAAGTATAGCAATACTGTTGTGTGTGGTCTTATATCCAGTATCGGGAGTAACGCGCTACAAAGTAACGCGTTACTGTAATTCCACTACTTTTAGCGGTAACGAGCATGTCACTAAATATTTTTTTAAATCAAGTAACGCAATTACAATTGCTGAAATTTAAATGAGTTCATTACTCGCGTTACTCTCTTTTGTGAAAAATGAACGCTTGCAGACAAGAAGCTCATTCTTGCTGTAGTATTGTTGCCATGTCGTGGAGATGCTGTGTTTTTCGTTGCGAAAGCCAAACTACTTTGTTTGGCCTTTCAAAAGAGGGGACAATTAGAAAACAGTGGCTAAGCTTTAGTTACAACACTGTTCCAGAACAGTACAACCCAAATATTCGACTGTGTGCTGCGCATTTTTCGGAGGACTGTTTCTAGCAGCTGGGAGAGCACAGACCGTTTCTATGTCTTTGTCGTTTCTACGACAACAAATGCAAATTTACCAATCTGATACTTTCTGGTCCAGTCACGCTGGCAACAGTGATCGATCAGCTTGGTCATCTGCATCATCCGAATCAGATTCGGGCTCAAATTGATACGGTAGTACTACCGACATTATCATCTGTCAATATTGCTTTGCTTTGGCAGCTGATGTTCCAAATATGGTAAGAAGCGTGACCTTTCCGTCAGACGCATTAGGTATTTGGGCCAATCACAATGCACTGGATCGCTGGCCAATCAGAGCACACCGCGCTTTTCAGAACAATGAGCTTTGAGAGATGAGACTTGTTAGCCCATTTTAACGTTTCTTGAGAATCTCATCTCTTATCTCTATTTAGCTTTGCCTTATGAGGCATGTTTGTTAAACCATTTTGTTAAGCTTTTGTTAAATCACATATTCAATTATATGCAGCACCTCAAGGCACCTTTGTTTTCTCTTTTAATTAGTGTTAATACTGTAGGCCAATCACTTTTATTTCATTGGGCCTAATGTGGTAAAAAAAAACACTGTTAAATGACTGAGACAGTTGTTATTTCGTTTCAAGTATTAAAAGGGACTTTTGTACTACTGCTTGATCTGAAGGGGCTGTTGCCCTGTTGATTACAATAAATAGGTCTAAAAATAATGTTTATTGTGTTTGACTGTTCAGTACTGTACATATTTACATTTAAAAAGTAGACATAAAAGGAACTTAAAAGTAACTTTTGATATACAGTAATTGGTAAAGTAATTCAATTACTTTTAAAAGAAGTAACTAGTAACTGTAACTAATTACTAATTTTCAGTAACTTGCCCAAAACTGCTTATATCAGTTCTATAGTCTTAAGCTGAAATAGAAAAAAATAACCAAATGTTCTTTTTCTTAAACAGATGTCTTAAACAGAAAGAATCCTGTGAAATTCTAAATATCACTTCAGTGTTAGCACTCAGTGCTAGTTTTGCTTTACCATTATGTTGACAGTCTGTGCCAAGCTGTCTAATTAAAGATGTTGTATAAAAACAATTAACTAATGAAATATTATGACGAACAGTTTTTGGAAAATGGCTTGGTGGGATTGTCTTTCAACGATCGTACACTGACCAATTGCATATAGCCTAAATATCACCCTTCCGGGTTGAAATTGCACGTGACTAGATGTGACCTTTGGTGGATTTGTACATAATGTGAAAATCACCAATGAGTTAAAACCTTCATATACTTGTCAAAAGAATTTGATGATTTTATATTTTTCATCAGCTACTGTACCAAACATCTAAAAGCATCAACAGCAAAACTAGGCAAGGCAAGCAAAGTTTATTTATGTAGTACTGTTTCATACAAAATGGTAATTCAAAGTGCTTTACATAAAAGTAATTAAAAATAAGCATTAAAGGTACATAAGAAACAAAAAAGAAACAAACAGAAAAAGTTACAAGTGTCATTACTTTATTTTACCTTCAGATTCTGAACATATTACACAGTATGGCATGTAAATTAAATGAAACTATTAAAACATACCATCATAAGTAACAAGTAAATCATTATGATTACGGTACAATTATTGTCCTGTTATTGTTATGCTTTAATAAAGGAAAAACCAGTGGAAGGAAGTCAACAAAGTTTAGTCTGGCAAGTTTGAGCATTTAGGTACTTTACTTTTTAGAAAACATCATGTCAATGTGAGATGGGCGGCATTAACTGGTATCTCTTTTTTTACTGTACATCTTTCAGATAAGGCACCGTACATCCCTTAAATTGATGTAAATAAATAAATTAACTAAGGCCTGTCTCAGAATTTTCTGCTGTAAAATCATCTTTTTAATACACAATTTAAAACACTAATACTTCTATATCCATATCACTGATAAATAACATCTGATATTTAATATTCAATCATTGGTATGGTCATTTATTTGAAATAGCAAGAAGAAAAAGAATTTACCTGCAAAAATCACAGCATAGGTCCATTAAAGTTGTCTTCTCTAGATTTAAAAAAGTAGTCCATTGAGTTTCTTCATTCTTCATTTTATATCAAGTCCACATAGTAGTGAAGATTAGATGAAAAATGTAATGAAAATTTGTGAAATATATATACACACCCTATAAAATGATCGAAAGGAAGTCTACTGGACATTCTCCTACAATGATTTGAATGTAGGTCTCAACATCAAAGAAATGTTACTGCATGCTACTTGGGTCAATATCACTGTAGGGTGCCTTTTGGTGTCCTGTACATAAATAACTCATTTGCCATGATAACTTAACATAACAATTACTATGAAAGGGTGTGTTATATTAGGTAAAATTTGTATATTCATAACAAAAGCATTACTTGGCTCTTTAGATACATTTTCTAGATTTTCTTAGTTTTGTATAAGAGGATTTTTGTATAAACATCAACCTGCACCCTTGACACTTCTACTCCCCACTTCTTTTTTCAAAACTTAACTGTTTTTAACTGTTTAGCAGCAGATATCCTAGAAGTGGTAAATACCTCACTTTTTTCTGGGACTTTTCCAAACTCCCTGAAAACTGCAGTTGTTAAGCCCCTCCTGAAAAAGAGCAATCCGGATAAAACCATTTTAAGCAACTATAGACCAATCTCAAATCTCCCCTTCATAGGCAAGATAATCAAAAAAGTTGTTTTCAATCAGCTAAACAAATTCTCAAGCTCAAATGGATATTTGGACAATTTTCAATCTGGTTTCTGACCGCATCACAGCACAGAAACTGATAATAAATGATATTCGCCTCAATACAGATACAGGCAAATTATCAGTGCTGGTGCTACTTGACCTCAGTGCAGCATTTGACACTGTCGATCACAACATTCTTCTTGACAGGCTGGAAAACTGGGTTGGGCTTTCTGGGATGGTCCTTAAATGGTTCAGGTCATACTTAGAAGGGAGCGGTTACTATGTGAGTATAGGCGACCATAAGTCTGAGTGGACATCCATGACATGCGGAGTCCCTCAAGGCTCAATTCTTGCACCACTCTTGTTTAACCTGTACATGCTCCCACTGAGCCAAATAATGAGAAAGAACTAAATTGCTTATCACAGCTATGCAGATGACACTCAGATCTACTTAGCACTAACGCCTAATGACTACAGCCCCATTGACTCCCTGGGCAAATGCATTGATGAAATTAACACTTGGATGTGCCAAAAACTAGTTTCTCTAAGTCTTGCCTGGAAACAACAGGGTGGATTATTGTAAAGGACTTCTCACCGGCCTTCCAAAAAAGACCATTAGACAGCTGCAGCTCATACAGAACGCTGCTGCTTCTGAGCAGAACCAGAAAATATGAACATATCACACCAGTCCTCAGGTCTTTACACTGGCTTCCGGTTACATTTAGAATTGATTTTAAAGTACTGTTACTAAACAGTAACAGTTAAATCACTCAATGGCCTAGGACCTCAATACATTGCAGATATGCTCACTGAATATAAACAGATCACTCAGATCATCAGGATCAAGTCAGTTAGAAATACCAAGGGTTCACTCAAAGTAAGGAGAGTCTGCTTTTAGCTATTATGCCAGCCGCAGCTGGAACCAGCTTCCTGAAGAGATCAGATGTGCTCCAACAGTAGTCACATTCAAATCCAGACTCAAAACTCATCTGTTTAGCTGTGCATTTACTGAATGAGCACTGTGCCACTGTACGTCCAACTGATTGCACTTTAACTTATCTATGTATAATATTTTTATTCTTTTAATTCTTTTTATAACTGTTTTAATTTAACCTTGTTTTTATTTTTGGTTATGATTTTATTTATTTCTGAAAAAAGGGGGGGACAAACCATAGTAGTTGGGCTGGCTCTGTGGTAATGTAGCGTGGCTACGACAATTCTGGAAGAGAAATTGAAACTGCGTAGGGAATAAATCGGAGCGTGGACTGAAATAGTCCTAGCTTTGCCTGACCAATCTTAGGTGAAAGATCAGATCTGCTGGAGACGTCCGACAAATTATTTAGGCGCGCCGAAAGAAATCCACAGAGAAAGAGACAACCAGTATGGGGAAGTCCCAGAGCAAGTGGGGAACAAACATAAATTATTCTGAAATGTTAATTGAGAAATTGAGAGATGAGACCATGTTGATGATCAGAGTCTGTGGTAGAGTAGTGGTGAGTTTAATACGAAACTCGAGGTCGGGGACCAAATCTGTTCTGGTTACATTCCCAGAGCTCTTCCTGTCCAATTTAGGTGAAAAACCGGATCTATTGGAGACGTCCAATAGATCACTTAGGCGCACCGAAAGAACACCACAGACACAGTACAATCAACATAGGAAAATCTCACAGTAAAACAAGCAGCTGTAAAAAAAAATATAATACACCAGTGTTTTGCCAGATGAGAAGTTTATCTATGAATCATCTTTTTACTCTTTTAATTCCTTTTATGACTGTATCATCTTTGTATCTCTTTTAATTCCTTTTATAACTGTTTTAATTTTCCTTGCTTTTATTTGATTATTTTAATTCCCTTTTCTGTGTAAAGCATTTTGAATTGCCGCAGTGAAATGTGCTATATAAATAAACTTGCCTTGCCTTGCCTTGCCTTGCCTTACCTAATATTTTGTTAAATAAGAGATTACTCAATTTGAGTGTATTGATCATTTGGTAATAAAAACAATATTTTAGTTTAGCTAGTCACAGTTTGTTGTAAGCTAGTATGCTAATTAAAGCTCAAAATGTCCACCCTGTCGTTGTCCCAAAATGTCTACCCACTCGCCACTTAGACTCGATAGGGTGGACATGCACATGACAGGGTGGACATAGCATTCGTTTGTAGTTAATATTGCAATTTATAGAAATGTAATATTATAATTTATTATAAACATCTGCTGTAGCCTAACTAATTATACACCGATCTGGCATAACATTATGACCACTGACAGGTGAAGTGAATAACACTGATTATCTCTTCATCACGGCACCTGTTAGTGAGTGGGATATATTAGGCAGCAAGTGGACATTTTGTCCTCAAAGTTGATGTGTTAGAAGCAGGAAAAATGGGTAAGCATAAGGATTTGAGCAGGTTTGACAAGGGCCAAATTGTGATGGCTAGACGACTGGGTCAGAGCATCTCCAAAACTGCAGCTCTTGTGGGGTGTTCTTGGTCTGCAGTGGTCAGTATCTATCAAAAGTGGTCCAAGGAAGGAACAGTGGTGAACCGGCGACAGGGTCATGGGCGGCCAAGGCTCATTGATGCACGTGGGGAGCGAAGGCTGGCCCGTGTGATGCAATGAAACAGACGAGCTATTGTAGCTCAAATTGCTCAAGAAGTTAATGCTGGTTCTGATAGAAAGGTGTCAGAATACACAGTGCATACACATGCTTTGGGCAATGTTCTGCTGGGAAACCTTGGGTCCTGCCATCCATGTGGATGTTGCTTTGACACATACCACCTACCTAAGCATTGTTGCAGACCATGTACACCCTTTCATGGAAACGGTATTCCCTGGTGGCTGTGGCCTCTTTCAGCAGGATAATGCCCCCTGCCACAAAGCAAAAATGGTTCAGGAATGGTTTGAGGAGCACAACAACGAGTTTGAGGTGTTGACTTGGCCTTCAAATTCCCCAGATCTCAATCCAATCGAGCATCTGTGGGATGTGCTGAACAAACAAGTCCGATCCATGGAGGCCCCACCTTGCAACTTACAGGACTTAAAGAATCTGCTGCTAACATCTTGGTGCCAGATACCACAGCACACCTTCAGGGGTCTAGTGAAGTCCATGCCTCGATGGGTCAGGGCTGTTTTGGCAGCAAAAGGGAGACCAACACAATATTAGGTCATAATGTTATGCCTGATCGTTTTATACTTAATATATTTACCCAGTTAGATGCCTTTGGAAAAGTTGTTAGATCTATGCTGATATACTCTGTGTACAATGTGATTGAGAATGTAATTATAATTATATATTTTTTGAAGAGTAAACATTTCATTGTCATATTTTGTCATGCTTTGTGTGTTCTGCTCTATGTGTCCACCCTGTTATGTGCTGGTCCACCCTGTCATCTTGATATTTTAAATAATAATTCAATCATACCTATGTAATCCAGTGTGTTCAATAGCTAGCTGTGGGGACAATAACATGCAAACAAAAAACTGCATCCAAATATTACAGTTTTCTCCAAATAGGAAAAAATACATCTGCGAATTGTATGAGTTTCTTTAAAAACACATGTTTTACATAAAAATCTTTTATGCATTTATAATTTGAAAGCAAACAAATAACCCTGTTTAGGAAAGGGACATAATACCTTTCAGAAAATATAATTTGCATCTTAATATTGCAATGAAAATATATTTAACAGTAATATATATGTCCATGATGGGGTGGACATATCTTATGGTTTATGCTCTGAATAATGGCCCATAATTATCTAAAAAAATGTGTGGGAGCTCAGCTAATATATTTCTTATAGTACTTATAGTCTACTATTTATGATAAGACATAAAGCGAATGGGAAGTTAAGACCAACATTTTTGAGTATTGTGAGGGTTGAAATATCACTCTATGGTGATATTGACCCACTTATGTTCCATCATCACATTCGTGAGAAGGCAGGAAACCAGTGTGATTCATTACATAAGAAGATATGATACATGGTGGAAAGAACCACAAGCACAGCAAAATCTCATAAACTCATGACTCTTAGACAAATAACAATGATAGAGAAAAACTTTCAAGAAATAAATGCAATCTTGCCAATTCCACATTATAGAATCTAAGCAGTCATCAATTCTCAGTTCTAGCTCAAGGAAGAGTTTTGGAACAACAGGGGAGTAAAAACATTCATTTTTGAATCAACTAACAAAGAACAGAACAAAAAAAAAAAAAAAAAAGATGCAGGATGTGTGTATTCAACTTGCAGGAAGTGGTCAAATTTAATATAAACAGTCAAACCATTCAAATAATCCAATGCAACAGTAAAACAGAAATAATAAACACAGAGATACAAACAACAGACAATGATTAGATTACACAGTACACCAGTAGTACTTTGACTGGTTCATTTCAGAAGTCACGTCTTACCATCACACACGTGCACATTTATCCCGTCTGTTACCACGAGGAAGAGTAATGACTTAATGCAAGGATTGTTCCATTCATATTAGTACTGATGAATTTTAAGTATTGCATGCTTGCACTATATGTTTGTTTTTTTTATCTTGCACTGTCCAGTTTACTTGCAAAGTATAAGTGCTAATTTTTTTTTGATGGTGCTGCTGTTTTGCAATGGAATGTCTCTGGAGATTCAAGATATGTCTATCTAGTTAATTATTTTTCAGTATGTATAGAGATTCCAATGTAAAGCCTTTTCATTTTTTTTCATGAGCTGATGTATTTCCTATTGAAACTGTAAATTAAGGCTGGACATATGGAAGGGGTGGGCTTGTCCCTTTTTAACTAGTAGCCTTTGCTTTTGTCATAGCCATGAGCCATGATTTGCTACATTCTATTGCTTTTAGTTAGCAGGTTGTACACTATTTAGCCAAAAATATGTGGTCATCCCTTTCTAATTAATGGGCTGGTCCTACCCGACCCTTCTCCGAGTGGGATTCGCTAAAGACTGCAGCCGCTAACATGCCTCTTGAGGCCAGGGGAGTGAGGTTTACACACACAGCTCTTACTGGCCTACGTCCATTACACTCACCCCCCCCCCAAACCTCACTCCCATCCGGGTCTCTGCACCAAATGTAACTGGTCCTACTCGACCCGCTCCGAGTGGGATTCAAACCATGGTCTCCGGCATGGGAGACAGGCATGCTAACAAGGATGCTAAAGACCACAGCCGTTAAAGTCAATCGCTAGCGAGCCTCTTAAGGCCAGGGGAGTGAGGTTTACACACAGCTCTTACTGGCCTACGTCCATTACACTCACCCCCCCCCAAACCTCACTCCCATCCGGGTCACGGCAACAAATGTAACTGGTCTTACTCGACCCGCTCCGAGTAGGATTCAAACCATGGTCTCTGGCGTGGGAGCAGTGGAACTGACTGAGCCTGCCTTTTTGGAAGTGGATCTCTTCAGTCGGTGTTGGTGTGACGGCACAGCAGCAGGTCGCGTGGTATTCATACTATCTCTCTTTTTGTTCGTAAGAGCATACACAAAGGCTGTTCTCACAGCTGGTTCGGTGCGCTAGGTGGAGAGCGCTAAAAAGCCATTCTTACGGCTGGTAAGAGAGCGCCTTCATGTGAGAGAGAGTGCATGTCAGGCTGCACTACTTCCCTGACTGTGTCGCCGCGACCGTTCCCCCTGCATGCTTCAGCACCAAGGAGAACGTCCTTCTAAAAAGAGCTACACAGATAGAGCTTGCGTCTTTTTCAAGATGACATTCTATCTGTGTGTTTCTGGATGCGGTGGCTATCGGTCCATCACCGAGGGATGGTCACCAGCGCTGTATCTCGTGTTTGGGCGTTCAGCACGCTGAGGCAGCGCTGGTGGATGATTCATGTTCTCACTGCGGGAACATGACCATCTTGGAATTGCGGTCGAGACTCCATCTCACAAGGGGTGGAGTCCCCATGCCTCTGCCTAGATCTAACCCTTACTTCTGGCAGTAGCGTGGCTGATTTGAGTATTACGGTGAGTGCGCTTCCCCCAGGGAACCAACCCCCGGGGAACCCTCACTTCTCCCGCACTTCGCAGCCAGTAGAGCTGCCGTTGGAACGTGGTGGGCCACCCATGAGGTGTGCACCATCCATATCCTTCGGGGCTTCTCTCGACAACCAGATGTCCATCGCTGCATGGGAGGGAGGGTCAGAAGCCTCTGGAGATGACGTGTCGGGGGCTCCTTCGGGAAGATCTGCTGTGCCTGATACGGATCCGGAGATGATGGCCATGCAAGAGGGGTGGCAAAGCCAAGGGCAAGCGGCCCTGAGACGGGCGACCCGGAGATGGGGAGGACTGCTCTTCAGGAGATGGTGACCGCACCACTCCTTTCTCCCGGAGGAGGGCCAGGTGGAGAATCTTTTGTTTTTTTTTGGTACCCAAATTTTCAATAAAAGAGCTGTTTTCTCCATCTCCGGGTCCTCAGGGGGCTCAGAGAGCTGTGGCCGGTCAAACGCCGTACCACACTCACCCTCCCCATTCGCCAGCGGGCAGCAGTGGACGGCTCGAGGACGCAGCCAGGCCTCCTCACGTACCCTCTGCCCACTCGTGGAATCAGGTAAGTGTTGCACAGCACACTCACACCCCGCTGTGGGCCGCCTCCACGAGACAGCCGCCCCAGCCCAGTACCTGCATTCTACCTCGCTGCCCCTTGGTGGGTACGCCGGTGGTCCCTTTGGTCCCGCTTGTACAGTCTCTGCGAGCCTGGCTAGCGCTCCACGCGATAGAGCTGGTTCCTCCAGCCGATATGAAGACAGGCTTCTACAGCCCGTACTTCATTGTACCCAAGAAAACCAGTGGGTTACGGCCAATCTTGGACCTGCGAGTTCTGAATCGGGGCCTTCACAAGCTACCGTTGAAGATGCTCACGCAGAAACGCATTTTCGAATTCATCCGTCCCCGAGATTGGTTTGCAGCGATCGACCTGAAGAACGCGTACTTTCATGTCTCGATTCTTCCTCGACACAGGCCGTTTCTGTGCTTTGCGTTCGAGGGTCGAGCATATCAGTACAAAGTCCTGCCCTTCGGGCTGTCTCTGTCCCCCCGTGTCTTCACGAAAGTCGCGGAGGGGGCCCTTGTGCCCATGAGAGAACAGGGCGTTCGCATTCTCAACTATCTCGACGGCTGGCTCATTCTAGCACAGTCCAGGGATCAGTTGTGCGAACACAGGGACCTGGTGCTCAGACACCTCAGCCAGTTGGGTCTTCGGGTCAACTGGGAAAAGAGCAAACTCGCCTCTGTGCAGAGGATCTCTTTTCTTTTTTCGGTCGAACAGATGGCACGCCTCACAGAAGAGCGTGTCCAGTCGATGCTGAACTGCCTGAACACATTTCAAGGCAGGACGGCGGTCCCACTGAAACAATTTCAGAGGCTCCTGGAGCATATGGCGGCTGCGGCCGAGTCCCAAGATGGGCGTGGCAGCGCAGCACTCACCGGGTGAGTATCACAACGGCCTGTCGCCAAACCTTCAGCCTGTTGTCAGAGCCCTTGTTTCTTCGGGCCGGAGTGCCCTTGGAACAGGTGTCCAGGCGTGCTGTGGTTTTCACGGATGCCTCTGCCATGGGCTGGGGGGCCACGTACAACGGGCATGCAGTGTCAGGGGTTTGGACGGGCCCACACCTGCATTGGCACATCAACTGCCTCGAGTTGCTAGCAGTACATCTTGCACTGAGTTCCCTCAAAAGGCTGTTACGGGGCAAAGATGTATTGGTCCGCTCGGACAACACTGCGACCGTTGCGTACATCAACCGACAAGGTGGTCTGCGCTCCCGTTGCATGTCGCAACTCGCCCGCCATCTCCTCCTCTGGAGTCAGAAGTGTCTGAGGTCGCTTCGGGCCATTCATGTCCCCGGTGTGCTCAACCGTGTGGCCGACGAGCTATCATGAGCTGCGCTCCCGGGAGAATGGCGACTCCACCCCCAGGTGGTCCAGCTGATCTGGAGACAGTTCGGGGAGGTGCAGATCGACCTGTTTGCCTCCCCAGAAACGTCCCACTGCCGGTGGTTTTATTCGCTGACCGAGGGTACACTCGGCACGGATGCACTCGCGCACAGCTGGCCCTGGGGCCTGCGCAAATATGCATTTGCCCCAGTGAGCCTACTTGCACAAACCCTGTGCAAAGTCAGGGAGGACGAGGAGCAGATCCTGTTGGTGGTGCCGTACTGGCCCAACCGGACTTAGTTCCCAGAGCTAATGCTCCTCGCGACAGCCCCTCCCTGGCAGATTCCTCTGAGGAAGGACCTTCTGACTCAGAGACGGGGCACCCTGGAGCACCGTCTACGAGACAGACTTATGCCTTGAAGTGGAACCTGTTCGTCGAGTGGTGTTCTTCTCGCCGAGAAGACCTCCGAAGATGTTCGATCACGTCTGTGCTTTCCTTCCTGCAGCAAGGGTTGGAGCGTAAGGCTGTCGCCCTCCACCCTCAAGGTCTATGTTGCTGCAATATCTGCTTATCACGACCACGTAGAAGGTAAGACGGTTGGGAAGCATGACCTGGTCATCAGGTTCCTTAGGGGGGCGAGACGGTTAAATCCTCCTCGTTCTCCCTCCATACCCTCTTGGGATCTTGCTTTGGTGCTCCGAGCACTTCAGAATGCCCCATTCGAGCCTCTGCAGTCGGCAGAGCTAAAGATTCTGTCTATGAAGACTTTGCTGCTGGCTGCACTGGCCTCCATCAAAAGGGTAGGGGACCTGCAGGCATTTACGGTCGACGAATCGCGCCTAGAGTTCGAGCCGGGTGACACTCGCGTAGCACTGAGACCCCGGCCTGGCTATGTGCCCAAGGTTCCTACCACTCCCTTCAGGGACCAGGTGGTGAACCTGCAAGCGCTGCCCCCAGAGGAGGCAGACCCAGCCCTGGCTTTGCTCTGTCCCGTCCGTGCTCTGAGGCTGTACGTGGATAGAACGCAAAGCTTCAGGACCTCAGATCAGCTCTTTGTTTGTCACCGAGGTCAGCAGAAGGGAAAGGCTGTCTCAGAGCAGAGGATGGCCCACTGGATAGTGGATGCCATCACCTTGGCTTACCAAGCACAAGGTGTGCCCTGTCCACTCAGGGTGCGAGCACACTCTACTAGAAGTGTTGCATCCTCCTGGGCGCTGGCACGTGGCGCCTCGCTGTTAGACATCTGTAGAGCTGCGGGCTGGGCGACACCCAACACGTTCGCTAGATTCTATAGCCTACTTGTAGAGCCGGTTTCCTCGTGTATTCTCACCTCAAACGGGTAGAAGCACTGAGAGGCCCTGGCTCTTGTCGTCTTGCTACGCTATGAAGCTTATATTCTCCAGAAGCAACTATGTCGACTCCTCCATCACCCTCGGTGCCGGACGTGGCGGAGCGTCTGGCACCAGGCCCTTTGCCGCTGAATCCTTGAGAACCGGTACTGGGCTGGGGTTATATGAGTGACCCTGCATGGATCCCATATATTTTTCCACGGTCGCTCCTAAACGGAAGCCTGTGTCTTTCCCCTGGAGCCCCCTCTCGGTTGTGGGCTACGGCTCAGCATTGTACTCCACATAACTCCTTTGGGGTATGATCTGGATTCCGCAGCGTTCCCTCCTACCAGAGGAGACGCCACATCCCATCGCCATGTCCTCTGTACCCTGCTGGGGTGCCAGTTCACCTACTCGGCTCCTTAGAAAAAAACTGATTTGAGGCAAGGAGGGCGTCTCCGTTCCCTCCTTCAGGGAACGAGGGTTACATACGTAATCGAGACGTTCTCCACGCACTGCACTGAAAGCTGAAAATGTGTAATTGTTAGACATTAATCTTAAATCAGTTAGAGAAATCATGATCCAATCTCTCTTCTCATTGCCTTTACAGTAGGCTCAATTAATATATTAGCCTCCTCAAATGTGTCAGAAATCCCTTCTTGGTTGTTCACATATCGGACAGAAACCTTAAAAAAAAAAAAAAAAAAAAACAGAACTGAAAAAAATCACTACAAATTGAACAAAATTTCATAAGATTTGAGCAAATACAAATTCATTTTAATTAAACATTTGAGTTGGCTATCAGTAGTCTGCAACCTATAATAATAGAGCACATAACAGTGATCTAATAATAGTGTATAACTAACAATAGGTATTATTTACTCACTCCAGATTATCAAAACTGACTTCAGGGTGAATCTCTCCACTGTTTTCTTCTCGTGTCACACATGCAACAATGATTTAAATATGTTTCTTTAACTTAACTAAGAAATTAAATTGATTAAACAAAAGTAAAAAAAAACACATTAGTTGTCTTTAAATGGTCAAAAGATACTGTGCTCTTACTGTCGTAATGAGTTATAGAGTCAATTTATGGTACAAAGTTATAGATTTAAGCTAATTATCCTAGCTATAAACATTACAACTGAAATTGGATGATGACAGTAATGTTTTTCCGTGATTTACATACCATGAGATGATGAAGAACAAACTAAAATGGTTTGTTCGGATTTCAAAAATGGATGTATCTGATTTTACTCCTTTGTAATTCACATCTGCTTTTACTAATCGATAGGTGATTGTAATCACTCTGAATCTTGGATGTCTTCTTTGTTTCCGGGTCAACTCACTGGATGTGTGAAATGGCGCCAAATTTGTAAAAGACGTGGATCTTGTCCTTGCGTACTTACGTTATGTCTGCTAGATATGCTACTTTGTTCTTCAAGCGATATATTTTATGTATAGATCTTGTAGGGCTTTCTTGGTAGTGATATCTGTTACATTGTGAGAGAAATGTCCAAAAATGTTACCTTTTTTCTTGCCACTACGGCACAAAGTTGGGCATTTGACGGTACTGCCCCAGTGTTGTGATTTTAGCACATTTTTGCATTTTTTTCCTAACCGTGTGCGTCATCACAGATTGATGAAGCACAATATACATTCAGATCCTCTGCATGTTATATTTTATTGTGAACTTTAACATGCAATTTTAAGTTTCAACCACAGATGTCGATCGAGAGCTTGAAAAATGTACATGTTTGTCTTTGTACATGTGGCCATGTGTAATTTGAAGATTTTTTTTCTCAATTTCTACATACACTGCTTTCAATGAAGGTTCAGCATGCTCGAACAAACCACTTTGAGTCTGTGCATTACCTTTCAGGTCCTCGTAGACTTTGGTTAACCCTGTAGACTTTGACTTCATGTACAAAGCACCCATAACCTTCATTGCGGTGATCAGCAGTATATTGGAGTGTCATTGCCAAAAAGATGCATAAGTAATCCAATACAGAAATGAAAATGGTATAATAAAAAATAATACAAATAATGCAAATCAAAAGAAAAACGATTTGTGAAGAGTTTCCTGTGTCACTGCCTGGAAAAGACTGACAGACTTCTGATATATCCCACCCCAATGATCTGGAAGCAAACAGGACTCCTCCCAAACATTCAGTAATTCATTGGTATGAAGTTTATACTTGCTCCAACAAGCCAAACCATTTCCTTTAGAAAGTTATAAGAACCAAGAAATTGGTAAATGCTTGTCACAGTACACTTAAACATATTTCAGACAATAGAAGTAATTAGAAATTAAATATAAAGACGGCTGGTTGTATAAACATACACGAAGAGGAAGATGAAGATGAAGGCAACTTGGTAATATTTAATAAATCCACACGATGATCAATGCGAACAGAGCAACATACAACACTACCACATAAGACGACACCGTACAATGAACTGAAAACAAAACCAAACATATATACAGGTGATAATGATGAGTGCTGAACATAATTAGTGTCCGTGACAACAAATGAGTGACGAAGGCAGACGATGACGAAACATAACAAGTCCAAACTAACGTGACTGTGACACTAGGCATGTTTATTGTCATCCTTGCAGCTAATTATGATTTTCTGTTCCCTCATTCAGGAGGGGACATAACATTTTAGATCAGTGGTTCTCAACTGGTTTGGTGTGGGACCCACAGTTTTTCATGGTCATTAAGCTGCGACACAAATTTTTGAAATTTGAACCAAGCTAATTTATATCTCAGAAATGGTGACACACACAAGTACTGTTCCACTTTACTTAACATACACATACATTGTAAGAATATCACTAAAACTGATGAATAAACAGTATAAAGTAAGGTTATTAAACAGTACTCCCAAAATAGTTTTTGTTAATACAATAAAGTTAGTAAGTTGGTATGAGCCACCACAGTCATCAAAAATATAGAAAATCACACAAAGTTAAAAATAAAGTGGTTTTGGGTTAAGGTTATGGAAACTACTAACATGAAATTATGTTTTATTGACAAAGTTCGGGAGGAGCACATTCACAATCAACTCAATTAGCTAAATAAGAGGTGTATACAGCAGACTTACCACTGTTCCATCTGTTTCCAGCATCCCTCCACCACCACCCCATCTCCTCACTTCTAATCACTCCTATCCCAACCTTGGACGGGGGAGTACTCTGGGTTCGGGCCAAATTCTGAGAACAGAGCCCTCCCCTCGGACAGCACACCAAATATGCATAACCTTTAATCTAATTATATTTAGCCTAAGTGTGAATTTGTGAGCTGTTAATAAAGCATGGACACTGATCCTGATGAACAGAATGAACATCATACCTGCATGTAAATCATTCCCAGCTAACACACAACGTACCAGTTACGTAATTTATTGGTACTTTTTGGTAATTTCCAGCTAATTAATTATATTGAAGCGATACACTTATCTTTCAGTCCCTGTTTACACCTGGTATTAAGATGCATTTTGGGGGATCGGATCACAAGTGGAGGACGCTATACAGGTGTAAACAGGGTCTAAAACGTTTTGAGCTTGTCCACTTTCGACCACTTCCAGAGGTAGTCGAAAACACATTCAACCAGATTGCTTTCGTAGTGTAAATGCTCATATGGTCGAATGTGTTCAAACAGCCACAGAAGACCCCCTACTCTCCGCCCACTGAGCTGCATAAACATTATGGGAAGCACACTAGCCAGACGGGATATACTTTGTCGGCTGGAGACCCAAATTCGGTTTGTCTCCGGGTGCGTTCATATGTAAATTGCGCAATAATTATTATTGAAAAATTATTTTGTCCATTAGATCGAAAGATCTGACAAAAACCATACATTTACCCTCCCCATAGACCCTCCCCTCAAAGAAATCAGGACAGAAGTGGTTGAAAGTGGACAAAAGACATGGACTAAAACATCAGGTGTAAACGGGTATGTGTCTGCCTCATCTACTTGTGATCTGGACCAAAACGCATCTTAATACCAGGTGTAAACAGGGCCTGACATATAGCCTGATAACATCAAACCTGACAGCAGATACTGAATGAGGACAAAACGTTTTTCTCAGGTACCCTTAACTTAAACTGTGTCTGACAGAAGGGTCAAAAGCGTTCACACACATCTTTCAAAATAAAAGTCCCTCATTAAAAAAAAAAAAAATTGAATTATGTTTATTGTTGTTGTTGTTTCTTTGACTGCAAACCCACTTTTAGGTCATGACCCACCAGTTGAGAAACACTGTTCTAGGTCACTACCTCCTGAAACACAAATATGGACACTTTCAATTCAGTGGGAAATGACTATTAACAGAAGACACAGGTGAATTTTTTTTATTTAATTGTTTAAGTATAAAGAGAGCGGAGATGATTTCAGTGTTAGAAGGCATTTGTCTTGCTTATCTTCACTTGCCTTTAAGACAGAACTGGTCTGACAGAACTGTTCCCCCTAAGAGAAGATTTTGTTTACTAGTAAAGTTGTATGATTACAAGCCGCAAATAGAAGCAAAGCCATATAAAATTTGCCATTGTTATTGAGAAAACTGCTGAAAATTATTTTGTCCTATATTAACAAAAGATATGATATAATATCTCACCTAATCAAGGCTCTATGATCAGGAACTGCCACCTGCAGAAGACAAAACAAGTCTTTTACTAAGTCGCTAGTCATTCAATATTAGGAGTGAAAAAAGTAAAGCATGTTAACCTACTAAGTGTGGTTTGTTAATGGTGAATGTCTCCTGATCATATATTATCACGCCACCAAATCCTTTAGGGTTTTCCATGCTCTGGACAGGCGTCTAAATATACAGTTTTATTTGTTAATGTCATGTTATGTAAAACATTAAATAATGCACAGTGACAAAAAAGTACGATAGAAATCCAAATAATAATTTAATTGTGAGTTATTCACAGGCTTGGATTAAGAACACATAGAGCCCTGGGGCTATAGCAAACCCAAGGGCCCCCTTCATAGTAGCCTTTCTTGGTTCCACAATGTTTTCTACCACAGGAATAATTAGTACTTTTAAAAATCAAATCTTTTAAAAACCAAAACACAGATATACAATATATAGTACATATTTAATATTCCATTATAATATTAAGTAGGCCTATATAAATATCCCAGGCTACAACACAAAGCATAAATGCATTAACACCAGATATATGAGGTCAAAGCAAACAGGTTTCCAGAAACAGCAACAACTTTTGCGCATACAAGGAGTTTTCTTTAAATAGTTGTATCATTAGAAGGTCTTCTTTCTGGCCCTAGAAGAGGAGAATCAGGGCTGAACTGGGGATACATTTCAGCCCATCTAGCCTACATGTTTCCCCATTAATGTTTTACTAGGGTTAAGTACAGTGGCCAAGAGAGCTTGACATGCTGCAACTGAAGAAAATGCACGCAAACAGAAACAACACCAGCAAATTCAGAAAACATCTTCAGCAGTTTGACAGCACATGTGCTGCAAATACTAACAATGCAACCAAATACAGAAAATACTCACAATGCAACCAAATACAGAAACACACTGCAAATACTCATAACTAAGGTTGCTCCGATCAAGATTTTTGGAGCCGATCACGGATCGTTGATCACAGGAAGCAGTATCTGCTGATACCGATCACAGATATCGATCTATTTGAAGCCTTCTTTTTATAATGTAGAATTATTTATAGGGATGCTCCGATCAGGATTTTTACAGACATTCATTCAGGGCCCGAATTTCATTTTTGAAAATGGGGGGAATCCCCCCATAGGTGACTCTTGTGGGGGAATTTTTTTTATTTGAGGGGGGAGGGGCCATTTTTTAGACATTTTTCAAAAAATATATAATTATCTTACCTAAATGTTTGATCATGCAGTGCATTTTTGCTTTTACAATGGGGTAATTGTTCCACATTAGCTTACACACACCACAAACCTGATTTCAAACTGAATTTAATTCACAAAAAGACAAGTAAATAGTCAGAAATAAAATAAGATCAAATAAACAATTTACAAGCAGTAGCACAAATAAATAAAATAGAATAAAAATACAAATAAAATAAACAGTGCTCTAAGTTTTTTTTTTTTCTCAGATAGGTCTAACAGTAGTATTGAGGTAATAAATACTAAAGAAATTTAATAAGGAATCAAATGTAAAATAATACTGGATGGTCTTCCCTGAATACATTAAGTACAGATTAATCCTTACAATTAAGGTTACAAAAGTTAGTCATTCAAGAGCAGTGAGTTTCATTAATGTTAATCAAACAACAAAAGACATCTCTGAAGAAAATCAGAGACAGCAGCAGGAATAATAGGATGCTGTGACTGTCACTTTAAGAGCTGCACAGACAGGTCTGTTCCAGTCTGTTCTCAGCTGTAAACGTTCACTTAAGACAAAATCGACTGTGTTTACGTGTATACTCATCTATACGGTAATTTTGTACATGGGTCAAAGACGAAACAGGGGTTTCAAACATCAAAAAAAAAAAAAGTGTAATACAGCTTTAAATTTCGTTTTTTTTCCTGTACATTAGAATGTGTCCTGTTTAATTTTATATTTTTCTGAGCAAAAAATAATGACTATCATACTTTTTTTATCATACATATTTTACCATTTACAGAAGACACCCACTAAAATGTCACTCAGTGTAACAATATTTATGTATTAGAAACTCAAATTAAGTTTTAATAATATTCCTGAGTAAATGACGGCAGAAGCAGATGTTGAAAAATAATAAGCATTTTATTCTATGGTTCTGATGCTCCCTGCCGTGCTTGCTTAGCTTGTCACTTTGTTTCCGACTTGCTCGGCTCCAAAAATTACTTCTTGCAGCTATATTTGTGAATACTTTTTGTTTGCCAACATAAACGATGTTATCAGGATGGGTATTTTGGGTGGAGAATCCCCTCAATGGTGAACTTGTGACATACCGCAGTGAGGGGGAACTCTCTGTTCAGAAATATTGGTAAGCTATTATTCTGACAATCGCAATCCTGAATACCTTTCTCTTTTCCTTACTAAAGGCCTGTTCACACCAAGTATGATAACTATAATGATAAAGATAAAGATATAATTAAAAAAAAATCTTTTTAAGATATAGTTAAAAACAAATCATTCTAAATATAAAAGAATAGTAGAGTCCACACCACAACTATAATGATAAAGGCACAGAGTTTATTTTATTTTGACAAAAGTTTTGACACTTTACTTGCATTTAACATGTTTTTTATGTATATAAAATGACTTTTGTAAACTTAATTTGATGCGGACACCAAAATTGTGACGTCTCGTCTTTGACCCACATACGTTGTGTGTATTTGACCATTTAAGCACAATTTGGTATTCGCGATCTGTTTTAACAATATATAAACTGAACAACTGAACAATAAGCACGTCTCAATCAGGTTCATCACTTGTTGGGGTCCCCTTGAAACATTTACGTTGTGGTCTGTGCTATTTGTAGTTCGTCTCTGTATTTGGTTGCGTTGTGAGTATTTGCAATGCGTTTCTGTATTTGGTAGCGTTGTTAGTATTTGCAGTGTGTTTCTGTATTTGGTTGAATTGTGAGTATTTGCAATGCGTTTCTGTATTTGGTTGCGTTGTGAGTATTTACAGCGTGTTTCTGTATTTGGTTGTGTTGTGAGTATTTGCAGTGCGTTTCTGTATTTGGTAGCACTGTGAGTATTTGCAGTGTGTTTCTGTATTTGGTAGCGTTGTTAGTATTTGCAGTGTGTTTCTGTATTTGATAGCGTTGTTAGTATTTGCAGTGTGTTTCTGTATTTGGTTGATTTGTGATTATTTACAGCGTGTTTCTGAATTTGGTTGCGTTGTGAGTATTTGCAGTGCGCTTCTGTATTTGGTTGAGTTGTGAGTATTTGCAGTGCATAAACAATAGTTAGAACTAGAAGTGAGGAGATGGGGTGGTGGAGGGATGCTGATAAACTGCCAACGAACAGAGGTAAGTCTGCTGTATATATATCTCTTATCATGTTAATTGGTTTGATTACCTGAATATGCTCCTCTCGTGTTAATTAGGTTCAATTATCTGAACGTGCTCCTCCCAAACTTTGTTAATAAAACATCATGTGCTATCTTCAGTTGCTGCACGTTGAGCTTTGTGCTATTTGCAGCGTGTTTCTGTATTTTGTTACTTTGTGAGTATTTGCAGCGTGTTTCTGTATTTGGTTGCGTTGTGAGTATTTGCAGTGCACTTCTGTATTTGGTTGAATTGTGAGTATTAATAATAATAATAATAATAATAATAAAAAGTGAGGTGGAAGTGAGTTGTGAGTATTTGCAGTGCGCTTCTGTATTTGGTTGAGTTGTGAGTATTTGCAATGCGTTTCTGTATTTGGTTCAGTTGTGAGATGTTTTCTTAATTTGCTGGTGTTTTTTCTCTTTGTATGTGCTATCTTCAGTTGCCGCACGTTGAGCTTTGTGCTATTTGCAGCATGTTTCTGTATTTTGTTACTTTGTGCTATTTGCAGTGTGCTTTTGTATTTGGTTACTTTGTGACTATTAGCAGTGCGTTTCTGCATTATATTGCAGGCTCTTAATTACTGAAACTTTTACTGAAAGTTAAAGTTTATTAAAACTGAACATATCTAAAGAGAAGAAAAGGTCATAGTTTCATCCTTAATTAATGGGATCCAAGCTATAAAGCTCTTAAATTCTCTTATAGTTGCCCTAATGAAAAGTTGCCATAGTTCTTGCATAGAATCCAGAGTTTCATGACACAGGCAAAAAAAATTCTCCTCATTACCATGGTTTTATGGTTTCTATAATAATAATAATAACAACAACAATAAGGGGTGTAATGACTGCCAGATCTATTCGATTTTTGAAAATAATGATTTCTGCCATTTTGCTGACTTGATATGAAAACATGAACCATTTCACAAACAAACATTATACTGTAAAATGACAAGTACCTTAATTTGACCCACTGTGGGTTGATGGGGGTGGCTGAATTTCAAATCCTGCAAACAAATGCAAATGAAACAAATGTTGTAGTCAGCTGGACCCAGATTCAGAGTGAGAATTATAAGGTAGTTATAAGGTAATTAGGACTTGAAAACCCACGTTGCTCAATTAATTATTGTTATAACATTATTCAATTTATCATATGCGATGACAATAGCTTGTGGATCGGCCTTGTGGGTTTCGTTTGATACTGCATGTGCTATAAAGTAATATTTAAACTTTATTTATGTGGTTGAAGCCATTTGACGATGATCTTGATGGATGAACAAGTGTCCAAGAAACGATAAAAGAAGCCAGAAAAATTGCAACTAAATAATGACAGTAAACAAGATTTTGCCAGATAACACATAATCACACACGCAACATGCAGCAGTTTACAAAAGCCACAAAGCTAATAGTGTAGCAACAGCCTGATTTTTTTTACAAACACCTAAACGTAGCACTGTTGTCATTGTCACATACAATGAAAGCTACAATAATTACTCAATGTTATCAATATCTGCTTTATTAGTAATACTGGAATAGTAAAAAGGATTTTGATGGAAATATTCACTATTTCATGAGCAACATACATACCATAACAACGGGGCTGTTTCACAAATCACAATCACGCCACAAAAGTGCGCCACCTAACGAAGGTCCTCCAAAGACTAGCAATAATAAAATCTATACTAATAAAAAATATAGGACTAGAAAATAAAAATAAAAATCATTACGCCACTTTTTAAATTATGCAAATATTGTTTAATTATATAATGAATGTATATGATAATTATTCCTTAATATAATAATTAAGAACTACAAAAATTTTTTGAAACAACTAATATTGTCTAATAGTGTAACAACACATTTATTACATGCCTATTACAGGCATCATAAATAAATTAATAAACAACCGTAAAAGCTGTATGTTTAATTTAACCAAACTTATCTGTCACCTGTCTTCTGTGTCTATCACTTACAGTCATGGTCTACTCACAGGTTGCTGCTGTTTTCATGTCTTGTCATCTTGAACTCAATGAGGGTCGAGGCTTTCATCCTTTAGTTGGTGTCCAAGGGTCTTCTGTAGGTTCTTCTATTATGTTTGGTCTCAAACTCACCATGACAAATGTGAACATTGTAAATAAAAAGTGATTGATTGGTCCATGAAATGCATCTGTGCAACTAACTGGTGGTTATCTAGCTCTTAATGAAACCGTCACATGCCTACAAACACAAGATGCAGCTCTGATTGGCCAAACCAAACCCCAACAGCACAACCCACTGCTAAATGAGCAAGCAAACAACATTTGAACAGTTACCTCTCTGATTAGTACCCATAAAATACCATTTAATATGCTATCCATTACCTTATAACAGAAAATGGATGATTAACTGTAGGTTTATTACATTATAATTATTTCAGTTAAACAACTAAACCCATTTTACACATTTGAACATCACATTTCAAGCAGAGGCTGAAACTGAAATTATTGTATTTTGTATCATTTCCTTCTGAGAATTCTGGGAATATTTCAATTCTGCATTGTCTTACACAAGAAACATTTAATACAAAGGTATTAAAATGCTTTTTCTTTTTTTCTTTTTTTTTACTTTAATATGACTTCAGAAAATAAATTCGGAAAAAAAAGAGGAGCCACTCAGGAAATCTCATCTCTGTCCATGATTGCTTGACTGTTTTTTCCTGAAACTTTGTGCCTTTCAAAGAGTCAACAACTCTGAAGTGAAACTGAGGGTGTGATTCTGCCCCAAGACTCAGTCAATGTGCTGAGTCAACCAAACCATTTTTGGCTTGTTTAAATTTAATATGTGAAATTTTAACAAATGTAGCTATAAGACTTGACATGTAAACGGCAATAGTACATAACAATAGGGTGTGTGGTTTCAAGACAAAATCTGAAATTTCATGTAATTTCTCTTTTTTTAGATAATAAAAGGGGGGAAATGCAGTATTAAGATTGATATAACACAGGAAGTTACACATTTTTTAAACTTTTGTGCATTCACCAGTTAATGAAGTTAATGAATTAGTCAGACACAATATGGTTTTAGTTAAAAATAATATTTTTACACCGTTTTATATGCTTACATTCAACAGGGTCCTAATGGACACACAAAATATCAGTTCTAAACCCCACTTAACATCTGATTGGCTGTGCAGCGGTCACCTCCAGGAGGAGTAATGACTTCAAGCAAGGATTGTTTTCTACCAATCATATTGGTACTGATGCATTTTAAGTATTGCATGCTTGCACTATGTTTGTTTTTTCCCCCCATCTTTCACTGTCCAGTTTATTTGCAAAGTATAAGGTGCTAATTTTTTGGCAGTGCTGCTGTTTTGCACTGGAATGTCTCTGGGGTCTATCTATATGTCGATCATTTTTTCAGTATACAAAGATTCCCATGTAATGGCTTTTCAGTTTTTTTTTTCCTGTGGTGATGTATTTCCTATTGAAATTGTAAATTGAGGCTGGACATAATGAAGGGCTTGTCCCTTTTTAACCAGTAGCCCTTGCTTTTGTCACAGCCATATGCCATTATTTGCTACATGCTATTGCTTTTAGTTAGCAGGTTGTACACTATTTACACAAAAACACGTGGTCATGCTTTTCTAATTAATGGGCTTGTGTAACTGGCAATGAGCAGGATTCTAACCAGGGTCTCGGAGGCGGGCGTGCTAACAAGGACGCTAAAGACCACAGCCGCTAGCATCAGTCGCTACCGTGTCTCTTAAGGCCAGGGGAGTGAGGTTTACACGTACAGCTCTTACTGGCCTACGTCTGTTACACTTGATAATTTCAGTAATTTCTGTGAGGATGAATATTCGTGCTATTAATGCAGCATACAATGACATGCAAGAGAATTCTAGGCTTTTAGATAGTTTGAGATGTAGCTCGCGTTTGGGTCCCACTTTATATTAAGTGTCTTTAACTACAGTGTACTAACATTTAAATGAATCCTTTGATACAGTGCACTTATTGTGAACATATGTTTTTACATTGTTTTTATATTTCTAAAAAATACCTGCATGTAATTACATAATAAAGCCTTCCCAGAAGAGTTGAAGCTGTTATAGCAGCAAAGGGTGGGCCAACTCCATATTAAACCCTACGGATTAAGAATGGGATGTCATTAAAGTTCATGTGCATGTAAAGGCAGGCGTCCCAAAACGTTTGGCAATATAGTGTATATATAGAGTTTTATTAGGAAAAAAGTGTTTTATTGGGAAAAAAAACAAAAAACAAAAAACAAAAAACCTTTTATTGAGGAATAAAATGACACCCCTGCAGACATCAATATGTTTTGGTCAATTTTCCACGAAGAGAAAGACTGAATTTAAAATTTGTTAAAGTGCTGAACACCCCATTGCATCATATTTTAGCCATATTAAGTTAAAGAGTTTGGCAACAAAACAACAGAATCTACACTTGTGCCAATGTTCAAAATTCGATGCCTTCATACATATTCCTTTATTTCGATTGTACTTGTTTCTTCAAGTAAAAGTGCCTGTGAAATATTTTGTTTCAACATTATTGAACATGGATAACATTGAACATGGAGTCAGTCCTAGGAATTAATTTTATCCTGATCTCATTCCATGTTAACTTTACTCAGATGCAGGACTTCATAACCTAGAGGTACCAAACCTTTCAAAATGACGTGAAATGTTGCTGAAAGCAGAGTTAACTAGGGCTGGCTTGCATAGTGTGAAAATTCTTCAAGCTTTTCCGGTAACACTTTAGAATACTGTTCCGTCATTAATGAATAACTACACAGGAACAAATGAGTAATGCATTATTAACATTCTAGTAACTACTATTACCTAACAAGAAACTCTGATTAACGAATTAGTAAGTAATAGAGCTCAGCTGAATGTGGTAGTTCACTATTAGCTAATCAGTAACTACTGTTCCCTTTCGTTCAGTCACTCCGAGTAACGTCAGTGACTGACGAATGGGGGTTTCACCTAGAAGCCTATCATCTTCGAGATCTAGAAAACGCCCAATGGCAGTGCCAATGCCATGGGCATGCGGAATTTGCATAGCGTAACTCCGCCCCACAGTGTGGGTATATAAGGAAGTACGCTGGCAACATCGCATTATGTTTTTGCTTCGGAGCCAAGAGCATCTATCTCTTCACTCCTTAAGCCTTTTTGAGTATATCATCAAGCTTCTTCGAGACGAGCAGCTTTCCAATCGGTGTTGGTGTTATGGCGCGTTCCAGCGAGTGTTTACTTCCTGCCTGCTGATCTGTGCAGTGATCTGCATCCAGCTGGTATTCGTTCCCTGGGTGCTTCAGCATCGCTGTGAAGCTCCCTCTCACAAAAGAGCTCGCATGTGGCACGTCTTTTTAAAGACGGTTTGCCCGTGCACCTCTGGGTGCGGTCGATCTCTGTTGCCATCTGATGGGCACAATTGCTGCGTGACGTGTTTGGGCTTCAGCACGTTCAAGCAGCGTTTGTGGGTGCGTCATGTTCTCACTGCGTGCAGCGCCCTCCGTGCTTACGTAGACAGAACGCAGTGTTTCAGGACCTCAGACCAGCTCTTTGTCTGTTATGGTTGGAAGCTGAAGGGAAAGGCTCTCTCCAAGCAATGTTTGTCTCACTGGATAGTGGACGCCATTGTTTTGGCTTACCAGACGCAGGGGCGTCCATGCCCCCTAGGGGTCAGGGCTCACTCCACCCGGAGTGTGGCCTCCTCTTGGGCTCTAGCGCATGGCGCCTCGCTAACAGACATTTGCAGAGCTGCAGGCTGGGCGACACCCAACACATTCGCCAGATTCTATAATCTCCGAGTGGAGCCAGTGTCCTCTCATGTACTCGCCTCTACTAGTGGCCGGTAATGAACTAGGCTCAGGTGTCTTTGCTTGCTCGCCATTCCACTCCATGGACTGGATACGTGTGATATTTCCTCAGGTACTTTCCCTGAAGCCCTGAGTTCCTCCAGCACTGTTGATGCCGACACCAGTTCGTCTGCCCACTCGCTCAGGCCCTCGTGTTAGGCTAGGTGCCACCGTGTGCATGGTTCCCCTGTCGGTCGACCCCCACATGTGTATTCCACTGTAAGCCTCCCTGAGCATGTGTCTTTCCCTTGGCAAGCCCCTTGCCACCCCTGGGGGTAAAAATTCTTCCACCTTCGGCTGGTTACCCCAGAGTTCTCCATATGTAGCCCTGAGCGGGTCATATGTGTATCCTTAAGTCCTCCCTACGGGTAGGCGTTTGGCGCATACTTCCACCTGGAATATGCTTCCCAGTGTACCTTGGTATTCCTGTGTTAAGTAGGGAGTCCTTCGTCCATACTAGCTTACGACAGGGAGCTCACGCTTACGCAGGGCACTGGATGACAGCCGAGTGGCGTGATTACATTGGGACCCCCATTCGTCAGTCACTGACGTTACTCGGAGTGACTGAACGAAAAGGAACGTCTCGGTTACGTATGTAACCCTCGTTCCCTGAGGAGGGAACGGAGACGTAACGTCCCTCTGCCGCTTCCGCTGTACCGCTGGAACAGCCGGGAGTTCAGTCTTGGCTCCTCAGCAGGTAAACATAATGCGATGTTGCCAGCGTACTTCCTTATATACCCACACTGTGGGGCGGAGTTACGCTATGCAAATTCCGCATGCCCATGGCATTGGCACTGCCATTGGGCGTTTTCTAGATCTCGAAGATGATAGGCTTCTAGGCGAAACCCCCATTCGTCAGTCACTGACGTTACGTCTCCGTTCCCTCCTCAGGGAACGAGGGTTACATACGTAACCGAGACGTTTTTTTTCCACACCTCTCAGAGGACTAAGAACTACTATATACTGTACAGGTTCATAATAAATGTGAATAATGTATAATATATAATTAATTCTAAAGTGAAGTTCATAGTAATGACTCAAGTATTACCAAATCCTTCAGAAGGAACTACTAGTACACTGCCAAAAATGCTCTTCTTAGTATTTTTGTCTTGTTTCTAGTCTAAATATCTACAAATTCTTAAATCAAGATGCATTTACTAGATAAGTAAAATGACATAAGATATTTTTTCTTGTTTTGTTGAAAGTAAAATCAAAATGAAGTGAGTGTTTGCTTAAAACATGCAAAATTATCTGCAAATGGGGAAGAAAAATAATCTTGTTTCTGATTGAAATCTTGTTTCTTGTGTCTGTCCCAATGTCACAATCACATAGAGTGCCCTTGGTTACCACCAGAGGGCACTCCATCCCGGACTGTCACTTCATCTAAGGACTACAATTCCCACATCACTCACTACCCGGACTTCCTTCCTGATTACATCCACCTGCACCCCATTACCTTGTTAGCTCACACTTTATAAGCCTGTCCATGTCTGTCATTCACTGCGTAGTCTTGTTGGTTGTAACCCTGCATTTCTGAGCATTTTCCTTGGTTTCATGTGTCTTGGTCTCATGTCTCTTGGTCTTATGTCTCTTGGATTACTTGCCCGTTCCATGGATTACCCTTTTGCCTGTCTCTCCTATCTTGTTTGCCTGTTTGGATTGCTTGCCTGTGTTTTGATCTTGCCTGACCTATTGACTACGATTGTGGATTACCCTTTCAATAAAGCTGCGTTTGGATCCTCTGCCTGTGTCTCTCGGAGCAGTACGTTACAGAAGACTTCGCCATGCACAGATCCAGCAGCCGAGTGAACGTCCGTCCACAAATGAGTCCAACCGCACAGATCATGTGTCTCCGTCAAGGAGATCGTCCTATCGAGGACTATGTGCAAGACTTTATTGACCTGGCATATCTCTCCACGATGGACATGGTATGTCTAATGATATTTTTTCGAGGAGACCTTGCCGAGCCACTCAGTTCCTGTATGCCATTGCACCACCCGAGTTGGACACTAGAATATTATATAGACATTGCTTTGCAACTGAGTGGCTCTGCCTTTAGTGTGGGTGTTGTTGAGGATGAATGCGACACTCACACAGTACCCGCCAGTCCAGAGTCTCGTCCCGTCATAGTCTCTGTCCAGAATCCATTGACATCTCCTGTCCACGTCCAGAGTCTAGTGACATCCCCTGTGTCTGTCCAGAGCCCAGCGACGTCCCCTGTCTTCGTCCAGAGCCCAGTGAAGTTCCATGTGTCTGACCAGCGTCCAGAGATGGCTCCAGCCACTGACCAGCGTCCAGAGATGGCTCCAGCCACTGACCAGCGTCCAGAGATGGCTCCAGCCACTGACCAGCGTCCAGAGATGGCTCCAGCCACTGACCAGCGTCCAGAGAGGGCCCGCCTCCTGTCCCGAGTCCAGAGAGGACCCCGCCTCCTGTCCCGAGTCCAGAGAGGACTCCGCCTACTGTCACGAGTCCCGAGAGGGCTCCGCCTCCTGTCACGAGTCCAGAGAGGGCTCCGCCTACTGTCACGAGTCCCGAGAGGACCCCGCCTCCTGTCAAGAGTCCCGAGAGGACCCCGCCTCCTGTCCCGAGTCCCGAGAGGACCCCGCCTCCTGTCCCGAGTCCCGAGAGGACCCCGCCTCCTGTCACGAGTCCCGAGAGGACCCCGCCTCCTGTCACGAGTCCCGAGAGGACCCCGCCTCCTGTCACGAGTCCCGAGAGGACCCCGCCTCCTGTCACGAGTCCCAAGAGGACCCCGCCTCCTGTCACGAGTCCCGAGAGGACCCCGCCTCCTGTCACGAGTCCCGAGAGGACCCCGCCTCCTGTCACGAGTCCAGAGAGGACCCCGCCTCCTGTCACGAGTCCAGAGAGGATTCCTACCGGGCCACCTGCTCAGCCTGCTCCGTCGTGGGTGTCTTCAAGCCCGTCTGCGCTGCTGTGGTGGTCGTCTGCTCCGCCGTGGGTGTCTTCAAGCCCGTCTGCGCTGCTGTGGTGGTCGTCTGCTCCGCCGTGGGTGTATTCAAGCCCGTCTGCGCTGCTGTGGTGGTCGTCTGCTCCGCCGTGGGTGTCTTCAAGCCCGTCTGCGCTGCTGTGGTGGTCGTCTGCTCCACCATAGTGGTCACAAGCATGTACACAAGCATGTACATGTTGCTCACATATTATGGTAGCCCAGTTTGTGCTGAATACAGTGTATTACACTTTTGCCATTAATGTGTTTATAAACTGAAAAAAGCACAAATGTCAGAGCATGTCAAAACTTCTAAAGGGCCCCAAAACAGCTCAGATTCCAGAGGGTTAAACCCCGGCTTGTGTCCTTTTGTAACGTTTTGCTGGTGTAAGTTGTTGCAAGCACTGAGCGACAACAATAGAAGATCCAAATGCAGTTTATTGGTAGCACAATCCAAAGTCGTAGTCCATTGAACAGGAAAAAGGTCAGAGCACAGTAAATCAGTCCAATCAAACAAACAAATCCAGAGGGTGAGACAGGAACGAGAAAACCAGAACACGGGCAGATATCAAAAACCAGGAACATGGAAAACAGGGGAAACGCTCAGTAATGCTGTACAGACAAGACAAGACTTCGCAACGAGACAAACAACTGACCAGGGTTATATGGAGAGAGAGAGACACAGGGAGAATGAGGTGATGGGAAACAGCTGCACATGATTACACAGAAAACAGACAAAGCATTGTGGGTAAGTGAGTCCATGATGTGTGTAGTGTAGGTGGAAACAGTGTCCTCTGCTGACGTGCAAGGGCACTCGCAGCTGGTGGACGTGACATAGCCCCCCCTCGAAGGAGCGGCTTCCAGACACTCACAAACCAGTGGGAGGTGGATCGGAGGCGGATCTGGGTGAGGGAAGGTGGGTCAGGTCCATGCATAGATTGGTCAGATGACCAGGGTGGTGCGGAGTGGGCAGATGACCAGGGCGAAGCTGACAGTTCAGGGGACTTGGGCGGATCTGACAGTTCAGGGGACCAGGGCGGATCCAACAGTTCAAGAGGCCAAGAAGGGTCGGCCTTTGTGGCCTTGCCATGGGAGCCAGTCTTGGCCACTATGGCCGGAATATGCCCCCCCCAAAAAAAATCTTCTTGGGCGGAGCTATGGGTTTGAAGGCAGGAACGGGCTCAGGAACAGACTCTGGCTCGGCTCAGGAACAGACTCAGACTCGGGCTCAGGAACAGACTCAGACTCTGGCTCGGGCTCAGGAACAGACTCAGGCTCAGGAACAGACTCAGACTCTGGCTCGGGCTCAGGCACAGACTCAGACTCTGCCTCGGGCTCAGGAACAGACTCAGACTCTGTCTCAGGCTCAGGAACAGACTCAGACTCTGCCTTGGGCTCAGGAACAGACTCAGACTCTGCCTCGGGCTCGGGCTCAGGCTCAGGAACAGACTCAGACTCAGACTCTGGCTCGGGCTCAGGAACAGACTCAGACTCTGTCTCAGGCTCAGGAACAGACTCAGACTCTGCCTTGGGCTCAGGAACAGACTCAGACTCTGCCTCGGGCTCGGGCTCAGGCTCAGGAACAGACTCAGACTCAGACTCTGGCTCGGGCTCAGGAACAGACTCAGACTCTGCCTCGGGCTCAGGAACAACCTTGGGCTCGGCAGCAGCCATCTTGGCTGAGGGCTCTGGCTCGGCAGCGGCCATCTTGGCAGGCGGCTCTGGCTCGACAGCAGGCCATCTTGGCAGGTGGCTCTGGCTTGGCGACGGCCATCTTGTCAAGCGACTCTGGCTTGGCGGCGGCCATCTTGGCAGGCATCTCTGGAGCGGCGGTGGGCATCTTGGCAGGCAGCTCTGGTGCGGTGGCCATGATGGGACGATACTCTGGCGCGGCAGCCATGTTGTGAACCGGCTCTGGAGTGGCAGCCATCTTGTGAACAGGCTTTTGTGCGGGAACCATTGGACAGGAAGGTACCGAAAACGGTTTAGGGGTAGCTTCCTCCTTAACCTCCCCCACGGTAAAGGGTGCACCAACTAAGAATAATGTAAAGTCCAAAAACTCAGTGAGCGACCCTCGAGGACCATTACAGATCGCATGCTCTTTGAGCGGATTATTGAGTCCATGACAAAATAAATCTATTAGCGCATAATCTGGGAGATCAGACATGTATGCTATGTCCAAAAACTCTTGAATATGGTCCTCAATTGATCTGTTACCTTGGCGTAAGCTGATGATACGAACTGCTGGATCCATTATGTGGCGAAGTCTTCTGTAACGTTTTCTGGTGTTAGTTGTTGCAAGCACTGAGCGACAACGATAGAAGATCCAAATGCACTTATTGGTAGCACAATCCAAAGTCGTAGTCCATTAAACAGGCAAAAGGTCAGAGCACAGTAAATCAGTCCAATCAAACAAACAAATCCAGAGGGTGAGACAGGAACGAGAAAACCAGGACACGGGCAGATATCAAAAACCAACGAGACAAACTGACCAGGGTTATATGGAGAGAGAGACACAGGGACAATGAGGTGTGGGTAACTGAGTCCATGATGTGTGTAGTGTAGGTGGAAACAGTGTCCTCTGCTGACGTGCAAGGGCACTCGCAGCTGGTGGATGTGACACTTCTGCTGGTTAGATCAGCATTAAAGAACAATCTCAACTGTTAAATAACAGATATAAGATTAAAATAATATCAAATTTGTCTTATTTTAAATAAACATAAAAAACAGAGATGAAAAATAAACTTAAGAAATTTACTTTTGCTATAGTTAAATAAATGTTCAGTGATATCTTCCAAAGATTTTTTAATTTTGGCGCAATTTTTTCTCTAAATAATGTTGATATGGCAACTAGTAAATACACTAAGTTTCGTCATCCTGCCATGTGTGGAAAGTTTTAAACCATGTGTGTTACAACTAACCCTGTGTTAGGTTGTGCCCCGGAAGGATGTAGCAACACTTGAGTCATTACTATACAAAACCTTACAAAACCCTCTATAGCTTACAACGACTTCATTCATTACTAGAGAGTTATCATGTTTTTCACTTTATAATACTGATTCAAATAATTAGTATATGTTAGATTATTGCCCCTTTTGCGTGCCTCATCCCATTAATTGGCAATTGAATGAACAATTACTCAGCGCTGAGGGAGAGTATAAAGTCTCATTTTTATTTAGCAGGGGAAGAGATTATATAGAAAGAGTACAAGGGGTGTAGTATGGTTTTAACCAATGAGAGAGAGAATACATCATATAGCTCATGGTATAGGAATGGGATACATATAGAAAAACAAGTCTACATATGGTCATCTCCCGGTCAGGTACCCAGGCTTTCCTAGGGAGCTCAAAGACCTTATCCTATACTTTCAATGCAAAAGCAGGGACCATTCCCTGTCTCCCCTTCAATCCTAGTAGAGCCTTGTTCCTTATATGGAAATGGTTCCGGTACATAAAGAAACCATATGTTAAAACATAGAATATAGCTTCAACCCAGGACAAAAGACCCTCTGTCCACTTTCCTTCCATGCTGAGACCAACATAAAATCTATCAGTATAGTAACTACTTCTAAAGGATTTGGTAATACTTGAGTCATTACTAGTGGGTTACTATGACTTTCACTTTAGAATTAATTATAAATTATGTAATATTTATGTTAATTATGAATCTGTATATAGTAGTTCTTAGTTGTTAGGCGTGAAAAAAAAATAGTAGTTATTGATTAACTAATAGTGAACTACCACATTCAAGTAAGCACTATTACTTACCAATTCGTTAATTAGAGTTTCTTGTTAGTTAATAGTAGTTACTAGAATGTTAATAATGCATTACTCATTTGTTCCTGTGTAGTAATGATGGAACAGTATTCTAAAGTGTTAGTTCTTTTCCTCCCCTGATCGTCCTCATGATGCAGTTGACATCAATTGCACATTAATCCAATTTCTGGCCTTAAAGGGACAGTTCACCCAAAACTGAAAATTCTGTCATCATTTAGTCACGCTCAAGTTGTTCCAAACCTGTATAAATTTCTTTGTTCTGCTGAACACAAAGGAAGACATTTGGAAGAATGTTTGTAACCAAGCAGATTTTGGCAGCCATTGAAAAAAATACTATGGTAGTCAATGGCTGCCGAGATCTGCTTGAACGTGTTAAATATGGATATTTTTCTTACACAAACCCATCGATTTGCTTCAGAAAGCTTTTATTAACCCACCGGAGCCGTGTGGATTACTTTTATAATGGATGGACACACTCTTTTGGGCTTCAAATTTTGGGCTGCCATTTACTGCTATTATAATGCTTGGAAGAGCCAGGACATTATTTTATATAACTCTGATTGTATTTGTCTGAAAGAAGAACCACCTAGGATGGCTTGAGGGTGTGTAAATCATGGGATAATTTTCATTTTAGGTGAACTATCCCTTTAAGTGTAACCCCTCGCATACACATGTTGTATATGCTTACTGTCGTAATGAGTTAAAGAGTCAATTTATGGTAAAAAGTTGCAGATTTAAGCTAATTCTTCCTAGCTATAAACATTACAGCTGAAATTGGATGATGACAGTAATGTTTTTCCTTGACTCACATACCATGGCTTCAGTGACAGAGATGTCGAAGAACCAACTAAAACAGTTGTTGAACAGTTATGGTGTGTTCGGATCTCAAAAATGGATGTCAGATATATTTTACTAATCTGTAGGTGATTGTAATCACTCTTAATCTTGGAAGTCTTCTTTGTTCCCGGGTCAAATCATTGCATGTGTGAAATGGCGGCAAATTTGTAAAAGACGTGCTTATGTCATATCTACTAGATATGCTACTTACTACTTCAAGTGATATATTTTAGATCATGTAGGGCTTTCTTGGTATAGCTAGTTAGATCTGTCACATTGTGAGAAAAATGTCCAAAAATTTTACCTTTTACTTGCCACTATGGCACAAAGTGTATACATGAAGTGTATACATGTGGCCATGTGTAATTTGAAGATTTTCTTCTCAATTTGTACATACACTGCTTTCAGTGAAGGTTCAGCATGCTCGAACAAACCACTTTGAGTCCACTTTGAGCATTACCTTTCAAGTTCTCGTAGACTTTGGTTAACCCTGTCGACCTTGACTTCATGTACAAAGCACCCGTAACCATCATTGCAGTGATCAGCAGTGTATTGGAGTGTCATTGTATTGCATTGCATAAATAATCCAATATAGAAATGAAAATGGTATAGTAAGAAAATCAGCTCTCGGATTTCATCAAAAATATCTTAATTTGTGTTACGAAGATGAACAAAGGTCTTATGGGTTTGGAACGACATGAGGGTGATCAATTAACGACAGAATTTTCATTTTTGGGGGAACTAACCTTTAGTTCAGCTAACTGTATTTAATATAAATGTAAACTACAATTTCGTTATGGATTTTCCAAGGCTTAAAAATGAGTGTACTAGCCTCCTTGTTTAAAGCCGGGGTAAATTTGGAGTGTTAATGAGGAGTGTTAGCGTCTCTCTCTCTCTCTCTTCTTGGTGTCCTGTATTTTTGTAACATACTCACTATTGCTCTTTATTTTTGTGCACATTGGACTGTGCAGTGTACTGACAGTGTGGTTTGTGGTTTGAATATTAGATGTTTAATTCCGACTGATTTTCCTTCATTTCAGGAGGGGACATGACGTCTTCTGGGTCACTACATAGAACTCGGAAAGACAAATGTGGACGCTCTTCAATTCAGTTGGAATTGACTATTAACAGATGACACAGGTCAGATGAAAATGAAATTAGTTTATTTGAAGTGTGAAAGGAGTGGAGATCCTTGGATCCTTGGAAGGCATTCAAAACAGAATGGTCTCACAGAACTTTCCCCCCTAAGGGAAGATTTTGTTTACATATATATATATATATATATAAGACATACATAGCAGCAAAATTTAGCATTGCTATTGAGAAAACTGCTGAAAATTATTTTGGCAATTTATATTAACAAGGGATATATATATAATATATAATATCTCACCTAATCAAGGCTCTATGATGAGGAACTGCCACCTGCAGAAGACAAAATGAGTCTTTTACTATACTAAGTTGTTAGTCATTCAATATTAGGAGTGAAAAAAGTAAAGCATGTTAACCTACCAAGTGTGGTTTGTTAATGGTGAATGTCTCCTGATCATATATGATCACTCCACCCAATCCTTTAGGGTTTTCCATGCTCTGGACAGGTGTCTAAATATACAGTTTTATATGTTAAAGGATTAGTTCACTTTAAAATGAAAATTATCCCATGACTTACTCACCCTCAAGCCATCCTAGGTGTAGATGACATTCTTCTTTCAGATGAACACAATCAGAGTTATATTAATAAATATCCTGATGTTCCCAAGCTTTATAATGGCAGTGACGGGGTCCATTGAGTTTGAAGCTCAAAAAAGCACATCCATTCATAATAAACGTACTCCACACGGCTCCGGGGGGTTAATAAAGGCCTTCTGAAGCGAATCAATGGGTTTGTGCAAGAAAAATATCCATATTTAAAACTTTATAAAGTAAAATATCTAGCTTCCGCCAGACCGCCTTCCATATTCAACTTACGAAGAAAGTGTAACGTCTCTCGCAGTTCAAAACGCTTACGCTACGTTCTAGTCATACGCCGCGCCAGTAACACTTTTTCCGTAAGGTGAGTACTGAAGACAGTGTGGCGGAAGCTAGATATTTTACTTTATAACGTGTTAAATATGGATATTTTTCTTACACAAACACATCGCTTCGCTTCAGAAGGCCTTTATTAACCCCCCGTGCCGTGTGGAGTATGTTTATGATGGATGGAAGCACTTTTTGAGCTTCAAACTCGTGAGCCCTGTTCACTGCCATTATAATGCTTGGAAACATCAGGATATTTATTAATATAACTCCGATTGTGTTCATCTGAAAGAAGAAAGTCATATACACCTAGGATGGCTTGAGGGTGAGTAAATCATGGGGTAATTTTCATTTTAAAGTAAACTAATTCTTCAATGTAATGAGGTGTGAGAATAAATAAAGGAAGTCTTTGAAAAGACTTAAAACATTTACCCCCAGTTTCACAGACAAGGCTTAAGCTAGTCACAGACTAAAATGCATGTTTGAGCAGATTTACAACATGTCAGTGCCATTGTTTTGTCTCAAGATCCACACCAGTAATGTTTTTTTCTAAGGCATGTTTATATTGAACTAAGGCTTAATCCTGGTTTAATCTAAGCCCATTCTGTGCAACCAGGCCTAAATATAACACACTGTGACCAAAATGATGATTTAATTGTGAGTTATTTATTCATTGGGGAGAACACAGTGCCAGAACTGTTAGATGCTGTAAGCTGTATAATAAAATGTATGATTTCGGCCATTTTGAAAATATAAACCATTGCAAAAAACGATACTGTAAAAGGACAAATACCTTAACTTGAACCACTGTGGGTTGATGGGGACAGCAGAATTTCGAACCCTGAAGACAAATGCAAATGAAACACAGATGATGTAATATTGTTCCATTTAACATATGCGATGAGAAAAGCTTGTGGATCGGGCCTTGTGGGTTTCCAACCTTCGGTTTCCAAACCAGAACTTAAACCATTACACCACAACCTTTACATAAAGCATGTTTGATACTGCATGTGCAGTAAAGTAATATTCAAAATATAATCTCAATACTTTAATAATAAAAATGGCCTCACTAGTCCATGATTTAAGTGGTCAAAGCTATTTGATGATCTTGATGAACAAGTGTCCAAGAAACGATAAAAAAGCATCAAAAATGCATCTAAATAATAATGGCAGGAACTCTTTTGCCAATTTATAGATTCTAAAAACAATCACACACACAACATGCAGCGATTTAGAAAGCTTCAGAATGTTATCGATATCCGCTTTAATAGTAATACCAGAATAATAAAATAGTTCATATTTCCATCAAACCTATTTCATTAGCAATATTGCTACGTACCATAGCAAAAGTGTTGTTCAGCAAATGACAACAAGACAGTGCGCCGTCTAGCGGTCCTAAAAAGACTAGCAATAAAAAGTCTATACAAATAGAAATATGTGACTAGCAAATAAAAAAGTATTAATCATTATGCCACTTTTTAAATTATACATATATTGTTTACCTGTATAATAAATGTATATATGATAATTATTCCTGGATATAATCATTAGGAGCCACAAATATTGATTGTAACAACTAATAGTCTAATATTGTAACAACACATTTATTACATGCCTATTACAGGCATTATATATGAACAACCATGAAAGCTGATCAAGCAAAAAGTTTAATTTAAATAAACTTATCTTTCACCCGTCCTCTGTGTCTATCATTTGCAGTCCCGGTCTAAAACAAAGTCACAGTTTGCTGTTCTTTTCATGTCTTGTCATCTTGAACTCAATGAGGGTCGAGGCTTTCATCCTTTAGTTGGTCTTCGGGTGTCTTCTGAAGGTTCTTCCATTATGTCTGGTTTTGAGATCGGCATGACAAATATGAACATTGTAAATAAGAAGTGATCGATTGGTCCATGAAATGCATCTGTGGTGGTTATCTAGCTCTAAATGAAATTGCAAACGCAGGATGTAGGCTAATGATGAGCTAAACCAAAACCAAAATCAGCACAACCCACTGCTGAATGAGCACGCAAACAACATTTCAACGAAACATGCTATTGATCGCCTTATAACAACTGTATGATTAACTGAAGTTCATTACAATAAATGATCCAACACACCTGTCTGTAATTATCAAGTGCTCCTGCAGATCTTATTTAGCAGGTTCAGTTGTTTCATCACACAGAAATGAAAATGGTAAAGTAAAAAATAACACAAATAAAGCAAATCAAGAAAAACTATGTGTTTCCTGTGTCACTGCCTGGAAAAGGCTGACAGACTTCCGATATATCCCACCCCAATTGTTACATCAACTGAAAGAGAGACCTGAGGATCCAATAGCGATTTCAATAACTCTTTATTCAGGTACTGTCTGTGACAGATCTCATAAATAGTCCATAGACACCAGAGAGACTCTATAAACATGAGACAGGAAGCAAACGGCAGAACGTCAGGAAGATCCCAGGTGAGGAGAACAGGCAGCCACAGGTGTCGATAACGGCGCAGGCAGGTCAGTCCAAGCAGGGCTGTGACGCAGGGAAGCAGCAGGCAAACACAGAATCCGCAGACATCCAGGAACCGGAACGGAAGAACACTCAGGAAGCACAGGGAAACACACACAGCAGAACAACACCGGGAACAGCCTGAAACGATCTGACAACAAGTGCAGGTGAGAGACACGTATATGAAGGCTGGTTAATGAGTACAGCAGGTGGAGACGATGAGCTCAGCAATCAGTGACCACGCCTTCAACACAACCGCGCAAACACAGAGAGAAAGAGACGATGAATTGATGAACCGTGACACCAATGATCTGGAAGCAAATAGGACTCCAAAACATTCAGTAATTAATTAATTGGTATGAAGTTTACTTGCTCCAACAAGCCAAACCATTTTTTTTTAGAAAGTTATAAGAGCTAAGAAATTGCACAAAATCAGTTCAGATGTCCTAATTTCACAATCACAATCATGATGACTCCACTTACATTTTTTTTTTTTTTGTCAAACTCAAAATGTTGTAAGACGATACAACTCCTTAGCAACAAACAAACACAAAAGTTATGTTTCCCTTTTTAGAAAGCTATGGGTATGGTCAAGTCAAGTCAAGTCACCTTCATTTATATGGCGCTTTTTACAACATAGATTGCTTCAAAGCAGCTTTACAGTGATAATGGGAAATTAATTTTGCTTTAGAAAAAAAAAGCTAAAGTAAGTTTTAAAAACTGATTAGTTATTTAATTTGGCACCACTTAAACAACACCATCCTCAGCTAAAACAGAAAACCCCTCAAAGTGTTCCGGACAACCATCCGCACGGCAACAGCACCTGGTGGCCGGAGAACGCAAACCATGAAATAGGTATTGAAATAGTTTTCAAAACTAAACGACCACCATCCCCACGCAAACCCCAAAAAAGGCTAATCTGCGAAAGCATTACGTGTTTAGCCTATAGGCAAGCACGTTTGAGTACGTATGTGTGCATATGTGTTTTTATTTGTACAGAGGGGAAGGGAAGCTGCAGCTGCAGTTTATTTATTAAGCGAGTAGGGCAACCATCCAGTAGAGCATTACAATAATCTAGCCTTGAGGTCATGAACGCGTGAACTGTTCATGTGCCTTAATTTAGATATATTTTTAAGATGGAAGAATGCAGTTTTACATATGCTAGAAACGTGGCTTTCAAATGAAAGATTGGTATCAAAGAGCATACCCAGGTTCCTAACTGACGACGAGGACTTGACAGAGCAGCTATCAAGTGTTAGACAGTATTCTAGGTTACTACGTGCAGAGATTTTTTGTCCAATAATTAAAAATTCTGTTTTTTCAGAATTAAATTGTAGGAAATTACTAGTCATCCAATTTTTTATATCAGCTATGCAGTCTGTTAATCTTGTGAATTGGTAAATTTTGTCAGGGCGTGAAGAAATATAGAGCTGAGTATCATCAGCATAACAATGAAAACTAACGCCATGCTTCCTAATGATATCTCCCAAGGGGAGCATGTACAGGGTGAAAAGCAACAGTCCTAGCACTGAGCCTTGCGGTACTCCATACTGAACTTGTGATTGATATGACACCTCTTCATTTACTGCTACAAACTGATAGCGGTCAGATAAGTATGATTTAAACCATGCCAATGCACTAATGCAACATAATTTGAGAGTCTATTCAAAAGAATGTTGTGGTCGATAGTATCAAATGCAGCGCTAAGATCGAGTAACACTAATAGTGAGATACAACCATGATCGGATGACAAGAGCAAATCATTTGTAACTCTAATGAGAGCAGTCTCAGTACTATGATACGGTCTAAATCCTGACTGGAAATCCTCACAGATACCATTTCTTTCTAAAAAAGGAGCATAGTTGTGAGGATACTGCCTTTTCTAGTATTTTTGACAGAAAGGGTAGATTTGAACAACCCATTCTCACTCCCACATCAAAATCTGAAGCATGGTCAAGTGCCTTCCGCGTCACAATGAAGACGCTAAAGGTACCCCTAGGTGTCACTATATCGACGCACAGGGTACTCCATTGATTTCAGTTGTTTGCCCAATGTGTCAGATCAAGACGCATTTAATTCTTTGCATTTGTAAAAGCAGACATGATTTTATAAATATTTATAGGCTACTTTTACATTTTGGAGCAACTAACCCAACTCCTACCCTAAACCTACCCACTTCTAAACAATATAAAACACGTAACAGGCAAATAAAAGTACAGTCACCGGTATTTATTGCAAAAACTGACCAAAAACAGTATAAAAGTATTAACTCATGTTGCATTCCAAGTCTTCTGAAGTCATACGATATCTTCATGTAAAGAACAGAGTTGATCTTAATGTTTTAATCACTGAAATGATGATCCCGCCGCTGCGTGAACGCACGCACACACTCAGTCTGTCATATCTCATTCAAATGATATACCTGACTCTTGAGCATGACGCAGTCGGTCACAAGACACACGAGAGCCAATGACATTTTACAATCAAAGCTGACGCAATGACGCAATTGGTCACGAGACATAAGAGAGCCAATGCAATTTCACTATGAAATCTGACGTAACGTTTCTTCGGGAGGCAATTTTTGAAATTTGAATGTGTGCATGATCTTTGGTGGATGGAGACGCTGATCGCTTTTGGGGATTTTCTTCACACAAATCAATCGTTTGGCCTCGGAACACTTGGGATATTTGTACTTTTTGAATAAACTTTGCCTGCAGTCGTATCTGCCCGCTATATCCTGTATTTTATATCATATAATACACAAATGGGTAGGTTTAGGGATGGGATGGGGTTGGGTTACATGTTCAAACGTGTCTAAATAGCATAAATAAAATAAATGTAAATAAAATTATGCTGGCTGATTAAATTGAGAATCACACTCCAACATGTCATAATGGCAAAATCATAACCCAATATAATTTCATCATGACGATAACGTTCCCATGCCCAACTCGTCAGGGCTTCTGGGAGTTTGGAATTGTTTAGTCCCGCCTTCTACTCCCATAACTATGGTTACCGTCTGCAAGTGTCCGCCTTTCCCAATGGGAACGGCAGTGGCGAGGGCTCTCACTTGTCAGTCTACATTCGAGTTCTACCAGGAGAGTACGATGGGCTGCTGGAGTGGCCTTTCCCTTACCGTGTTTCCTTCTCGCTGTTGGATCAGAGCGACCCAGCGCTCACCAAACCCCAGCACATCACAGAGACCTTCAGCCCAGATCCCACCTGGAAGAACTTCCAGAGGCCACGGCCTGGAGCTCTGGGAAGTGTTCGTGGGGGATGTCTGGATGAGAGTATGTTGGGATTCGGCTACCCAAAGTTCATCTCGCATGAGGAGATGAGGAAAAGAAACTATATCAGAGACAACGCTATTTTCATTAAAGCCTCCATAGATGTGGTCCAGAAGATATTGAACTCTTGAATTCTGGAATAAATGTTAAATAGTCTTGTGGCCATTTTGTGCTCATATTAAACATGAAGATACATATTTTTTTGTTAAATCAGGGTTTTACCACAGATGAAGGATATTTAGATACTGAGAAGGTGCAATGTGTTGTCTTTTGCATGTCTTTTTTCTGTAATATGTTTAAAAGATTTGACATTTAAAATGACTAATGACTCACTTTTTATGAACAGCAAATTGTTTTATGTTCTGTGTGTTATGGATCACCCATCGGGTCCACTGAAAAAAGACATAGGGTGCTTCTTATTTCTTATTTGTGAATCCTCGTTTCCTATCCTCGCATCTCAGCTCCACCTTAGGATACACATACATAGAGCACATCAAATATGGTAAACCAACACAATCGCATGGCAACTCATAATATACCTTACATTTTGGCGAATTGGTGGCTAATACATGGATTTGAATGATCTCATTTGTACATTTGCATACAATCATCTTTATACTCCCCAGTAAATGTTATGTTCTTAAAATAGTTACGTTTTCCCATGAGTAGACAGAACGTGCTTACTTGAGGTGGTTTTCTGGTTGAGTGACACCAATGCAAACCCAGACTTTGTAAGCTATTTTCTGTGAATGTGTACCTATAGCAGCATTATATAATAAATAACTAGAAGAATAAAGGCCTGTTCACACCAAGGACAATAACTATAAAGATAACGATAAAGATATAGTTCTAAAAAATCTTTCAATATTAAAGAATAACAGAGTTCACACCACAGCTATAATAATAACGGCACAAAGGAAGGATATCATTGGAATCATTTCAGAATGATTTTATCCTGCTGATGAATGATAAAAAAAAACATTGACAGCTAATCAGAATCCATCCTGCTGTAACGAGCTCGAGCATTTAAAGTGACAGACAAGCATGCGCTTATAATAAACAGAACAATATTGTCCACTGGTGTGGATGATAATGTAGTTATCGTTCAAGCAATGCTTTTATCTGGTTTCTGCTTCGTCACCTGTGTTTTGAGCCGGAGATTCTGTAGAAGATGCATAATAGCGCCCCCTACTATAGCGCCCATGGACTGCCGGAAAATTCAGTCAAAGGCGGGAAAAGAGTTAAGCAGCATGGACTATTTTTGTACAGCTAAAATAGCTGGAAGCGGATGACACCGGAAGCCTTGATGTGGGCAGTTACAGGCAGCCAATAGAGGAGATGGTTGAAGATCAGTTTGATGGTGCTAGCTTTGAAGTATAGCAATACTGTTGTGTGTGGTCTTATATCCAGTATCGGGAGTAACGCGCTACAAAGTAACGCGTTACTGTAATTCCACTACTTTTAGCGGTAACGAGCATGTCACTAAATATTTTTTTTAATCAAGTAACGCAATTACAATTGCTGAAATTTAAATGAGTTCATTACTCGCGTTACTCTCTTTTGTGAAAAATGAACGCTTGCAGACAAGAAGCTCATTCTTGCTGTAGTATTGTTGCCATGTCGTGGAGATGCTGTGTTTTTCGTTGCGAAAGCCAAACTACTTTGTTTGGCCTTTCAAAAGAGGGGACAATTAGAAAACAGTGGCTAAGCTTTAGTTACAACACTGTTCCAGAACAGTACAACCCAAATATTCGACTGTGTGCTGCGCATTTTTCGGAGGACTGTTTCTAGCAGCTGGGAGAGCACAGACCGTTTCTTTGTCGTTTCTACGACAACAAATGCAAATTTACCAATCTGATACTTTCTGGTCCAGTCACGCTGGCAACAGTGATCGATCAGCTTGGTCATCTGCATCATCCGGATCAGATTCGGGCTCAAATTGATACGGTAGTACTACCGACATTATCATCTGTCAATATTGCTTTGCTTTGGCAGCTGATGTTCCAAATATGGTAAGAAGCGTGACCTTTCCGTCAGACGCATTAGGTATTTGGGCCAATCACAATGCACTGGATCGCTGGCCAATCAGAGCACACCGCGCTTTTCAGAACGATGAGCTTTGAGAGATGAGACTTGTTAGCCCATTTTATCGTTTCTTGAGAATCTCATCTCTTATCTCTATTTAGCTTTGCCTTATGAGGCATGTTTGTTAAACCATTTTGTTAAGCTTTTGTTAAATCACATATTCAATTATATGCAGCACCTCAAGGCACCTTTGTTTTCTCTTTTAATTAGTGTTAATACTGTAGGCCAATCACTTTTATTTCATTGGGCCTAATGTGGTAAAAAAAAAACACTGTTAAATGACTGAGACAGTTGTTATTTCGTTTCAAGTATTAAAAGGGACTTTTGTACTACTGCTTGATCTGAAGGGGCTGTTGCCCTGTTGATTACAATAAATAGGTCTAAAAATAATGTTTATTGTGTTTGACTGTTCAGTACTGTACATATTTACATTTAAAAAGTAGACATAAAAGGAACTTAAAAGTAACTTTTGATATACAGTAATTGGTAAAGTAATTCAATTACTTTTAAAAGAAGTAACTAGTAACTGTAACTAATTACTAATTTTCAGTAACTTGCCCAAAACTGCTTATATCAGTTCTATAGTCTTAAGCTGAAATAGAAAAAAATAACCAAATGTTCTTTTTCTTAAACAGATGTCTTAAACAGAAAGAATCCTGTGAAATTCTAAATATCACTTCAGTGTTAGCACTCAGTGCTAGTTTTGCTTTACCATTATGTTGACAGTCTGTGCCAAGCTGTCTAATTAAAGATGTTGTATAAAAACAATTAACTAATGAAATATTATGACGAACAGTTTTTGGAAAATGGCTTGGTGGGGTTTTTTTTTTGTGGATTGTCTTTCAACGATCGTACACTGACCAATTGCATATAGCCTAAATATCACCCTTCCGGGTTGAAATTGCACGTGACTAGACGTGACCTTTGGTGGATTTGTACATAATGTGAAAATCACCAATGAGTTAAAACCTTCATATACTTGTCAAAAGAATTTGATGATTTTATATTTTTCATCAGCTACTGTACCAAACATCTAAAAGCATCAACAGCAAAACTAGGCAAGGCAAGCAGAGTTTATTTATGTAGTACTGTTTCATACAAAATGGTAATTCAAAGTGCTTTACATAAAAGTAATTAAAAATAAGCATTAAAGGTACATAAGAAACAAAAAAGAAACAAACAGAAAAAGTTACAAGTGTCATTACTTTATTTTACCTTCAGATTCTGAACATATTACACAGTATGACATGTAAATTAAATGAAACTATTAAAACATACCATCATAAGTAACAAGTAAATCATTATGATTACGGTACAATTATTGTCCTGTTATTGTTATGCTTTAATAAAGGAAAAACCAGTGGAAGGAAATCAACAAAGTTTAGTCTGGCAAGTTTGAGCATTTAGGTACTTTACTTTTTTAGAAAACATCATGTCAATGTGAGATGGGCGGCATTAACTGGTATCTCTCCCTGGCTTACTGTACATCTTTCAGATAAGGCACCGTACATCCCTTAAATTGATGTAAATAAATAAATTAACTAAGGTCTGTCTCAGAATTTTCTGCTGTAAAATCATCTTTTTAATACACAATTTAAAACACTAATACTTCTATATCCATATCACTGATAAATAACATCTGATATTTAATATTCAATCATTGGTATGGTCATTTATTTGAAATAGCAAGAAGAAAAAGAATTTACCTGCAAAAATCACAGCATAGGTCCATTAAAGTTGTCTTCTCTGGATTTAAAAAAGTAGTCCATTGAGTTTCTTCATTCTTCATTTTATATCAAGTCCACATAGTAGTAAAGATTAGATGAAAAATTTAATGAAAATTTGTGAAATATATATACACACCCTATAAAATGATCGAAAGGAAGTCTACTGGACATTCTCCTACAATGATTTGAATGTAGGTCTCAACATCAAAGAAATGTTACTGCATGCTACTTGGGTCAATATCACTGTAGGGTGCCTTTTGGTGTCCTGTACATAAATAACTCATTTGCCATGATAACTTAACATAACAATTACTATGAAAGGGTGTGTTATATTAGGTAAAATTTGTATATTCATAACAAAAGCATTACTTGGCTCTTTAGATACATTTTCTAGATTTTCTTTTTTGTATAAGAGGATTTTTGTATAAACATCAACCTGCACCCTTGACACTTCTACTCCCCACTTCTTTTGAAAAAACTTAACTGTTTTTAACTGTTTAGCAGCAGATATCCTAGAAGTGGTAAATACCTCACTTCTTTCTGGGACTTTTCCAAACTCCCTGAAAACTGCAGTTGTTAAGCCCCTCCTGAAAAAGAGCAATCTGGATAAAACCATTTTAAGCAACTATAGACCAATCTCAAATCTCCCCTTCATAGGCAAGATAATCAAAAAAGTTGTTTTCAATCAGCTAAACAAATTCTCAAGCTCAAATGGATATTTGGACAATTTTCAATCTGGTTTCTGACCGCATCACAGCACAGAAACTGATAATAAATGATATTCGCCTCAATACAGATACAGGCAAATTATCAGTGCTGGTGCTACTTGACCTCAGTGCAGCATTTGACACTGTCGATCACAACATTCTTCTTGACAGGCTGGAAAACTGGGTTGGGCTTTCTGGGATGGTCCTTAAATGGTTCAGGTCATACTTAGAAGGGAGCGGTTACTATGTGAGTATAGGCGACCATAAGTCTGAGTGGACATCCATGACATGCGGAGTCCCTCAAGGCTCAATTCTTGCACCACTCTTGTTTAAACTGTACATGCTCCCACTGAGCCAAATAATGAGAAAGAACTAAATTGCTTATCACAGCTATGCAGATGACACTCAGATCTACTTAGCACTAACGCCTAATGACTACAGCCCCATTGACTCCCTGGGCAAATGCATTGATGAAATTAACAATTGGATGTGCCAAAACTTTCTTCAGTTAAACAAAGACAAAACTGAACTTATTGCGTTTGGAAACAAAGATGAAATTCTCAAAGTGAACGCATACCTTGATGCTAGGGGTCTAAAAACAAAAAAATCAAGTCAGGAATCTTGGTGTTATTTTAGAGTCGGACCTTAGTTTCAGCAGTCATGTAAAAGCAATAACTAAATCAGCATCTCAAAAATATTGCAAGAATTAGATGCTTTGTTTCCAGGCAAGACTTAGAGAAACTAGTTTCTCTAAGTCTTGCCTGGAAACAACAGGGTGGATTATTGTAAAGGACTTCTCACCGGCGTTCCAAAAAAGACCATTAGACAGCTGCAGCTCATACAGAACGCTGCTGCTTCTGAGCAGAACCAGAAAATATGAACATATCACACCAGTCCTCAGGTCTTTACACTGGCTTCCGGTTACATTTAGAATTGATTTTAAAGTACTGTTACTAAACAGTAACAGTTAAATCACTCAATGGCCTAGGACCTCAATACATTGCAGATATGCTCACTGAATATAAACAGATCACTCAGATCATCAGGATCAAGTCAGTTAGAAATACCAAGGGTTCACTCAAAGTAAGGAGAGTCTGCTTTTAGCTATTATGCCAGCCGCAGCTGGAACCAGCTTCCTGAAGAGATCAGATGTGCTCCAACAGTAGTCACATTCAAATCCAGACTCAAAACTCATCTGTTTAGCTGTGCATTTACTGAATGAGCACTGTGCCACTGTACGTCCGACTGATTGCACTTTAACTTATCTATGTATAATATTTTTATTCTTTTAATTCTTTTTATAACTGTTTTAATTTAACCTTGTTTTTATTTTTGGTTATGATTTTATTTATTTCTGAAAAAAGGGGGGGGACAAACCATAGTAGTTGGGCTGGCTCTGTGGTAATGTAGCGTGGCTACGACAATTCTGGAAGAGAAATTGAAACTGCGTAGGGAATAAATTGGAGCGTGGACTGAAATAGTCCTAGCTTTGCCTGACGAATCTTAGGTGAAAGATCAGATCTGCTGGAGACGTCCGACAAATTATTTAGGCGCGCCGAAAGAAATCCACAGAGAAAGAGACAACCAGTATGGGGAAGTCCCAGAGCAAGTGTGGAACAAACATAAATTATTCTGAAATGTTAATTGAGAAATTGAGAGATGAGACCATGTTGATGATCAGAGTCTGTGGTAGAGTAGTGGTGAGTTTAATACGAAACTCGAGGTCGGGGACCAAATCTGTTCTGGTTACATTCCCAGAGCTCTTCCTGTCCAATTTAGGTGAAAAATCGGATCTATTGGAGACGTCCAATAGATCACTTAGGCGCACCGAAAGAACACCACAGACACAGTACAATCAACATAGGAAAATCTCACAGTAAAACAAGCAGCTGTAAAAAAAATATAATACACCAGTGTTTTGCCAGATGAGAAGTTTATCTATGAATCATCTTTTTACTCTTTTAATTCCTTTTATGACTGTATCATCTTTGTATCTCTTTTAATTCCTTTTATAACTGTTTTAATTTTCCTTGCTTTTATTTGATTATTTTAATTCCCTTTTCTGTGTAAAGCACTTTGAATTGCCGCAGTGAAATGTGCTATATAAATAAACTTGCCTTGCCTTGCCTTGCCTTGCCTTACCTAATATTTTGTTAAATAAGAGATTACTCAATTTGAGTGTATTGATCATTTGGTAATAAAAACAATATTTTAGTTTAGCTAGTCACAGTTTGTTGTAAGCTAGTATGCTAATTAAAGCTCAAAATGTCCACCCTGTCGTTGTCCCAAAATGTCTACCCACTCGCCACTTAGACTCGATAGGGTGGACATGCACATGACAGGGTGGACATAGCATTCATTTGTAGTTAATATTGCAATTTATAGAAATGTAATATTATAATTTATTATAAACATCTGCTGTAGCCTAACTAATTATACACCGATCTGGCATAACATTATGACCACTGACAGGTGAAGTGAATAACACTGATTATCTCTTCATCACGGCACCTGTTAGTGAGTGGGATATATTAGGCAGCAAGTGGACATTTTGTCCTCAAAGTTGATGTGTTAGAAGCAGGAAAAATGGGTAAGCATAAGGATTTGAGCAGGTTTGACAAGGGCCAAATTGTGATGGCTAGACGACTGGGTCAGAGCATCTCCAAAACTGCAGCTCTTGTGGGGTGTTCTCGGTCTGCAGTGGTCAGTATCTATCAAAAGTGGTCCAAGGAAGGAACAGTGGTGAACCGGCGACAGGGTCATGGGCGGCCAAGGCTCATTGATGCACGTGGGGAGCGAAGGCTGGCCCATGTGATGCGATGAAACAGACGAGCTATTGTAGCTCAAATTGCTCAAGAAGTTAATGCTGGTTCTGATAGAAAGGTGTCAGAATACACAGTGCATACACATGCTTTGGGCAATGTTCTGCTGGGAAACCTTGGGTCCTGCCATCCATGTGGATGACACATACCACCTACCTAAGCATTGTTGCAGACCATGTACACCCTTTCATGGAAACGGTATTCCCTGGTGGCTGTGGCCTCTTTCAGCAGGATAATGCCCCCTGCCACAAAGCAAAAATGGTTCAGGAATGGTTTGAGGAGCACAACAACGAGTTTGAGGTGTTGACTTGGCCTTCAAATTCCCCAGATCTCAATCCAGTCGAGCATCTGTGGGATGTGCTGAACAAACAAGTCCGATCCATGGAGGCCCCACCTCGCAATTTACAGGACTTAAAGAATCTGCTGCTAACATCTTGGTGCCAGATACCACAGCACACCTTCAGGGGTCTAGTGAAGTCCATGCCTCGATGGGTCAGGGCTGTTTTGGCAGCAAAAGGGAGACCAACACAATATTAGGTCATAATGTTATGCCTGATCGTTTTATACTTAATATATTTACCCAGTTAGATGCCTTTGGAAAAGTTGTTAGATCTATGCTGATATACTCTGTGTACAATGTGATTGAGAATGTAATTATAATTATATATTTTTTGAAGAGTAAACATTTCATTGTCATATTTTGTCATGCTTTGTGTGTTCTGCTCTATGTGTCCACCCTGTTATGTGCTGGTCCACCCTGTCATCTTGATATTTTAAATAATAATTCAATCATACCTATATAATCCAGTGTGTTCAATAGCTAGCTGTGGGGACAATAACATGCAAACAAAAAACTGCATCCAAATATCACAGTTTTCTCCAAATAGGAAAAAATACATCTGCGAATTGTATGAGTTTCTTTAAAAACACATGGTTTACATAAAAATCTTTTATGCATTTATAATTTGAAAGCAAACAAATAACCCTGTTTAGGAAAGGGACATAATACCTTTCAGAAAATATAATTTGCATCTTAATATTGCAATGAAAATATATTTAACAGTAATATATATGTCCATGATGGGGTGGACATATCTTATGGTTTATGCTCTGAATAATGGCCCATAATTATCTAAAAAAATGTGTGGGAGCTCAGCTAATATATTTCTTATAGTACTTATAGTCTACTATTTATGATAAGACATAAAGCGAATGGGAAGTTAAGACCAACATTTTTGAGTATTGTGAGGGTTGAAATATCACTCTATGGTGATATTGACCCACTTATGTTCCATCATCACATTCGTGAGAAGGCAGGAAACCAGTGTGATTCATTACATAAGAAGATATGATACATGGTGGAAAGAACCACAAGCACAGCAAAATCTCATAAACTCATGACTCTTAGACAAATAACAATGATAGAGAAAAACTTTCAAGAAATAAATGCAATCTTGCCAATTCCACATTATAGAATCTAAGCAGTCATCAATTCTCAGTTCTAGCTCAAGGAAGAGTTTTGGAACAACAGGGGAGTAAAAACATTCATTTTTGAATCAACTAACAAAGAACAAAAAAAAAAAAAAAAAAAGATGCAGGATGTGTGTATTCAACTTGCAGGAAGTGGTCAAATTTAATATAAACAGTCAAACCATTCAAATAATCCAATGCAACAGTAAAACAGAAATAATAAACACAGAGATACAAACAACAGACAATGATTAGATTACACAGTACACCAGTAGTACTTTGACTGGTTCATTTCAGAAGTCACGTCTTACCATCACACACATGCACATTTATCCCGTCTGTTACCACGAGGAAGAGTAATGACTTAATGCAAGGATTGTTCCATTCATATTAGTACTGATGAATTTTAAGTATTGCATGCTTGCACTATATGTTTGTTTTTTTTATCTTGCACTGTCCAGTTTACTTGCAAAGTATAAGTGCTAATTTTTTTTTGATGGTGCTGCTGTTTTGCAATGGAATGTCTCTGGAGATTCAAGATATGTCTATCTAGTTAATTATTTTTCAGTATGTATAGAGATTCCAATGTAAAGCCTTTTCATTTTTTTTCATGAGCTGATGTATTTCCTATTGAAACTGTAAATTAAGGCTGGACATATGGAAGGGGTGGGCTTGTCCCTTTTTAACTAGTAGCCTTTGCTTTTGTCATAGCCATGAGCCATGATTTGCTACATTCTATTGCTTTTAGTTAGCAGGTTGTACACTATTTAGCCAAAAATACGTGGTCATCCCTTTCTAATTAATGGGCTGGTCCTACCCGACCCTTCTCAGAGTGGGATTCGCTAAAGACTGCAGCCGCTAACATGCCTCTTGAGGCCAGGGGAGTGAGGTTTACACACACAGCTCTTACTGGCCTACGTCCATTACACTCACCCCCCCCCCAAACCTCACTCCCATCCGGGTCTCTGCACCAAATGTAACTGGTGCTACTCGACCCGCTCCGAGTGGGATTCAAACCATGGTCTCCGGCATGGGAGACGGGCATGCTAACAAGGATGCTAAAGACCACAGCCGTTAAAGTAAATCGCTAGCGAGCCTCTTAAGGCCAGGGGAGTGAGGTTTACACACAGCTCTTACTGGCCTACGTCCATTACACTCACCCCCCCTCAAACCTCACTCCCATCCGGGTCACGGCACCAAATGTAACTGGTCTTACTCGACCCGCTCCGAGTAGGATTCAAACCATGGTCTCTGGCGTGGGAGCAGTGGAACTGACTGAGCCTGCTTTTTTGGAAGTGGATCTCTTCAGTCGGTGTTGGTGTGACGGCACAGCAGCGGATCGCGTGGTATTCATACTATGTCTCTTTTTGTTCGTAAGAGCATACACAAAGGCTGTTCTCACAGCTGGTTCGGTGCGCTAGGTGGAGAGCGCTAAAAAGCCATTCTTACGGCTGGTAAGAGAGCGCCTTCATGTGAGAGAGAGTGCATGTCAGGCTGCACTACTTCCCTGACTGTGTCGCCGCGACCGTTCCCCCTGCATGCTTCGGCACCAAGGAGAGCGTCCTTCTAAAAAGAGCTACACAGATAGAGCTTGCGTCTTTTTCAAGATGACATTCTATCTGTGTGTTTCTGGATGCGGTGGCTATCGGTCCATCACCGAGGGATGGTCACCAGCGCTGTATCTCGTGTTTGGGCGTTCAGCACGCTGAGGCAGAGCTGGAGAATGATTCATGTTCTCACCGCGGGAACATGACCATCTTGGAATTGCGGTCGAGACTCCATCTCACAAGGGGTGGAGTCCCCATGCCTCTGCCTAGATCTAACCCTCCACAGAGGGTTACTTCTGGCAGTAGCGTGGCTGATTTGAGTATTACGGTGATTGCGCTTCCCCCAGGGAACCAACCCCCGGGGAACCCTCACTTCTCCCGCACTTCGCAGCCAGTAGAGCTGCCGTTGGAACGTGGTGGGCCACCCATGAGGTGTGCACCATACATATCCTTCGGGGCTTCTCTCGACAACCAGATGTCCATCGCTGCATGGGAGGGAGGGTCAGAAGCCTCTGGAGATGACGTGTCGGGGGCTCCTTCGGGAAGATCTGCTGTGCCTGATACGGATCCGGAGATGATGGCCATGCAAGAGGGGCGGCAAAGCCAAGGGCAAGCGGCCCTGAGACGGGCGACCCGGAGATGGGGAGGACTGCTCTTCAGGAGATGGTGACCGCACCACTCCTTTCTCCCGGAGGAGGGCCAGGTGGAGAATCTTTTGTTTTTTTTTGGTACCCAAATTTTCAATAAAAGAGCTGTTTTCTCCATCTCCGGGTCCTCAGGGGGCTCAGAGAGCTGTGGCCGGTCAAACGCCGGACCACACTCACCCTCCCCATTCGCCAGCGGGCAGCAGTGGACGGCTCGAGGACGCAGCCAGGCCTCCTCACGTACCCTCTGCCCACTCGTGGAATCAGGTAAGTGTTGCACAGCACACTCACACCCCGCTGCGGGCCGCCTCCACGAGACAGCCGCCCCAGCCCAGTACCTGCATTCTACCTCGCTGCCCCTTGGTGGGTACGCCGGTGGTCCCTTTGGTCCCGCTTGTACGGTCTCTGCGAGCCTGGCTAGCGCTCCACGCGATAGAGCTGGTTCCTCCAGCCGATACGAAGACAGGCTTCTACAGCCCGTACTTCATTGTACCCAAGAAAACCAGTGGGTTACGGCCAATCTTGGACCTGCGAGTTCTGAATCGGGGCCTTCACAAGCTACCGTTGAAGATGCTCACGCAGAAACGCATTTTCGAATCCATCCGTCCCCGAGCGATCGACCTGAAGGACGCGTACTTTCATGTCTCGATTCTTCCTCGACACAGGCCGTTTCTGTGCTTTGCGTTCGAGGGTCGAGCATATCAGTACAAAGTCCTGCCCTTCGGGCTGTCTCTGTCCCCCCGTGTCTTCACGAAAGTCGCGGAGGGGGCCCTTGTGCCCATGAGAGAACAGGGCGTTCGCATTCTCAACTATCTCGACGGCTGGCTCATTCTAGCACAGTCCAGGGATCAGTTGTGTGAACACAGGGACCTGGTGCTCAGACACCTCAGCCAGTTGGGTCTTCGGGTCAACTGGGAAAAGAGCAAACTCGCCTCTGTGCAGAGGATCTCTTTTCTTTTTTCGGTCGAACAGATGGCACTCCTCACAGAAGAGCGTGTCCAGTCGATGCTGAACTGCCTGAACACATTTCAAGGCAGGACGGCGGTCCCACTGAAACAATTTCAGAGGCTCCTGGAGCATATGGCGGCTGCGGCCGAGTCCCAAGATGGGCGTGGCAGCGCAGCACTCACCGGGTGAGTATCACAACGGCCTGTCGCCAAACCTTCAGCCTGTTGTCAGAGCCCTTGTTTCTTCGGGCCGGAGTGCCCTTGGAACAGGTGTCCAGGCATGCTGTGGTTTTCACGGATGCCTCTGCCATGGGCTGGGGGGCCACGTACAACGGGCATGCAGTGTCAGGGGTTTGGACGGGCCCACACCTGCATTGGCACATCAACTGCCTCGAGTTGCTAGCAGTACATCTTGCACTGAGTTCCCTCAAAAGGCTATTACGGGGCAAAGATGTATTGGTCCGCTCGGACAACACTGCGACCGTTGCGTACATCAACCGACAAGGTGGTCTGCGCTCCCGTTGCATGTCGCAACTCGCCCGCCATCTCCTCCTCTGGAGTCAGAAGTGTCTGAGGTCGCCCCTCGGGCCATTCATGTCCCCGGTGTGCTCAACCGTGTGGCCGACGAGCTGTCATGAGCTGCGCTCCCGGGAGAAAGGCGACTCCACCCCCAGGTGGTCCAGCTGATCTGGAGACAGTTCGGGGAGGTGCAGATCGACCTGTTTGCCTCCCCAGAAACGTCCCACTGCCGGTGGTTTTATTCGCTGACCGAGGGTACATTCGGCACGGATGCACTCGCGCACAGCTGGCCCTGGGGCCTGCGCAAATATGCATTTCCCCCAGTGAGCCTACTTGCACAAACCCTGTGCAAAGTCAGGGAGGACGAGGAGCAGATCCTGTTGGTGGTGCCGTACTGGCCCAACCGGACTTGGTTCCCAGAGCTAATGCTCCTCGCGACAGCCCCTCCCTGGCAGATTCCTCTGAGGAAGGACCTTCTGACTCAGAGACGGGGCACCCTGGAGCACCGTCTACGAGACAGACTTATGCCTTGAAGTGGAACCTGTTCGTCGAGTGGTGTTCTTCTCGCCGAGAAGACCTCCGAAGATGTTCGATCACGTCTGTGCTTTCCTTCCTGCAGCAAGGGTTGGAGCGTAAGGCTGTCACCCTCCACCCTCAAGGTCTATGTTGCTGCAATATCTGCTTATCACGACCACGTAGAAGGTAAGACGGTTGGGAAGCATGACCTGGTCATCAGGTTCCTTAGGGGGGCGAGACGGTTAAATCCTCCTCGTTCTCCCTCCATACCCTCTTGGGATCTTGCTTTGGTGCTCCGAGCACTTCAGAATGCCCCATTCGAGCCTCTGCAGTCGGCAGAGCTAAAGATTCTGTCTATGAAGACTTTGCTGCTGGCTGCACTGGCCTCCATCAAAAGGGTAGGGGACCTGCAGGCATTTACGGTCAACGAATCGCGCCTAGAGTTCGAGCCGGGTGACACCCGCGTAGCACTGAGACCCCGGCCTGGCTATGTGCCCAAGGTTCCTACCACTCCCTTCAGGGACCAGGTGGTGAACCTGCAAGCGCTGCCCCCAGAGGAGGCAGACCCAGCCCTGGCTTTGCTCTGTCCCGTCCGTGCTCTGCGGCTGTACGTGGATAGAACGCAAAGCTTCAGGACCTCAGATCAGCTCTTTGTTTGTCACCGAGGTCAGCAGAAGGGAAAGGCTGTCTCAAAGCAGAGGATGGCCCACTGGATAGTGGATGCCATCACCTTGGCTTACCAAGCACAAGGTGTGCCCTGTCCACTCAGGGTGCGAGCACACTCTACTAGAAGTGTTGCATCCTCCTGGGCGCTGGCACGTGGCGCCTCGCTGTTAGACATCTGTAGAGCTGCGGGCTGGGCAACACCCAACACGTTCGCTAGATTCTATAGCCTACTTGTAGAGCCGGTTTCCTCGTGTATTCTCACCTCAAACGGGTAGAAGCACTGAGAGGCCCTGGCTCTTGTCGGCTTGCTACGCTATGAAGCTTATATTCTCCAGAAGCAACTATGTCGAGTCCTCCATCACGCTCGGTGCCGGACGTGGTGGAGCGTCTGGCACCAGGCCCTTTGCCGCTGAATCCTTGAGAACCGGTACTGGGCTGGGGTTATATGAGTGACCCTGCATGGATCCCATATATTTTTCCACGGTCGCTCCTAAACGGAAGCCCGTGTCTTTCCCCTGGAGCCCCCTTTCGGTTGTGGGCTACGGCTCAGCATTGTACTCCACATAACTCCTTTGGGGTATGATCTGGATTCCGCAGCGTTCCCTCCTACCAGAGGAGACGCCACATCCCATCGCCATGTCCTCTGTACCCTGCTGGGGTGCCAGTTCACCTACTCGGCTCCTTAGAAAAAAACTGATTTGAGGCAAGGAGGGCGTCTCCGTTCCCTCCTTCAGGGAACGAGGGTTACATACGTAATCGAGACGTTCTCCACGCACTGCACTGAAAGCTGAAAATGTGTAATTGTTAGACATTAATCTTAAATCAGTTAGAGAAATCATGATCCAATCTCTCTTCTCATTGCCTTTACAGTAGGCTCAGTTAATATATTAGCCTCCTCAAATGTGTCAGAAATCCCTTCTTGGTTGTTCACATATCGGACAGAAACCTTAAAAAAAAAAAAAAAAAAAAACAGAACTGAAAAAAATCACTACAAATTGAACAAAATTTCATAAGATTTGAGCAAATACAAATTAATTTTAATTCAACATTTGAGTTGGCTATCAGTAGTCTGCAACCTATAATAATAGAGCACATAACAGTGATCTAATAATAGTGTATAACTAACAATAGGTATTATTTACTCACTCCAGATTATCAAAACTGACTTCAGGGTGAATCTCTCCACTGTTTTCTTCTCGTGTCACACATGCAACAATGATTTAAATATGTTTCTTTAACTTAACTAAGAAATTAAATTGATTAAACAAAAGTAAAAAAAAACACATTAGTTGTCTTTAAATGGTCAAAAGATACTGTGCTCTTACTGTCGTAATGAGTTATAGAGTCAATTTATGGTACAAAGTTATAGATTTAAGCTAATTATCCTAGCTATAAACATTACAACTGAAATTGGATGATGACAGTAATGTTTTTCCGTGATTTACATACCATGAGATGATGAAGAACAAACTAAAATGGTTTGTTCGGATTTCAAAAATGGATGTATCTGATTTTACTCCTTTGTAATTCACATCTGCTTTTACTAATCGATAGGTGATTGTAATCACTCTGAATCTTGGATGTCTTCTTTGTTTCCGGGTCAACTCACTGGATGTGTGAAATGGCGCCAAATTTGTAAAAGACGTGGATCTTGTCCTTGCGTACTTACGTCATGTCTGCTAGATATGCTACTTTGTTCTTCAAGCGATATATTTTATGTATAGATCTTGTAGGGCTTTCTTGGTAGTGATATCTGTTACATTGTGAGAGAAATGTCCAAAAATTTTACAAACCCGATTCCAAAAAAGTTGGGACACTGTACAAATTGTGAATAAAAACAGAATGCAATGATGTGGAAGTTTCAAATTTCAATATTTTATTCAGAATACAACATAGATTACATATCAAATGTTTAAACTTAGAAAATGTATCATTTTAAGGGAAAAATAAGTTGATTTTAAATTTCATGGCATCAACACATCTCAAAAAAGTTGGGACAAGGCCATGTTTACCACTGTGTGGCATCCCCTCTTCTTTTTATAACAGTCTGCAAACGTCTGGGGACTGAGGAGACAAGTTGCTCAAGTTTAGGAATAGGAATGTTGTCCCATTCTTGTCTAATACAGGCTTCTAGTTGCTCAACTGTCTTAGGTCTTCTTTGTAGCATCTTCCTCTTTATGATGCGCCAAATGTTTTCTATGGGTGAAAGATCTGGACTGCAGGCTGGCCATTTCAGTACCCGGATCCTTCTTCTACGCAGCCATGATGTTGTAATTGATGCAGTATGTGGTCTGGCATTGTCATGTTGGAAAATGCAAGGTCTTCCCTGAAAGAGACGACGTCTGGATGGGAGCATATGTTGTTCTAGAACTTGGATATACCTTTCAGCATTGATGGTGCCTTTCCAGATGTGTAAGCTGCCCATGCCACATGCACTCATGCAACCCCATACCATCAGAGATGCAGGCTTCTGAACTGAGCGCTGATAACAACTTGGGTTGTCCTTGTCCTCTTTAGTCCGGATGACATGGCGTCCCAGTTTTCCAAAAAGAACTTCAAATTTTGATTCGTCTGACCACAGAACAGTTTTCCACTTTGCCACAGTCCATTTTAAATGAGCCTTGGCCCAGAGAAAACGCCTGTGCTTCTGGATCATGTTTAGATATGGCTTCTTTTTTGACCTATAGAGTTTTAGCCGGCAACAGCGAATGGCACGGTGGATTGTGTTCACCGACAATGTTTTCTGGAAGTATTCCTGAGCCCATGTTGTGATTTCCATTACAGTAGCATTCCTGTATGTGATGCAGTGCCGTCTAAGGGCCCGAAGATCACGGGCATCCAGTATGGTTTTCCGGCCTTGACCTTTACGCACAGAGATTGTTCCAGATTCTCTGAATCTTTGGATGATATTATGCACTGTAGATGATGATAACTTCAAACTCTTTGCAATTTTTCTCTGAGAAACTCCTTTCTGATATTGCTCCACTATTTTTCGCCGCAGCATTGGGGGAATTGGTGATCCTCTGCCCATCTTGACTTCTGAGAGACACTGCCACTCTGAGAGGCTCTTTTTATACCCAATCATGTTGCCAATTGACCTAATAAGTTGCAAATTGGTCCTCCAGCTGTTCCTTATATGTACATTTAACTTTTCCGGCCTCTTATTGCTACCTGTCCCAACTTTTTTGGAATGTGTAGCTCTCATGAAATCCAAAATGAGCCGATATTTGGCATGACATTTCAAAATGTCTCACTTTCAACATTTGATATGTTATCTATATTCTACTGTAAACAAAATATAAGTTTATGAGATTTGTAAATTATTGCATTCCTTTTTTATTCACAATTTGTACAGTGTCCCAACTTTTTTGGAATCGGGTTTGTACGTTTTTTCTTGCCACTACGGCACAAAGTTGGCCATTTGACGGTACTGCCCCAGTGTTGTGATTTTAGCACATTTTTGCATTTTTTTCCTAACCGTGTGCGTCATCACAGATTGATGAAGCACAATATACATTCAGATCCTCTGCATGTTATATTTTATTGTGAACTTTAACATGCAATTTTAAGTTTCAACCACAGATGTCGATCGAGAGCTTGAAAAATGTACATGTTTGTCTTTGCACATGTGGCCATGTGTAATTTGAAGATTTTTTTTTCTCAATTTCTACATACACTGCTTTCAATGAAGGTTCAGCATGCTCGAACAAACCACTTTGAGTCTGTGCATTACCTTTCAGGTCCTCGTAGACTTTGGTTAACCCTGTAGACTTTGACTTCATGTACAAAGCACCCATAACCTTCATTGCGGTGATCAGCAGTATATTGGAGTGTCATTGCCAAAAAGATGCATAAGTAATCCAATACAGAAATGAAAATGGTATAATAAAAAATAATACAAATAATGCAAATCAAAAGAAAAACGATTTGTGAAGAGTTTCCTGTGTCACTGCCTGGAAAAGACTGACAGACTTCTGATATATCCCACCCCAATGATCTGGAAGCAAACAGGACTCCTCCCAAACATTCAGTAATTCATTGGTATGAAGTTTATACTTGCTCCAACAAGCCAAACCATTTCCTTTAGAAAGTTATAAGAACCAAGAAATTGGTAAATGCTTGTCACAGTGCACTTAAACATATTTCAGACAATAGAAGTAATTAGAAATTAAATATAAAGACGGCTGGTTGTATAAACATACACGAAGAGGAAGATGAAGATGAAGGCAACTTGGTAATATTTAATAAATCCACACGATGATCAATGCGAACAGAGCAACATACAACACTACCACATAAGACGACACCGTACAATGAACTGAAAACAAAACCAAACATATATACAGGTGATAATGATGAGTGCTGAACATAATTAGTGTCCGTGACAACAAATGAGTGACGAAGGCAGACGATGACAAAACATAACAAGTCCAAACTAACGTGACTGTGACACTAGGCCTGTTTATTGTCATCCTTGCAGCTAATTATGATTTTCTGTTCCCTCATTCAGGAGGGGACATAACATTTTAGATCAGTGGTTCTCAACTGGTTTGGTGTGGGACCCACAGTTTTTCATGGTCATTAAGCTGCGACACAAATTTTTGAAATTTGAACCAAGCTAATTTATATCTCAGAAATGGTGACACACACAAGTACTGTTCCACTTTACTTAACATACACATACATTGTAAGAATATCACTAAAACTGATGAATAAACAGTATAAAGTAAGGTTATTAAACAGTACTCCCAAAATAGTTTTTGTTAATACAATAAAGTTAGTAAGTTGGTATGAGCCACCACAGTCATCAAAAATATAGAAAATCACACAAAGTTAAAAATAAAGTGGTTTTGGGTTAAGGTTATGGAAACTACTAACATGAAATTATGTTTTATTGACAAAGTTCGGGAGGAGCACATTCACAATCAACTCAATTAGCTAAATAAGAGGTGTATACAGCAGACTTACCACTGTTCCATCTGTTTCCAGCATCCCTCCACCACCACCCCATCTCCTCACTTCTAATCACTCCTATCCCAACCTTGGACGGGGGAGTACTCTGGGTTCGGGCCAAATTCTGAGATCAGAGCCCTCCCCTTGGACAGCACACCAAATATGCATAACCTTTAATCTAATTATATTTAGCCTAAGTGTGAATTTGTGAGCTGTTAATAAAGCATGGACACTGATCCTGATGAACAGAATGAACATCATACCTGCATGTAAATCATTCCCAGCTAACACACAACGTACCAGTTACGTAATTTATTGGTACTTTTTGGTAATTTCCAGCTAATTAATTATGTTGAAGCGATACACTTATCTTTCAGTCCCTGTTTACACCTGGTATTAAGATGCATTTTGGGGGATCGGATCACAAGTGGAGGACGCTATACAGGTGTAAACAGGGTCTAAAACGTTTTGAGCTTGTCCACTTTCGACCACTTCCAGAGGTAGTCGAAAACACATTCAACCAGATTGCTTTCGTAGTGTAAATGCTCATATGGTCGAATGTGTTCAAACAGCCACAGAAGACCCCCTACTCTCCGCCCACTGAGCTGCATAAACATTATGGGAAGCACACTAGCCAGACGGGATATACTTTGTCGGCTGGAGACCCAAATTCGGTTTGTCTCCGGGTGCGTTCATATGTAAATTGCGCAAGAATTATTATTGAAAAATTATTTTGTCCATTAGATCGAAAGATCTGACAAAAACCATACATTTACCCTCCCCATAGACCCTCCCCTCAAAGAAATCAGGACAGAAGTGGTTGAAAGTGGACAAAAGACATGGACTAAAACATCAGGTGTAAACGGGTATGTGTCTGCCTCATCTACTTGTGATCTGGACCAAAACGCATCTTAATACCAGGTGTAAACAGGGCCTGACATATAGCCTGATAACATCAAACCTGACAGCAGATACTGAATGAGGACGTTTTTCTCAGGTACCCTTAACTTAAACTGTGTCTGACAGAAGGGTCAACAGCGTTCACACACATCTTTCAAAATAAAAGTCCCTCATTAAAAAAAAAAAAAATTGAATTGTGTTTATTGTTGTTGTTGTTTCTTTGACTGCAAACCCACTTTTAGGTCATGACCCACCAGTTGAGAAACACTGTTCTAGGTCACTACCTCCTGAAACACAAATATGGACACTTTCAATTCAGTGGGAAATGACTATTAACAGAAGACACAGGTGAATTTTTTTTATTTAATTGTTTAAGTATAAACAGAGCGGAGATGATTTCAGTCTTGGAAGGCATTTGTCTTGCTTATCTTCACTTGCCTTTAAGACAGAACTGGTCTGACAGAACTGTTGCCCCTAAGAGAAGATTTTGTTTACTAGTAAAGTTGTATGATTACAAGCCGCAAATAGAAGCAAAGCCATATAAAATTTGCCATTGTTATTGAGAAAACTGCTGAAAATTATTTTGTCCTATATTAACAAAAGATATGATATAATATCTCACCTAATCAAGGCTCTATGATCAGGAACTGCCACCTGCAGAAGACAAAACAAGTCTTTTACTAAGTCGCTAGTCATTCAATATTAGGAGTGAAAAAAGTAAAGCATGTTAACCTACTAAGTGTGGTTTGTTAATGGTGAATGTCTCCTGATCATATATTATCACGCCACCAAATCCTTTAGGGTTTTCCATGCTCTGGACAGGCGTCTAAATATACAGTTTTATTTGTTAATGTCATGTTATGTAAACACATAGAGCCCTGGGGCTATAGCAAACCCAAGGGCCCCCTTCATAGTAGCCTTTCTTGGTTCCACAATGTTTTCTACCACAGGAATAATTAGTACTTTTAAAAATCAAATCTCTTAAAAAACAAAACACAGATATACAATATATAGTATATATTTAATATTCCATTATAATATTAAGTAGGCCTATATAAATATCCCAGGCTACAACACAAAGCATAAATGCATTAACACCAGATATATGAGGCCAAAGCAAACAGGTTTCCAGAAACAGCAACAACTTTTGCGCATACAAGGAGTTTTCTTTAAATAGTTGTATCATTAGAAGGTCTTCTTTCTGGCCCTAGAAGAGGAGAATCAGGGCTGAACTGGGGATACATTTCAGCCCACCTAGCCTACATGTTTCCCCATTAATGTTTTACTAGGGTTAAGTACAGTGGCCGAGAGAGCTTGACATGCTGCAACTGAAGAAAATGCACGCAAACAGAAACAACACCAGCAAATTCAGAAAACATCTTCAGCAGTTTGACAACACATGTGCTGCAAATACTAACAATGCAACCAAATACAGAAAATACTCACAATGAAACCAAATACAGAAACACACTGCAAATACTCATAACTAAGGTTGCTCCGATCAGGATTTTTGGAGCCGATCACGGATCGTTGATCACAGGAAGCAGTATCTGCTGATACCGATCACAGATATCGATCTATTTGAAGCCTTCTTTTTATAATGTAGAATTATTTATAGGGATGCTCCGATCAGGATTTTTACAGACATTTATTCAGGGCCCGAATTTCATTTTTGAAAATGGGGGGAATCCCCCCATAGGTGACTCTTGTGGGGGAATTTTTTTTTTATTTGAGGGGGGAGGGGCCATTTTTTAGACATTTTTCAAAAAATATATAATTATCTTACCTAAATGTTTGATCATGCAGTGCATTTTTGCTTTTACAATGGGGTAATTGTTCCACATTAGCTTACACACACCACAAACCTGATTTCAAACTGAATTTAATTCACAAAAAGACAAGTAAATAGTCAGAAATAAAATAAGATCAAATAAACAATTTACAAGCAGTAGCACAAATAAATAAAATAGAATAAAAATACAAATAAAATAAACAGTGCTCTAAGTTTTTTTTTTCTTTTTCTCAGATAGGTCTAACAGTAGTATTGAGGTAATAAATACTAAAGAAATTTAATAAGGAATCAAATGTAAAATAATACTGGATGGTCTTCCCTGAATACATTAAGTACAGATTAATCCTTACAATTAAGGTTACAAAAGTTAGTCATTCAAGAGCAGTGAGTTTCATTAATGTTAATCAAACAACAAAAGACATCTCTGAAGAAAATCAGAGACAGCAGCAGGAATAATAGGATGCTGTGACTGTCACTTTAAGAGCTGCACAGATCCAGTCTGTTCTCAGCTGTAAACGTTCACTTAAGACAAAATCGACTGTGTTTACGTGTATACTCATCTATACGGTAATTTTGTACATGGGTCAAAGACGAAACAGGGGTTTCAAACATCAAAAAAAAAAAAAGTGTAATACAGCTTTAAATTTCGTTTTTTTTCCTGTACATTAGAATGTGTCCTGTTTAATTTTATATTTTTCTGAGCAAAAAATAATGACTATCATACTTTTTTTATCATACATATTTTACCATTTACAGAAGACACCCACTAAAATGTCACTCAGTGTAACAATATTTATGTATTAGAAACTCAAATTAAGTTTTAATAATATTCCTGAGTAAATGACAGCAGAAGCAGATGTTGAAAAATAATAAGCATTTTATTCTATGGTTCTGATGCTCCCTGCCATGCTTGCTTAGCTTGTCACTTTGTTTCCGACTTGCTCGGCTCCAAAAATTACTTCTTGCAGCTATATTTGTGAATACTTTTTGTTTGCCAACATAAATGATGTTATCAGGATGGGTATTTTGGGTGGAGAATCCCCTCAATGGTGAACTTGTGACATACCGCAGTGAGGGGGAACTCTCTGTTCAGAAATATTGGTAAGCTATTATTCTGACAATCGCAATCCTGAATACCTTTCTCTTTTCCTTACTAAAGGCCTGTTCACACCAAGTATGATAACTATAATGATAAAGATAAAGATATAATTAAAAAAAATCTTTTTAAGATATAGTTAAAAACAAATCATTCTAAATATAAAAAAAAAGTAGAGTCCACACCACAACTATAATGATAAAGGCACAGAGTTTATTTTATTTTGACAAAAGTTTTGACACTTTACTTGCATTTAACATGTTTTTTATGTATATAAAATGACTTTTGTAAACTTAATTTGATGCGGACACCAAAATTGTGACGTCTCGTCTGACCATTTAAGCACAATTTGGTATTCGCGATCTGTTTTAACAATATATAAACTGAACAACTGAACAATAAGCACGTCTCAATCAGGTTCGTCACTTGTTGGGGTCCCCTTGAAACATTTACGTTGTGGTCTGTGCTATTTGCAGTTCGTCTCTGTATTTGGTTGCATTGTGAGTATTTGCAGTGCATTTCTGTATTTGGTTGCGTTATGAGTATTTACAGCGTGTTTCTGTATTTGGTTGTGTTGTGTGTATTTGCAGTGTGTTTCTGTATTTGGTAGCATTGTGAGTATTTGCAGTGTGTTTCTGTATTTGGTTGAATTGTGTGAGTTTTTTGCAATGCGTTTCTGTATTTGGTTGCGTTGTGAGTATTTGCAGCGTATTTCTGTATTTGGTTGTGTTGTGAGTATTTGCAGTGTGTTTCTGTATTTGGTAGCGTTGTTAGTATTTGCAGTGTGTTTCTGTATTTGATAGCGTTGTTAGTATTTGCAGTGTGTTTCTGTATTTGGTTGATTTGTGATTATTTACAGCGTGTTTCTGAATTTGGTTGCGTTGTGAGTATTTGCAGTGCGCTTCTGTATTTGGTTGAGTTGTGAGTATTTGCAGTGCATAAACAATAGTTAGAACTAGAAGTGAGGAGATGGGGTGGTGGAGGGATGCTGATAAACTGCCAACGAACAGAGGTAAGTCTGCTGTATATATATCTCTTATCATGTTAATTGGTTTGATTACCTGAATATGCTTCTCTCGTGTTAATTAGGTTCAATTATCTGAACGTGCTCCTCCCAAACTTTGTTAATAAAACATCATGTGCTATCTTCAGTTGCTGCACGTTGAGCTTTGTGCTATTTGCAGCGTGTTTCTGTATTTTGTTACTTTGTGAGTATTTGCAGCGTGTTTCTGTATTTGGTTGCGTTGTGAGTATTTGCAGTGCACTTCTGTATTTGGTTGAATTGTGAGTATTAATAATAATAATAATAATAAAAAGTGAGGTGGAAGTGAGTTGTGAGTATTTGCAGTGCGCTTCTGTATTTGGTTGAGTTGTGAGTATTTGCAATGCGTTTCTGTATTTGGTTCAGTTGTGAGATGTTTTCTTAATTTGCTGATGTTTTTTCTCTTTGTATGTGCTATCTTCAGTTGCCGCACGTTGAGCTTTGTGCTATTTGCAGCATGTTTCTGTATTTTGTTACTTTGTGCTATTTGCAGTGTGCTTTTGTATTTGGTTACTTTGTGACTATTAGCAGTGCGTTTCTGCATTATATTGCAGGCTCTTAATTACTGAAACTTTTACTGAAAGTTAAAGTTTATTAAAACTGAACATATCTAAAGAGAAGAAAAGGTCATAGTTTCATCCTTAATTAATGGGATCCAAGCTATAAAGCTCTTAAATTCTCTTATAGTTGCCCTAATGAAAAGTTGCCATAGTTCTTGCACAGAATCCAGAGTTTCATGACACAGGCAAAAACAATTCTCCTCATTACCATGGTTTTATGGTTTCTATAATAACAACAACAACAATAAGGGGTTTAACGACTGCCAGATCTATTCGATTTTTGAAAATAATGATTTCTGCCATTTTGCTGACTTGATATGAAAACATGAACCATTTCACAAACAAACATTATACTGTAAAATGACAAGTACCTTAATTTGACCCACTGTGGGTTGATGGGGGTGGCTGAATTTCAAATCCTGCAAACAAATGCAAATGAAACAAATGTTGTAGTCAGCTGGACCCAAATTCAGAGTGAGAATTATAAGGTAGTTATAAGGTAATTAGGACTTGAAAACCCACGTTGCTCAATTAGTTATTATTATAACATTATTCAATTTATCATATGCGATGACAATAGCTTGTGGATCGGGCCTTGTGGGTTTCGTTTGATACTGCATGTGCTATAAAGTAATATTTAAACTTTATTTATGTGGTTGAAGCCATTTGACGATGATCTTGATGGATGAACAAGTGTCCAAGAAACGATAAAAGAAGCCAGAAAAATTGCAACTAAATAATGACAGTAAACAAGATTTTGCCAGATAACACATAATCACACACGCAACATGCAGCAGTTTACAAAAGCCACAAAGCTAATAGTGTAGCAACAGCCTAATTTTTTTTTACAGTCACCTAAACGTAGCACTGTTGTCATTGTCACATACAATAAAAGCTACAGTAATTACTCAATGTTATCAATATCTGCTTTATTAGTAATACTGGAATAATAAAACGGATTTTGATGGAAATATTCACTATTTCATGAGCAATATACATACCATAACAACGGGGCTGTTTCACAAATCACAATCACGCCACAAAAGTGCGCCACCTAACGAAGGTCCTCCAAAGACTAGCAATAATAAAATCTATACTAATAAAAAATATAGGACTAGCAAATGAAAAAAAAAATCCTTACGCCACTTTTTAAATTATACAAATATTGTTTAACTATATAATGAATGTATATGATAATTATTCCTTAATATAATAATTAAGAACCACAAAATTTTTTGGAAACAACTAATATTGTCTAATAGTGTAACAACACATTTATTACATGCCTATTACAGGCATCATAAATAAATTAATAAACAACCGTAAAAGCTGTATGTTTAATTTAACCAAACTTATCTGTCACCCGTCTTCTGTGTCTATCACTTCCAGTCATGGTCTACTCACAGGTTGCTGCTGTTTTCATGTCTTGTCATCTTGAACTCAATGAGGGTCGAGGCTTTCATCCTTTAGTTGGTGTCCAAGGGTCTTCTGTAGGTTCTTCTATTATGTTTGGTCTCAAACTCACCATGACAAATGTGAACATTGTAAATAAAAAGTGATTGATTGGTCCATGAAATGCATCTGTGCAACTAACTGGTGGTTATCTAGCTCTTAATGAAACCGTCACATGCCTGCAAACACAAGATGCAGCTCTGATTGGCCAAACCAAACCCCAACAGCACAACCCACTGCTAAATGAGCAAGCAAACAACATTTGAACAGTTACCTCTCTGATTATTACCCATAAAATAACATTTAATATGCTATCCATTACCTTATAACAGAAAATGGATGATTAACTGTAGGTTTATTACATTATAATTATTTCAGTTATAACAACTAAACCCATTTTACACATTTGAACATCACATTTCAAGCAGAGGCTGAAACTGAAATTATTGTATTTTGTATCATTTCCTTCTGAGAATTCTGGGAATATTTCAATTCTGCATTGTCTTACACTAGAAACATTTAATACAAAGGTATTAACCGAGACGTTCCGCGGAAGCACAGCACCTGGCGACGGGACATACGTCTCCGTTCCCTCCTTCAGGGAACGAGGGTTACATACATAACCGAGATGTTCCCTTTCAGTCGGTCACGTTCGACGTACGTCGGAACTGACCGACGAATTGGGGATCCTACCAACACACCAGAGATGCTGGCCCTTCCAGCGCTCTGCTTGAGCTCGCTGGACCGCTCCTATGTTGGAGCGGGAGTCAGGACTCCAAGCAGGGAAGGTCAGTCACTGCTGTTCCTGCAAGACCCACTCAGTGTGACTATAGGATAACGCTGGGAAAGCGTGCCCGTCTCGGGGAGATGGAACGCTGCGAAGCCACATCCTTCAATGGAAGGAGGGGTGGCAGAATACACATAAGGACTAACCTAGCAGGGTAGTGCAACATATGGCAGTCTCTGGGGTGGTTCCAGCCTGGTCCCAGGGGGGAAGAACACCACCAGAGATGACAGAGCAGGCTCTGTCAAGGGAAAGACACGGGGCTAGCCGAGTAGGGTAGCTGGTACCGTGGAGGAATACACATATTGGGGTTGCCGTAGGAACCGCTACATATGGATACCCAGTTTACACACACGTTCCACATGCATACAGGTGTAAGCCTGGTGTCAGACAGCCGCAACGTCTGACACCGAGGGGTGACGGAGGAGCTCGACAGGGTTAGCCATTTCTGGGGAACACAACTGGAGACAATAGACGCACGTATCTGGCCCAGGGGGCGGGAATGGCGTTGCAAGCCGACACTAGAACGGGCACTTACCCAGTGGGCTAACCTCTGCTTAGAGACAGCCTTTCCCTTCTGCTGGCCTCCGTAACAGACGAAGAGCTGCTGTGAGGTCCTAAAGCTTTGAGTTCGGTCCACGTAGGCGCGAAGAGCGCAGATGGGACAGAGCAAAGCTAGGGCTGGGTCTGCCTCCTCCGAAGGCAGCGCTTGCAGGTTGACCACCTGGTCCCGGAAGGGGGCTCTAGCAGAAGAGATGGTGTCTACTACAGCTTGTGGCAGGCCACCTAGAACCTCCGCGTCTCGTCCAGGGACCAGACATGGAGTTTCCAGAGGTCTGGACGCGGGTGCCATAGAGTGCCCCGTCCCTGAGAAAGCAGGTCCTTCCTCAGAGGAATGGGCCAGGGAGGGGCTTTTGCGAGGAGTGTTAGTTTGGGGAACCAGGTCCGGTTGGGCCAGTAGGGCGCAACTAACAAGACCTGCTCCTCGTCCTCCCTGACTTTGCACAGAGTCTGTGCAAGAAGGCTCACTGGGGGAAACGCATACTTGCGCAGGTCCCGGGGCCAGCTGTGCGCCAGTGCATCTGTGCCGAGGGTGCCCCTGGTCAGGGAATAGTACAACTGGCAATGGGTCGAGTCCGGAGAGGCAAACAGGTCTACCTGTGCGGCTCCGAAAAGCTCCTGTGCGGGACCGCCTGGAGGTGGAGTCGCCACTCTCCCGGAGGTGTCGGCTGTCGTGAGAGCTCGTCGGCTGTCTGATTGAGCGCACCAGGGATGTGAATGGCCCGAAGCGACCTCAGATGCTTCTGACTCCACAGGAGGAGATGGTGGGCGAGTTGGAGCATGCGACGGGAACGTAGAGCACCCTGACGGTTGATGTACGCAATGGCCGCAGTGCTGTCCGTATGGACCAGTACGTGCTTGCCCTGTAGCGGCTTTTTGAGGCGGCCCAGTGCAAGACGTACTGCTAACAACTTGTAGTTGATGGGGCCTCGTCCACAGACCCGAAACTGCATGCCCGTTGTACGTGGCCCCCCAGCCGGTGGATGAGGCATCCGTGAAGACCACAGCATCCCGCCCGTAGAAACGAGGTGACTGAGCACCATGTCCCTGTGTTCACACAACTGATCCCGAGACTGAGCCAGTATGAGCCAGTCGTCGAGATAGTTGAGGATGCGAATGCCGCGTTCTCTGAGCGGAACAATGGCTGCCTCCGCGACTTTCGTGAAGATGTGAGGTGACAGGGACAGCCCGAAGGGCAGGACTTTGTACTGATATGCCCTCCCCTCGAACGCAAAGCGTAGGAACGGTCTGTGTCAAGGGAGAATTGAGACATGAAAGTACGCATCCTTCAGGTTGATTGCTGCGAACCAATCTCGGGGACGGATGCATTCGAAAATGTGTTTCTGCGTTAGCATCTTGAATGGGAGCTTGTGCAGGGCCTGATTCAGGACAAGCAGGTCCAAGATTGGTCGTAACCCACCACCTTTTTTGGGTACAATAAAGTAGGGGCTGTAGAACCCCGACCTCAATTCGGCTGGAGGAACCGGCTCGACCGCATCCTTCGCCAGTAGGACATAGATCTCTGACCACAAGACATGAGCATCGCTGCTTCGCAGGGAAGTAAAGAGGATGCCCTTGTACTTGGGAGGCCGGCGGGCAAACTGAATCGCCTAGCCGAGTCTGATGGTACGGATGAGCCAGCGAGACGGCCTGGGGAGCGCTAGCCAGGCCCCCAGAGACCAAACAAGCGGGACCAACAGACGTACCCGGGGTGGGGCAGCGAGGTGGAATACACAGACCCGCTGAGACTGTTGTCTGAATATTCCAGAGTGGGGCAGAGTGTGAGTGAGGAGGCCTGGTGGCATCCTGGCGAAGGAAGGGGAGGAAGGGAGTGGCAAGGCCCGGGGGCGTCGCGCACTGCCAACCTGACCCTCTTGGGGCCCAGGGAGGAAGGAAACTGCTCTTTTATTGAGAATGTGGGTACCGCTGAGCTCCGGAGGGCTAGCGGCAGGATGTTTCCGGAACCAGATGTATTCTCCCCCCGGTCCTCCTCCTCAATAGCACTTCCGGGAAGAAAGGCACCAGGGCGGGGCGCTGAGAACCAGCACGGGCCGTCCCGAGAAACCAATCGTCCAACCACGAAGGTTCGGGACACGGTGGAGGGTTCCACTCGAGCCCGACACTTGCGGCGGCCCGGGAAAGCATAGCCGTGAGTTCTGGATCGGACTCGGGCAACGCTACCACACCCGAAGGGGGCAACGCAGCCGAATCTTCATCTCCAGAGGACATTAGCTCGTCCCCCGATGCAGCGATCGAAATCATATCCTCAGCCGAAGCCCCGAAAGTCATGGCTGACCCCCCATGGGAAGGACCAGCGCGCTCTCTCGGAAACTCCACCAGCACAGCAGAGGGGGGAGGGGCCCGAGGAGCCTGTTGACCCGTCGGGGAAGCCCTCACAGTAACCCTCAGGTTTCCACCAAAGCTATCAGCCAAAGTAGCAGCCCTCTGCTTCGCAGCGGGAGGACCACTAGATCGGGGGATACGCAATGGGACTCCACCCCTTCTGAGGTATTCGAGCCTAGAGCGTAAAACTGCGATGGTCATGTTCCCGCAGTGGGAACATGAGTCATTCACAAACGCTGCCTCAGTGTGCTGAATGCCCAAACACGTGAGACAACGATCGTGACCGTCAACTGGGGACAGAAATCGATGGCATCCAGAAACACACGGTTTGAATGACATCTTGAAAAAGACGCAGGGCCAAACGGTGTTGCTCTTTTAGAAAAGGAAAAAAACACTCTTATCAGTGCCGAAGCACACAGAGGAGACGGCCGCGGCTCACAGCGGTTCAAAGGTGCAAGCCCGCTGTGAGCACTCAACGGAGAAACGCCCAGCGAGCTATGAAAACAGACCACCACTGCAATGTGCCGTCTCACCAACACCGTGACAGAATGATTCTTCTCCCGAGACTCGCTGTGAGAAACACTCTTCGTAGAAACACACTGAGCTTGCAGTAATGTTTGGCTCCGAAGTAGAAAAGCAAAGATGCGGTGCTTCCACTTCCTTATTTATACCCGCGCTGCGGGGCGGAGCGTGGAATGCGTGAACCACATGCCAATGTTCACTGGCTCGTTTTTAAACACTCAAAGTAGATTGGTCTCTGAAAATGATCCCCAATTCGTCGGCCAGTTCTGACGTACGTCTCCGTTCCCTCCTTCAAGGAACTAGGACACAGGAACTTAATGAAAAACACAATAAACACAACAGACATGTGACATTAGCCCCCTTCCCGGTAGGCGCGTCCTCGTGCCGTAAATGGACTATCTGAGGAGGGAGGGAGGGGGCTCTGGAGGAGGACGAGGAAAGAAAGAGAAAAAACAGTCCAATGCAAAGAAAAATTGTCCAAGGAGGAGTGGACGGTGGGAGGAGCCAGCGAGGAGCCAGGAGCAGGAGATGCCAGATGTAACACCAGGGAGCAGGCAGGAAGAGGCCCCAGGGTGGAGTCGGAGACGGGAGGAGCCATGGTGTTGCAGACTCGATGGAATACACCCTGGGGACGGCCGACGAGGATACCACCACCGATGATGGAGCCACTGGAGGAGCTGCTGGGTTGATGAGCCCGCACGAGACCGGCGGCCCAGAAGACTGAGGTGGAGCCGTGGCGACGAGTGTCCGAGGTGGAGACGGATGACCGCAGGACAGAGGCTGAGCCGGTGGGACAGAGGATGGAGGCGGAGCCAGATGGAGCCGAAGGTGCAGGCAGGTCGACGGCTGACCAAGGCAAAGCTGGAGCGACGAGGGAGCCCGGAGAAGCTGTATGGCCGGTGGTTTCCGGTGGAGCCGAGGGAGGGAGGAGCCAGGGTGGAGCCGATGTGTTGACATGCTGTGGTGGCGCGCTGGTTGCTGGAAGACACTGGGCAGGTCCTCAAAGTCAATGGGAGCTGCCGAGGGGCTGAAGGACAGCAGCGGGGCTGAGGAACTTGCTGATTGAGGAGGTGGGAGAGGGAGGCTGGGTGGGCATTCAGGAGAGACAGGGGGCGCTGGAGATACAGGAGACAATGGAGAAACTGGAGACACTGGAGAAACAGGAGACACTGGAGGAACAGAGGGTGCTGGGGAAATTGGAGAAACCTCAATAAACAAGTCTATTAAATTTGCCTCAAAAATATCCATCAGTTCCTCAAGATAACCACCAGAGGTCTTCACCATTGCATCCACCGCAGTGGGATTGTGGGCGCGGCTCTCTTCCCAGCCCTCGAGCTCCACAAGCACTCCTTCAGCGACGCACAATGTTGCCGGCTCAAGCACCTGGTCAGACTCTAGCAGTGGTCCAGGCTCCGGGGCGAGGACTCCTTCCAACCACTTTTCAGGTTCGGGCTCGTCCTCGTCCATCGCGACAGGCTGGTCTCCACGGTCTGCGGTGGGCACAGGAAACTCCATGCCGGTCGCGGTCAGTGGTGGATGGCTGGTCTAGTGGAGTGGGACTGGTAATGTTGTCATTTTCAGCAGGGCCGATGGTAAGTGACGAGTTGTTATTTACCAGTACCCACTCCATGAATTCGGAGAAATCCTACTTTGGACCGTTTGCTGGAACGCATGCCTTCGACCGCTCGCTCAGGCTGGCATGGTAAAAGACACAGAGCGAGCGGTCTGGGTAGTGCGCCTGGCACGCAAGATGTAAAAAGTCCCATGTACGGTCATCCTGCTCCAGGCATAGCAGGGCAACTGCAGGAATGTTGGGAGAAGGGAAAAGGGAGAAGGGAAAAAACAAAAAAAACTATAAAAGCTCACGAAGACGAGGAGAAACAGGAAACAGGATATTTAATAACAAAACTCACAGAATTCACATCAAACACGTAGTCATAGACAAAGACAGACAAACACTGAGGGAGAACTGAAGACTTAAGTACACAGAGTGATTGGGGTGATTAACGAGGTACAGGTGAAAGACATGACTAATTAGACTGGGGAAAACTAGGACACAGGAACTTAATGAAAAACACAATGAACACAACAGACATGTGACACATAAGGAACTAGTAAGAAAATATTAAGAGATATCTTCTTTCAAACAGATCATTACATAAACATGAGTATACTCTCAACCATCCAATCAGAGTTCTTATGGTAATGCAGGCTAAACTAAGGCTATAGAAGATAGATTTTTCGTAAGTAACTGGCTTTGTTGGTTTATCTAGCTAATTGGTTAGCATGAACGCAAAGAAAGATATATGTTTAATATGACATTTATTGTTTTGAATGTACAGTAGGCTATAATAAAGACTTAACTGCCAATAATACAATCCAAACAACAGTTAAGTAGATCCAAAAACCGGTTCATACCCACCAGCCAAACAACCACAATACCCAGAGATTGGGACTTTTGGAGAGCATTCATAATTCCTTACAATCAAAAATTCTGAATATTAATCTGCGTCTGAGAATGCGAGTCATGTAAGAGTATATATGCATGATATTACATATGCCTATTTATTATATTTTTTTTTACTCTAATACCATTAAAAAGGTAGGCTATTTATTATTATTATATTTATTTATTATATATAACTGCATTTTCTGCGAATTTCTGCGAATCAACATCCTCCGACATGTTGCACCATAATTCTTTCTCCTCTCTTCTCCTTCTGTTTCCTGTGTCATCGCTTTTTGATAGGTTGTTGGTTAATTAATATTCAACATATTATTTGCATACTGATTATTTAAATAGTACTAGTATCTATTAAGGTAAGGATATCTTTGATCTAAAACGTTACTAGTACCTATAAAATAAGCACTAGTTCTATTTTTTTTCTTAATAAGTTAAAGGGTTAGTTCACCCAAAAATTGAAATTATGTCATTAATTACTCTCCCTCATGTCGTTCCAAACCCGTAAGACCTTCGTTCATCTTCGGAACACAAATTAAGATATTTTGATGAAATCCGAGAGCTCTCTGATCCCTCCATAGACAGCTATTTGATTAACACTTTCAAGGCCCAGAAAGGTAGTAAAAACATTGTTAAAATAGTCCATGTGACTCCAGTGGTTCAACCTTAATTTTATGAAGCAACGAGAATACTTTTTGTGTGCAAAAACAAAAATAACGACTTTATTCAACAATTTCTTTTCGTCTGTGCCAGTTTTACGCTTTCGAGTTCTACGGCGGCTCACCATGTCACAATGTCTTTACTACCTTTCTAGGCTTTAAAAGTGGTCGTTGTGTTGCTGTCTATATGGGGGTCAGAAAGCGCTCGGATTTCATCAAAAATATCTTAATTTGTGTTACAAAGATGAACGAAGGTCTTATGGGTTTGGAACGACATGAGGGTGATCAATTAATGACAGAATTTTCATTTTGGGGGGAACTAACCCTTAGTTCAGCTAACTGTATTTAATATAAATGTAAACTACAATTTCGTTATGGATTTTCCAAGGCTTAAAAATGAGTGTACTAGCCTCCCTGTTTAAAGTTGGGGTAAATTTGGAGTGTTAATGAGGAGTGTTAGCGTCTCTCTCTCTCTCTCTTCTTGGTGTCCTGTATTTTTGTAACATACTCACTATTGCTCTTTATATGTGCACATTGGACTGTGCAGTGTACTGACAGCGTGGTTTGTGGTTTGAATATTAAATGTTTAATTTCGGCTGATTTTCCTTCATTTCAGAAGGGGACATGACATGTTCTGGGTCACTACATAGACATTTACATTTACATTTATTTATTTTGCAGACGCTTTTATCCAAAGCGACTTACAACTGAGGAATACATAGAACTCGGAAAGACAAATGTGGACACTTTTCAGTTCAGTGGGGAATGGCTATTAACAGATGACACAAGTCAGATGAAAATGAAATTAGTTTATTTGAAGTGTGAAGGGATTGGAGATCCTTGGATCCTTGGAAGGCATTCAAAACAGAATGGTCTCACAGAACTTTCCCCCCTAAGGGAAGATTTTGTTTTTATATATATATATATATATATATATAAGACATACATAGCAGCAAAATTTAGCATTGCTATTGAGAAAACTGCTGAAAATTATTTTGGCAATTTATATTAACAAGGGATATATATATAATATATAATATCTCACCTAATCAAGGCTCTATGATGAGGAACTGCCACCTGCAGAAGACAAAATGAGTCTTTTACTATACTAAGTTGTTAGTCATTCAATATTAGGAGTGAAAAAAGTAAAGCATGTTAACCTACCAAGTGTGGTTTGTTAATGGTGAATGTCTCCTGATCATATATGATCACTCCACCCAATCCTTTAGGGTTTTCCATGCTCTGGACAGGTGTCTAAATATACAGTTTTATATGTTAAAGGATTAGTTCACTTTAAAATTAAAATTATCCTCAAGCCATCCTAGGTGTATATGACATTCCTTTTTCAGATGAACACAATCAGAGTTATATTAATAAATATCCTGATGTTCCCAAGCTTTATAATGGCAGTGACGGGGTTCATCGAGTTTGAAGCTCAAAAAAGCACATCCATCCATAATAAATGTACTCCATACGGCTCCGGGGGGTTAATAAAGGCCTTCTGAAGCGAAGCAATGTGTTTGTGTAAGAAAAATATCCATATTTAAAACTTTATAAAGTAAAATATCTAGCTTCCGCCAGACCGCCTTCCATATTCAACTTAAGAAGAAAGTGAAATGCCTCTCACAGTTCAAAACGCTTACGCTACGTTCTAGTCATACGCCGCTTTTTTCGTAAGTTGAGTACGGACGGCGGTCTGGCGGAAGCTAGATATTCTAGAGTGTTAAATATGGATATTTTTCTTACACAAACACATCGCTTCGCTTCAGAAGGCCTTTATTAACACCCTGGAGCCGTGTGGAGTATGTTTATGATGGATGGAAGCACTTTTTTGAGCTTCAAACTCGATGTACCCTGTCACTCCCATTATAAAGCTTGGAAACATCAGGATATTTATTAATATAACTCCGATTGTGTTCATCTGAAAGAAGAAAGTCATATACACCTAGGATGGCTTGAGGGTGAGTAAATCATGGGGTAATTTTCATTTTAAAGTAAACTAATCCTTCAATGTAATGAGGTGCGAGAATAAATAAAGGAAGTCTTTGAAAAGACTTAAAACATTTACCCCCAGTTTCACAGACAAGGCTTAAGATAGTCACAGACTAAAATGCATGTTTGAGCAGATTTACAACATGTCAGTGCCATTGTTTTGTCTCAAGATCCACACCAGTAATATTTTTTTCTAAGGCATGTTTATATTGAACTAAGGCTTAATCCTGGTTTAATCTAAGCCCATTCTGTGCAACCAGGCCTAAATATAACACACTGTGACCAAAATGATGATTTAATTGTGAGTTATTTATTCATTGGGGAGAACACAGTGCCAGAACTGTTAGATGCTGTAAGCTGTATAATAAAATGTATGATTTCGGCCATTTTGAAAATATGAACCATTGCAAAAAACGATACTGTAAAAGGACAAATACCTTAACTTGAACCACTGTGGGTTGATGGGGACAGCAGAATTTCGAACCCTGAAGACAAATGCAAATGAAACACAGATGATGTAATATTGTTCCATTTAACATATGCGATGAGAAAAGCTTGTGGATCGGGCCTTGTGGGTTTCCAACCTTCGGTTTCCAAACCAGAACATAAACCATTACACCACAACCTTTACATAAAGCATGTTTGATACTGCATGTGCAGTAAAGTAATATTCAAAATATAATCTCAATACTTTAATAATAAAAATGGCTCACTAGTCCATGATTTAAGTGGTCAAAGCTATTTGATGATCTTGATGAACAAGTGTCCAAGAAACGATAAAAAAGCATCTAAATAATAATGGCAGGAACTCTTTTGCCAATTTATAGATTCTAAAAACAATCACACACACAACATGCAGCGATTTACCAAAGCAACAAAGCTAATAGTGCAGCAAAAGCCTGATTTTTAGCACTGCCGTTTATGTCACATACAGTAAAAGCTTCAGAATGTTATCGATATCCGCTTTAATAGTAATACCAGAATAATAAAATAGGTTTGATGGAAAATTAACTATTTCATTAGCAATACGTACCATACTAAAAGTGTTGTTCAGCAAATGACAACAAGACAGTGCGCCGTCTAGCGGTCATAAAAAGACTAGCAATAAAAAGTCTATACGAATAGAAATATGTGACTAGCAAATAAAAAAGTATTAATCATTATGCCACTTTTTAAATTATACATATATTGTTTACCTTTATAATAAATGTATATATGATAATTATTCCTGGATATAATCATTAGGAGCCACAAATATTGATTGTAACAACTAATAGTCTAATATTGTAAAAACACATTTATTACATGCCTATTACAGGCATTATATATAAACAACCATGAAAGCTGATCAAGCAAAAAGTTTAATTTAAATAAACGTATCTTTCACCCGTCCTCTGTGTCTATCACTTCCAGTCCTGGGCTAAAACGAAGTCACAGTTTGCTGTTCTTTTCATGTCTTGTCATCTTGAACTCAATGAGGGTCGAGGCTTTCATCCTTTAGTTGGTCTTCAGTGCTCTTGGTTCTTATATTATGTTTGGTCTCAAGATCGGCATGACAAATATGAACATTGTAAAAGAAAGGTGATTGATTGAAATGCATCTGTGGTGATTATCTAGCTCTAAATGAAACGTCACACGCCTGCAAAGTAACAGGAGCCCTGCTGAGCCAAACCAAAACTAAAATCAGCACAACCCACCGCTGAATGGGCACAAACAACATTTCAACAGTTTCCTCTCTGTGTAGTTCCCATAAAATAACACTTAATATGCTACTGATCGCCTTATAACAGCTGCATGATTAACTGAAGGTTCATTACAATAATTATTTCATTTAAACAGCTAAGCCAGAGTTTCCCAATCCTGTTCCTGGAGATCTACCTTCCTGCAAAGTTCAGATCCAACCCTGATCAAGCACACCTGTTTGTAATTATGAAGTGCTCCTGCAGATCTTATTTAGCGAGTTCAGTTGTGTTTGATTAGGGTTGGAGCTGAACATTGCAGGAAATTAGATCTCAAGGAACTGGGTTAGGGCACTGCTGAGCTCAGCCCATTTTCAACAGTCAAAGGCTGAAACTGTTTCTTGTATCATTCAGTAGATTTAATTTTCCGTTCCTGTATTGTCTTCCATGAGAAACATTTAATCCAAAGGTGTCAAACATGCTTTTGTAACTTTAATAAGACTTCCGAAAATGAATGAGGTATTTATATACAGTAGCACTTTACTATGTACTACTTTACTATGTATTACTTTACACCCAAAGCGCTTTACAATCAGGGATCTCTCCTCAACCACCACCAGTGTGCAGAATCTACGACGACAGCCACAGAACAATGGTGCAATGGAGCGCTCACCACAAACCAGCTATAGGCGGAGAGGACAGAGAGTGAAAGAGCCAATTCAGTGGGTGGGGATTATTTGGAGGCCTTTATGATAAACGACAGGGATTTTTTAATGACCACAGATTCAGGACCTCGGTTTAACGTCTCACCCAAAGGACGGTGCTTGTTACGCTATAATGTCCCAGTCACTAAACTGGAGCATTAGGACCCACACAGAGCACAGGGTGAGCGCCCCCTGTTTCTTTGTGCCTTTCAAACAGCATTAAAATGAAACTGAAGGCCTGATTCTGCCTCAAGACTCGGAGCTGCTGAGTCAAGCTATAATGGATTTGAGTATGAACATGTTTACAAACCATTTTTTGCCTGGTTTAAATGTAATATGTTAAATTACATACCGTCTTGCTACACACTCAAAGTTAGGGACTTTCCCTATGACCAATGAAATACATATTTTTGTGCATAGTTTTTGGCCAAGACTATTAAATGAGCCAAGATTTTATTTTATTTTTTGTTTTAAGAGATATAACTATTATGGTCCATTTTAACCAGGGCAACTGGGGTTTTACATGATGTTATGCAGTGTTATGCTTTTTTTTTTTAATTTGTTGGCCAGTCAAACAAATTTAATTAAATCCATTGATATCAATATTGATACTGGTAATTCTCAGATATGTTTTTACAAATTTCATATATGTTCAAACTAAATTTCTAAAATATAATTTCTTAAAATCCTTTTTTTTTTTTTTTATCCAACATATTTTTTTCTGTAGTTTATTTAAAATTTCATGGAATTTCTAAAATTTTTAAGTAATAAAAAGGAGAAAATGTAATAATAAAATGGTTATAACACAGTAACATACAAAATCTTGAAACTTTTTTGCATTCACCAATAAATTATTGATTAGATATTATATGGTTTTATTTGTAAACCGTTTTATAAGCTTACGTTCAACAGTGTCAACAATGGACCCTGCAATGCAATGAAATCTCATTGGTCGAAAACCCCAATCAACTCAGGACCAGCTTAAACCAGCTCATGACCAACTAAGGACCAGCATAAACCAGCTCAAACCAGCTGCCATGCTTCAAAACATACCCAACCAGCATATGCTGTTTTTTTCAACAGGGCAGTACTCTTAGCCGGCATGGAACAGTTTTTAGAGACTGAGACAGCCTGAGCAAAAGCCATACTTTTAGATTTTTCAGCAGTATTTTTCTGTTTCCACGCTGTACAATCAGAAATTTGGCGGCCTGGATCCAAACAGTAGAAACAAACACGTTTGTTACTGGAGCGTTTTGCATCAGCTTTATGACCCTTATCTAAAATTTCCCTTGGAACGCTGGAAGTTTCCTTCTCCGCCTGCTCAGTATTAAAAAAACTGACGTTTGGACTGACATGAAGACGGGAATACTGTCTTATGGGTGAACACAAACTTGTCTGCTATCACAGCAGCTTCAGAGAGTGCGTTTACCTGGCTTTTGTTCATTCAAATTAACAACTACAGGTTTAGGTGCACAATTTTTAAACTCTTCCAGTAAGATAAGCTCCTGCAACTGCTCGAAACTGGTGACCTTATTCGAGAGGCACCACTTCTGAAAGAGTTTTTTTTTTCTATCACGCAAACTTTACATATGTTTGTTTTGCTGTTTTCATTAAGTTTCGGAAGCGCTGATGGTAGGCTTCAGGAACCAGTTCATAGGCTCTCAATTCATAGGCTCTCAATCTGTAGATGGTCACAACATTAAGACCTTCACACACACTGGTCAATATTAATTTATTAAAGACAATAAGGTGGATAAAAAAAATTATCAGTCTGTACGGTGTGCCACATCAGCTGTTAGAAATTAAATCGTCTTTTGCTTCTGCTTCTTTTGCCGGAGCTTTTCTTTTTTTCCTGAAAATTAACAGTGAAAGTAAAAATGAAGATCAAAAACCACCATAATTAAGTCACACAATGTGATTCTGGACCTGTTCTTTTTATTCTGTGAGGCAGAAACAAACACTTTCCACCATCTGCACTGGGATCCAGAACTAACCTTTTTCTCAAAGAGCATGCGAGGCGTTGTGCGAATAGTTGACCATCTGGGTGGTTTTGTCGCAAGCTGACGTTTCAGTTTGCTGTGGGGAGAAGACAAATGAGAGGTCTTATATTGTGAGATTTGAAACATTGTGATGTGCCGGGGTCCGGATGTGGATTTGAATATCAGTGGTTTGTGTAAAACTTCTAGTAGCCTATAACTCATTTGCAGTTTTTTGCACAATAAACATCGTGATGACTGTCAGCCATCGGCCCAACCCTAGTTCCCATAAAGCATTTTATGAACATGCTAGACATGCTTTATATCCAAACCACAGTAATAAGGAACTGATAGTAGACTGATTTTGACAGTGGCATAATATGGTATAAATAAACTACAAAAGCATGTGGTATTGATAAAAACACATGCCTATAGCAATAATATAATGGTATTATATTATTATAATATATAATAACCTCACCGTTTGATTTCCTTCAACCCGATCATGTAGTCAGGGACAGGACATCCAGCCTTCTTTATGACAGTAGCAATGCTGATCCATAACAAAAATAAGTTAGAAGTTCATGCAATCATTTGCCACAAGAAAACTGATGCCCCTGAAATCTCAAATGATGATTTAACCATGTGATAACTAGTTCCCTTTCAGTCAGTACACTACGAGTTACGTCAGTTACTGACGAAATGGGGGTTTCGCTTAGAAGCCAATCGCCTTTGAGCTCTACAAAACGAGCCAATGGCATGAAAATGCCATGGGTCTGCGGAATTTGCATAACGCAACCCCGCCCCACCGCGTGGGTATAAAGGGCGTGCGTGGCAATCTTGCATTATGTTTTCTGCTTCAGAGCCGAGTATTACTGCCTGAGCGTTTTTCTCTTCAAGACGAGTGTCTCTCCAGAGTGTTGGTGTTACGGCGCGTTCTAGCGAGTTCCGCATTCCTGTCTGATCTGTGCAGTGATCTAGCACAGCGTGTGTGTTCTCCCTAGGCGCTTCGGCATTCTGCAGAGCAAAAACTCTTCTTTAAAAGAGCTGCACGCGGCGCGTCTGTTTTCAAGATGTCTCGCCCGTGCTCCGTTTCTGGGTGCGGTCGGCTGGTTCTTCCGTTTGACGGGCACGATCGCTGTTTGGCGTGCTTGGGCCTCGTGCACGCCGAGCGCGCGTTCATGGATGAGTCATGTTCCCACTGCGGGAACATGGCCATCGCAGTGTTGCGGTCAAGACTCCGTGATCTCCGTGCTGGAGGGAGAGTCCCCTCTACCACACCCCAATCTATTCCCACCACGAGTGGGAATACTTTGGCTGGTGGTCAGGGTGACTTGAGGGTGACGGTGTGGAACAACCCGACGAATCCTCCTCGGGCCACACCCCCTTCTAGCACACTGCAACCTGTGGTGTTGCCAGATGAGGGCGCAGGTGTTTCCTGTCCTGGGCCCTGCGTTTCATTTGGCGCACCGGCGGATGATTCCATGTCGATCGCCGCATCACAAGGTGGGCTGGATTCCTCCGGAGATGACGATTCGGCTGTGTTGCCTCCTTCGGGAGTCCCAGCATTGTCCGAGTCCGATCCGGAGCTCACAGCCATGCTTTCCCGGGCGGCCGAGGCTCTTGGGCTTGTGTGGAACCCTCCGCCATGTCCCGAGCACTCTCGACTGGATGATTGGTATCTGGGGGCGGCCCGCACCGAAGGCGCCCGTCAGCCCCCAGTGCCCTTCTTCCCGGAAGTGCATGAAGAGGTGTCGAAGTCGTGGAAGTCTCCCTTGACTTTTCGCGATCGTTCGGCAGCCACTTCCACCTTCACTGCCCTCGATGGCGGCGCGGTGAAAGGGTACACTGGGGTTCCCCCTGTTGAGCGCTCTGTTGCGATGCAACTGTGTTCGCAGAGCGCTGCGACATGGCGTGGCGACCCAAAGCACCCGTCCAAGCCTTGTAGGTTTACGTCTACTCTGGTGGCGAAGACTTACAGAGCTGCGGGCCAGGCCGCGTCCGCCCTGCATGCAATGGCCACCCTTCAGGTCTACCAGGCCAAGGTGCTCAGAGACATGCACGAGGGCAATGGGCGGGTGGGCCTAATCCAGGAGCTGCGGGCGGCCACCGACCTCGCTCTACGAGCGACGAAGGTGACCGCTCGCTCTCTCGGTCAGGTGATGTCCACTTCTGTGGTCCAGGAGCGCCACTTATGGCTCAACCTGGCTGATATGAGAGAATCTGAGCGAACACGTTTCCTCAATTCTCCCATTTCCCAGGATGGGCTATTCGGCGGGGCGGTCCAGGACTTTGCCCAACAGTTCTCGACCGCTCAGAAACAGACTGAGGCAATTAAGCATATTCTGCCCACGCAAGTATGCGTTTCCCCCAGTGAGCCTTCTCGCACAGGTTCTGTGCAAGATCAGGGAGGACAGGGAGCAGGTCCTCTTGGTCGCCCCATATTGGCCCGGCCCTGGTTCTCAGAACTCGTACTCCTTGCGACAGCACCTCCCTGGTCGATCCCTCTGAGGAAGGATCTCCTTACTCAGAGACGGGGCACCGTATGGCACCCACGTCCCGACCTTTGGAACCTACACGTGTGGGACCTGGACGGGACGCGGTAGGTTTGAGTACCCTGCCACCTCAGGTGGCGGCTACCATCACTTCCGCTAGGGCCTTGTCCACGAGACACGCCTATGCGTTGAAGTGGAACCTCTCCGTCACCTGGTGCTCTTCTCGCCGAGAAGACCCCACGAAATGCTCAATCGGGTCTGTGCTTTCCTTCCTCCAAGAAGGGTTGGAGCGAAGGCTGTCTCCCTCCACCCTGAAGGTCTATGTGGCCGCGATTTCAGCCCATCATGACCTGGTGGATTCTAAAACGGTAGGTCAGCACGACCTGGTCAGCAGGTTCCTTAGAGGAGCGAGGAGATTAAATCCTCCTCGTCCTCCTCAGATACCCTCTTGGGATCTTGCAGTGGTTTTATCTGCCCTGCAGAAAGCTCCCTTTGAGCCCCTGCAGTCTGTGGAGCTGAAGTTCCTTTCATTGAAAGTGGCGCTCTTGATTGCTCTGGCTTCCATCAAGAGGGTAGGGGACCTGCAGGCATTTTCGGTTGACGAAGCGTGCCTGGAATTCGGGCCGGCCAATTCTCACGTCATCCTGAGACCCCGGCCTGGATATGTGCCCAAGGTTCACACCACTCCCTTCAGGGATCAGGTGGTGAACCTGCAAGCGCTGCCTGTGGAGGAGGCAGACCCAGCCTTGCCACTGCTCTGTCCAGTACGCGCCCTTCGCGCTTACGTAGACCGGACGCAGTGTTTCAGGACCTCAGACCAGCTCTTTGTCTGTTACGGAGGGTAGCAGAAAGGGAAGGCTCTCTCCAAGCAGAGGTTGTCTCACTGGATAGTGGACGCCATTGTCCTGGCATATCAGGTTCAGGGCATGCCATGCCCCCTTGGGGTTAGAGCACACTCCACTAGGAGTGTTGCTTCCTCTTGGGCTTTAGCGCGTGGCGCCTCGCTGACAGACATTTGTAGAGCTGCAGGCTGGGCGACACCTAACACATTCGCAAGATTTTATAATCTCTGAGTGGAGCCTGTGTCCACTCGTGTACTCGCCCCAAGTGGCCAGTAACTGGACAGGCTCAGGTGTCTTCGCTTGCTGCGCCATTCCACTCCACGGACTGGATGCGTGCGCATTTTCTCTCAGGTGAGCTTCCCAGTAAGCCCTGAGCTCCTCCAGCACTGCTGATGTCGACACCAGAGTGCATGCCCGCTTGGTCAGCCCTCGTGTTCGGCTAGGTGCCTCCGTGTGCATGGTTCCCCCGTTGGGCAACCCCCACATGTGTATTTCCACGGTAAGTCTCTCTGAGCACGTGTCTTCCCTTGGCAAGACACCTTGCCACCCCTGGGGTTGAAAAATTCTCCACCTGCGGCTGGATACCCCAGAGTTCTCCATATGCAGTCCCTACGGGGGTCATATGTGTATTCTTAAGTCCTCCCTTCGGGCAGGCATTGTGTTGCATTTCTCCACGTGGGATATGCTTCCCAGTGTACCTTGGTATCAGCGTTGAGCCTACCCCCTCGTTCGTGCTAAGACTCACGGCAGGGAGCCCTGGTCAGCGCAGGACGCTGGAAGACAGCCGTCGTGGCGAGATTGTATTGGGACCCCCATTTCGTCAGTAACTGACGTAACTCGTAGTGTACTGACTGAAAGGGAACGGAGACGTTACGTCCCCATGCCACTTCCGCTGTACCGCTGGAACGGCCGGACGCTCATGCCTCGGCTCTTCAGCAGGTAACATAATGCGAGATTGCCACGCACACCCTTTATACCCACGCGGTGGGGCGGGGTTGCGTTATGCAAATTCCGCAGACCCATGGCATTTTCATGCCATTGGCTCGTTTTGTAGAGCTCAAAGGCGATTGGCTTCTAAGCGAAACCCCCATTTCGTCAGTAACTGACGTAACGTCTCCGTTCCCTTCCTTCAGGGAACGAGGGTTACATACGTAACCGAGACGTTCTACAGTGCTGTTATTACCTGCGAAGGAGAGGTTTGTCATCCTCTGTGAAGAAAGTTATTGCCTTTCCTTTGTGTCCTGCTCTTCCTGTTCGCCCTATAAACAAAAACAAAGCACTAAGCTTAGTATAATAAAGTTACACAATATGAATTCCTATTCTATACTCAGCTACTCCGACTACAACGGACTAACCGATCCGGTGGATGTACTCCACTGCAGTGGCAGGAAAGTCATAGTTGACAACCAGGTTGATGCCCTTGTAGTAGTTAGGACTCATTGAGCAATGTCTTTTGCAAATCCTGGGGAACAAACAAACTCGAATCAATTTAGATTCAATGGGTTGATGTCCATGTGTTTGTTGAACCACTCAAAGACTAAGGCTCTATGAAATACTACAATAGAAGTATTCTTAAGTGTTTCAAATTTAAATGGCTACTTGTAGTACTTAAAAAAAAAAAAACATACAAGCCCTATGAATGTCCACATACAGCAGTGCACTTTTTCATTCCTTTATTTGTTCAGACATGTAATTTTTATTTTATTTATTTATTCATTATTATTATTCAAAATGAATTTAAGCAAACAAAAAACAAGTAAAAATTAATAAAGAAATATACATAAAAACAATATTAAAGTCACATTGGAAAGGAGTAAAGTTTAGGTGCAATTCGCCGGTTGTCCTGTAGGTGACCTCTGTCTCCTTACGATGCACTGAGGGATTTACGATTACTTCAGAGTACTCGTAGTTCTACGAAGATATTCAAATACTACTTAAGTTACGATGGTTTGGGGAAACTCGTTGTTGTGCTGCTCAAACCATTCCTATACCATTTTTGCTTTATGGCAGGGCACATTATCCTGCCGAAAGAGGCCACAGGCACCAGGGAATACCGTTTCCATGAAAGGGTCTACATGGTCTGCAACAATGCTTAGGTAGGTGGTACGTGTCAAAGTAACATCCACATGGATGGCAGGACCCAAGTTTTCCCAGCAGAACATTGCCCAAAGCATCACACTGCCTCCGCCGGCTTGCCTTCTTCCCATAGTGCATCCTGGTGCCATGTGTTCCCCAGGTAAGCGACGCACATGCACCCGGCCATCCACTTGATGTAAAAGAAAACGTGATTCATCAGACCAGGCCACCTTCTTCCATTGATCTGTGGTCCAGTTCTGATACTCATGTGCCCACAGTTGGCGCTTTCAGCGGTGGACAGGGGTCAGCATGGGCACCCTGGCTGATCTGCGGCTATGCAGCCCCATACGCAACAAACTGTGATGCACTGTGTATTCTGACACCTTTCTATCAGAACCAGCATAAACCTTTTTGAGCAATTTGAACTACAGTAGCTCGTCTGTTTGATCAGACCACACGGGCCAGCCTTCGCTCCCCACGTGCATAAATGAGCCTTGGCCGCCCATGACCCTGTCGTCGGTTCACCACTGTTCCTTCCTTGGACCACTTTTGATAGATACTGACCACTGCAGACCGGGAACACCCCACAAGAGCTGCAGTTTTGGAGATGCTCTGACCCAGTCGTCTAGTTATCACAATTTGGCCCTTGTCAAACTCGCTCAAATCCTTACGCTTGGCCATTTTTCCTGCTTCTAACACATCAACTTTGAGGACAAAATGTTCACTTGCTGCCTAATATATCCCACCCACTAACAGGTGCCGTGATGAAGAGATAATCAGTGTTATTCACTTCACCTGTCAGTGGTCATAATGTTATGCCTGATCGGTGTATGTTCAAACTAAACTTCTAAAATATAATTTAAAATATATTTATCCAACAAATTTTTTCTGTAGTTTATTTAAAATTTCATGGAATTTCTAAATTTAATAAAAATGAGAAAATGTAATAAAAGAGTTATAACAGTAACATACAAATCTCTTAAAACTTTTGTGCATTCACCAATAAATTAAATTATTGATTAGATACTATATGGTTTCATTTGTAAACTCTTTAAAAAGCTTACGTTCAACAGTGTACAAATGGACCCGGAATACAATGAAATCTCATTGGTCGAAAACCCCACTCAAGTATGTTCTGATTGGCTGTGCTCACAGCATTGTGAGTTGAGGACAGAAAAATAGCTTGATGCTTCAAACTCAACATGCTATACATAGTTATGAAGAGATCGAGAGTCTCTGAGCCACATCAGTTTATGTGTCAAGTATGTAAACCAGAGATTGCCATTAGGAGTCTGACCTGCACCTGTTTTTAAAAGCCCACCCAATCTGATAAAAAATAAATAATTCTGAATGGACCCTCTTCTAGTACTTGGTGGTAAAGTTTTATGTGCTGTAAACTGGAAGAGCACTACAGGTTTCAACAAGCTCTGTTCCATCAGTAGATGGTCACAACAATAAGACCGTCACACACACTGGTAAACATTCAGTTTATTAAAGACAATAACATGGATTAAAAAAAAAAAAAAAAAAAAGGAGCAGTCTGTACGGTGTGCTACATCAGCTGTTAGAAATGACTTCTGACGCTTCGCCTTTTGCTTCTTTTGCTGGAGCTTTTCTTTTTTTCCTGAAAATTAACAGTGAAAGTAAAAATGAAGATCAAAAACCACCATTATAATTAAGTCAAACAATGTGATTCTGGTCCTGTGAGGCTGAAACAAACTCTTTTCACTATCTGAACTGGGATCTAGAACAAACCTTTTTCCCTTGCCGAGATTTTTCTCAAAGAGCATGCGAGGCGTTGTGCGAATAGTTGACCGTCTGGGTGGTTTTGTCGCAAGCTGACGTTTCAGTTTGCTGTGGGGAGAAGACAAATGAGAGGTCTTATATTGTGACATTTGATGGCAACAATAGTGTTCATAAAGCATTTTATGAACATGCTAGACATGCTTTACCCACAGTAATAAGGAACTGATAGTAGACTAATTTTAACATGGGATAATATGGTACGTAAATAAACTACAAAAGCATGTGGCATTGAGAAAAACACATGCCTATAGCAATAATATAATGGTGTAACCTCACCGTTTGATTTTCTTCAACCCGATCATGTAGTCAGGGACAGGACATCCAGCCTTCTTTATGACAGTAGCAATGCTGATCCATAACAAAAATAAGTTAGAAGTTCATGCAATCATTTGCCACAAGAAAACTGATGCCCCTGAAATCTCAAATGATGATTTAACCATGTGATAACTAGTTCTACAGTGCTGTTATTACCTGCGAAGGAGAGGTTTGTCATCCTCTGTGAAGAAAGTTATTGCCTTTCCTTTGTGTCCTGCTCTTCCTGTTCGCCCTATAAACAAAAACAAAGCACTAAGCATAGTATAATAAAGTTACACAATATGAATTCCTATTCTATACTCAGCTACTCCGACTAACCGATCCGGTGGATGTACTCCACTGCAGTGGTAGGAAAGTCATAGTTGACAACCAGGTTGATGCCCTTGAAGTCGATTCCACGAGCCAGCAGAGCCGTGCAGATCAGCACCCAGATCTTCCCCGAACGGAAACTGCTCACAACATTGTCCCTCTATCACAAGGAAAGACCAGGGGAATAGAAATTATATTTTATTATGTAATATGAATGGGTATAAACTAAATAGAGAAATGAAAATGAATATACCAATATAATATGTAACATTAAGGTAGAATATGGTTACATTTTTTAACGCAAGTTAAACTCAAATATTCTAAAGCATTAATATTAAATATTAATTTTAACATTTACTAATACATGATTAAAATCAAAAGTTGTATCTGTTAATATAATTTAATTGCCCTGAGCTAACATGAGCTAATGATAACAATAGGGCTGTCACGATTCCTCGATTAAATTTGTATGCCTGATTTGACAAAGTCCTTGATTGCAATTTACCCATGTCGATTAACCGGAAGTGCCGCATTCCACAGACAAGAATCCATGAACCGCATTAGACCATTTTATAAGACTGCACAATAAATTAAAACCATTTAAAAATCATAATATAACAGTGCTATTGTGAAATTACAATGGCTGTGATTGAATTACATAAATATATGCACTGCAGGTTTCAGAGTGAAGCGCAATGCTTTATTTACATGCGTGCAGGTTGCGTGTTTCTTCCAACGTCTCAGAGCGGCTCCGTTCACAGTAAATGCTGCTCCACACAAACTCAGTCTCTGCATGTGCTGGTGTTTGGGTTTTCAATAACACGCATTTGGAAATGCATATAAAGTCAGACGCGCTTTGTGTTTCATAGCAAAGTGTTGCACTGTTATCATTTACAAGGTTCCTAATTTTGTTTTGGAGGTCTCCTACAACTGGAGGAGTACTGTCCCATCTTTAATAGATAAGTGTTTTGTAAATCCCATTTATACCTAACAGAGATTTGAGAAGAAATCGTCAAAAAGCTATACTGCTGTATTACTCTTCACATCCTCTGGAAGTGTTTACAAAGGGAATTTACTTTTGCAGAGCAGAAAACCCAATGTGCGCCATTTTACCAGGTTTGTAATGTAAATAATTTATAAACCTATGCCAACACAGGAGAATACATAAATGTTTCTAAATTTGCAAATTGTTGTTCATTGTGATTTCAAGCCCTCACTCTGAATTTGCATGTTATGATGTCCACATGTTCTTGTTCAAGAAATTACAGTGGCTGTAGCATTTCTATCGTAAAAAAGTGGCCAAATATCAAAGATTAAGTGGACATTTGAATTAAATGTTGTTAGGACAAAATTAAACAAGGATTTGATCTGCTCAAGTGTAACAACGCCAGGCTGTTGGCACCATCTGCAGACATTTGTTATAATATGTACACACACAGATCAGGTATAACATTACGAAACATTATGAACATTATAAAACTGGGCAAGCATAAGGATTTGAGCGAGTTTGACAAGGGCCAAATTGTGATGGTTAGACAACTGGGTCAGAACATCTCCAAAACCGGAGCTCTTGTGGGGTGTTCCCGGTCTGCAGTGGTCAGTATCTATCAAAAGTGGTCCAAAGAAGGAACAGTGGTGAATCGGCAACAGGGTCATGGCTCATTGATGCACGTGGGGAGCCAAGGCTGGCCTGTATGGTCCAATCAATGGTGGCTGTGGCCTCTTTTAGCAGGATAATGCGCCCTGCCACAAAGCAAAAATGGTTTGAGGAGCACAACGAGTTTGAGGTGTTGACATCGCCTCCAAATTCCCCAGAACTCAATCCAAATGAACATCTGTGGGATGTGCTGAACAAACAAGTCCGATCCATGGAGGCCCCACCTCGCAACTTCTAAAAGGATCTGCTGCTAACATCTTGGTGCCAGATACCACAGCACACCTTCAGGGGCCTAGTGGCATCCATGCCTCGGCGGGTCAGGGCTATTTTGGCAGCAAAAGAGGGACCAACACAATATTAGGAAGGTGGTCAATGTTATGCCTGATCGGTGTAAGTTGATCATGTTTATGTATATTACATTATGTATTTTAACAGTATTGTTTGAATAAAACCATATGATTACTTGCTTTTGATACTTTATTTGAACCAATTATGTTATTTGATTATTCATTAGTGACAGCCCTAGGTAACACTATTTGGTAACACTTTATTTTACAGTGTCATTGCTACATATGTTACACGTAGTTACTATAGTAATAACTATAAAACATGCATAATTACATGCGACTAACCCTAAACCAAACCCTCATCCTAACCCTGTTGTAAGAACATGTAGTTACTTAATATTACTCAGTACTTAAAATGTATAATTACAGTGTAACAAAGACACCTTAAAATAAAGTGTAACCCACTATTTTATAGTGTCCCTGTTACATGTACTTAATATGGTATTTTATAGTTATTATAATATATATAGCAAATTATGCATAATTAATGTTAACACATTAATGCTTAATGTCGTTATTTTAATGAAAATCTGGTTCTGTTTAATCACCTGCTGTTGTGTACGATCTGCATGGATCACGTCCACGTTTATTCCCTCGTACACCAGCTCATGGAAGAGCTCTCGGGCTCGGTCAATAGACTGAACAAACACCAACACTGGTGGCAAAAACCCCTGAAAGGAAATGATGTGGGGTTATGACGATTATAGTGCTAAAACCTCACTTCTCCTTATGATGCGCTTGACTGATGAAATTCAGGATCTTTATTTCTTTTTTGCTATGAGGTAAGACCTGATATTTGCTCATCCAAATAACTGAAGTAAGAACTTCACTGACCTGCTTTATAAGGTTTCTCATAGCAAGTAGCTTTCCATTTTCTGAACCCACAAACAGCAGCTGCTGCTCCACAGTGTCAGCTGCAGAGTTTCTGAGGACGGAGACAATCAGGTATGTTTAATTCAACCCTACTAGAGCAGAGTTTCATTTCAACATGTTGTTACCATAGTTAAACCTCTTACAATTATTTAAAGCAATAAGCTAATAGAGGGTATGCATTACAGTGATTTTAACTTTTAAATCAAAATGAAATGCATTTTATCATATCAAAATTATTTAAAATTAACAATTTATTGATGTATTTTGTCCTATTGCGGTCTTTACAAGCTTCCAACCAAAATAGTTATCATTTTTACTACAAAATAAGCATTAAAACTTCAGCTCGTAACTCAACGCAAATGACATGATGTTAAAGTTGAGTGTTTCGATACCTGGGTCCAATGCTGACAGACACTAGGTTGTCTAGGTTGAGTTTGCACCATTGCTCTACGTCTGTGGCGAAGGTTGCGCTGAAGAGAACCCGGCGGATTTTGGGAGAAGAGCAGGCCAAGAAGATGGTGGCTAGCTGCTCTCTGAAACCCGTCTTACCATCCTCAAAGAGCTTATCAGACTCATCCACCACCAGCCACTCCACACTACACACAGCAAACACACATTCACGCTAGAGAAGAAGCTACTGATTTTCTGTGTATGATGGTGAACCTGAAGCTCCTTGAGATGTTTTCTTCTTAAACTAAACCACAGAGATTTTGCAAATCACTCACCTACTTAAGTTGATCGCAGGAGGGTCTTGATTTAATAAATATATCAATCTGTTAGGGGTTGTCACCAATATATCTGGAAAACAAAAGGATTAAAAAAAAAAAAAAAAAAAATCTTTCAGCTAAAGCTGTAAACAATATAAGGAGCCCTATTACTTGCACATTACTATAATAAAGGCTACAATTACCAACAAAGCCAACTATTACATTTAATTGCTATGTATTTTTAGATATAATCATCAACCCTCAAATTAAAAAAAAAAATTGATGCAAACATGTAAATTGCACACAAGACAGTTTTTACGTCAACGTCTAAATATGTTTCTACTCCAATTCAATGTTGAAATAGAATAATTAACAGTGGCTTTCATAACTTGTTTTCATGAAAGATTTATTTGAACATGCTTTAAATAATTATGACATGTTTGTTTCATGCAATAACTAGCAGTAAAGAGGAAGAGATGATCGTGTTCACTCGCGCTCTGCTGCCGTTTGAACTGAGGCATCTATACAGCGATCTGTCAGGCCACATTAAAGAGCGTCAAAACAGCATTTATTGTTTGAATTTCCTGATAAAATGAACAGAATTTGGAAATGGAAACTAGAAGTTTCAAATTAAGTTCCGCACATGCAGTAGAGCTGCACGATTCTGGATAAACTGAGAATCTTGATTTTCGAATCACGATCACGATTCTGAACAGAAAACTAAACAAAAACATTTTACTAGAGGTTCTGACAAAATGTAAATGCTGCAGTCTAATTTAAAATGTTTAATTAATCTGGATTATTAAAAAAAAAAAAAAAAAAAAAAAAAAAAAAAAAAAAAAAAAAAAAAGTGCGTTTTGGAACAAATCTCTCGAATGAGTCAATCACAAATACATTTAACAGTCACTTTGTCGCCACCTACTGGTGTAACGATGTAATGATAATTGTTATTTGAAGTACCAGGTTACTTTCAAAAGGTGATTTGCTCTATTTTGATCACTACCGTAGACATCAGTGTTTATATCTGAACTATAAACTTTTATCCCAGTACTTCTGTGATAATACAAATATTGTAAGACAGAAATAACGATACTGTGTGGTTGAAAAAGCTGTTTGTGAAGCTGCTTCATACCTAAACATGACAACTGCGCTCTCTGGTTCAGCGGCAGCGCCAACGTAGATCTGAATGCTCTGGTGTGATTTTGTCAAAGGTTTAATAGACAGGAGAATCGTTGTCATTTAGGAATGAGATTGTGCGGGTATTTGAATTGAGATTGCGATCTTTTAACGATTAACCGTGCAGTGGTTAAAACAGCACTGTATTTATTCAGTACACATGCTTGCCGAACTAAAAAGACCCGTACCGAAAATATTCAGTACAAATACATGTACCGTTACGTCCCTATTACCATGCTATAGATGAAATGAACTAATTTAATAATTGATGATCTTTACAACGGAACTGAATCAACACTGAACTGACTTCAGCTGAACAATGACATTTGACACAAAGACACAACCTGTATTGTATAAAGCACTATATTAAAGGTGACTTGACTTGACTAAACTCTTCCGAGAGTTGTCATGAAAGAAATATACCATAAATATGACAGTTCATAGAGCCTTTGTGCCAAAACATACCAAACTTCTTTGCTGACTTGGGCCCATATTTCTTCACAGCTTCAACTCCTTTATTGATCATGTGAACTCTGAAGCCCACTCCTTCTGACAGTTTCAGCATCTCTCTGTGAGTCTAGAGAAAAAAAAAAAAAAATCAGTCAGCAAATAAAAAAAATAAAAAAAAGTCAGCAACATGTAAATTACTTGATGTGGTCTACAACAATTATCAACTTCAAGGCAGGTTAGGTGATTTGTTCCAGAAACATTTTGTTATGCTGGTTGACAGTCTCTTCACATCCTGATAGTAGGGGTGGGAATCGCCAGATGCCCCATGATACGATATTATCACGATACTTAAGCCACGATGATATTATTGCGATTTAAAAAAAAAAATGCTGAGTATTGCAATAACACATTGCGATTTATTACCCTTTTTCAACTGCAAATGTCCCCAAACTGCAAACTTTGTCCACACATATTTTTATCTAATAAGGTTCTCAGACTGTTCATTTTACATCTTCAAATCCACATCCCTTCCATGTCAAATGTTTTCCTTTTTCATATTTTAGACTTTTTTTTTTATAGAAATTACATGTCGTCAAATAACAATGCACACTCAATTCAATGTATTTGTTTTTTCAATACATATCGTTTTAAGCAGTTTTATAAAGAACAACCCTAACACCCTAATGAACAAGTTAAAGTTGACACTACGGCTGTGTAAAAAAAAAATATAGATTTCTCGATTTTAATCGATTCTTAAATCCCAAGAATCGATTAGTCATCCTGTTTTAAGTTGATGAATGAACGGATAGCGCTCCTCCCATCCAATAAATCGCAATAATCTTTGCGCTTTGTTACTATTGATATGAAAAAGTCTCAGATTTTAAATTACGTCCATTTTATTACGAAATTCAAAAACATAAATACCGTTTTGGCGTTGTGGCGTGAGATTGCTCTGGCGCAGCATATGAACTGATCTTCTCTTCCACTTTAATAATACCAGTTACAGTGCGAAATAAACATGAATGAGCATCTGAAAGTGTGTTAAAAGATACAGTACAACTTACCGAAGTCCACATGGAATCGCTCAATCAGTTTCAACCGTGGAACCGACGTCTGTTTTACCGACGTCAGTAAAACAGCTTGTAAACAATGTCATGTAACGTCACATTTACCTCAGAAAAACCATATCCAGTGTCCATAAACACGTTAGTGAGCTAGAAAAATTAACTCTAGAGAGGAGCATTTTGCTAAATATATGCATCATATTACATATTCATTATAATTAATGTTTTTCAATATTTAATGCATGTTTGAATATATCTGGAAAGTTTTTATGACAGCCACCATTTAAATGTTATTTCAAAAAACGAATTGGAGTAGAAATATGATTATGTAATTGTAAAGTTAATATTATAACTTTATTATTATAAAAAAAAACATCGAGTGTAATTTAAGTTTTTGTATACAAATCAGTTCATTTTTACCTTCAACATTATAGTAGGCTAATGTACTACCAACTGACTCCCATAGTTTACAGCATTGTTTTCCTTGAGAAAATTTGCCATGTATTGTACCTGATATATCCAAAATAATCGATACTGAATCAAAATCGAATCGCAAGCTTGTGAATCGAAATTGAATCGAATTGTGAAATTTGTGTCAATACCCAGCCCTAGTTGACACTATTGAGTTATGAAATGTAATTATATGCTGAATCATATTTCTATCACATTTACAAGAAAATACATAAATTTGCCATTAACAGCATATAACTTGGACGCTAGATGCCGCTATGGAGTTATTTTGGTTGTGAAATTGCCTACACAATAATGCAAGACAGTTTGATTTCAAAAGATTATAACCAGTACCACCGACCCAGTATAGTATAAGAGTATAACCAGTAAAGCATTAGACACGTTTTACTGCTGCTTTTCTTATTGTGTTGTATAATGAACGAGTGCGCTGACAGTATAGATATGGCACAATATAGACAGCTTCTTTGATTGTAATTGTGTGCAAACGTTCTGTTGCATTGCAGTGCGCAGCTGGCTTGCACTTGCGTGTCAAATCAACACGTTTAACATAAACATGGACAGAGCGGTCCACGTTCAGAAATATGTGAGAATGCGCTTCCTGTACACACAGCTCACTGCGCACATGTGTGAGCGAGAGTGATGCGCTTATTATTATTCCCCGCGTTATAAGCGCGGAGCTTACTGTAAAATTTTGCACAATACGAGCTGAAATTCAGTCCCTGAAAATATCGATACTAGTGCCGATACAATATCCCCACACAAAATATCGCGATACTATGCTGTATCGATTTTTCCCCCACCCCTACCTGACAGCAATCACTAAGTTAAGTGGTTTAAATGTATTTATATGTATATATCAGGGGTGTCCAACCCTGCTCCTGGAGGGCCACTGTCCTGCAGAGTTTAGCTCAAACCCCATCTGATCACTGCATTTGGTCCGATATCTATGGAGTCAAAATAATGCCACATAGATTTGCAAAAGAATAAAGTATTGCAAAAGAAAAACAAAGTGGTTTCATTTGCAACGCTCCTTTTATTCTGCGTGAGTTTGCGATACTGTTTCCCCTTTGCGCTTCACTTTTCTGTGCGTTTCACTTCATGGCACTGTTTTGACATGGGGGTGGAGTCAAGAAACTGGGGCGTGTTCAGCGGACATGGTCACGCCTCCCTCCGAGTGACATCATCTGCTCGAGACGCAGATCAGCACAGATGAAGGCACCATGGCTGACAGGCATGCGGGTGGATTGTTTCCTTGTACTCACGCTTTTACTAGCATTAAAACGGGCATGGTTTTGTTTTGTTACGACTAAATGTGTATTAAAAGCGTTTGCTTAAGTTAGAGATCATGTTAAAGTGGTGTTTATTATTAGCCGTGGACTACTGGCTAACGTAATCTGTCTGAAAATAGCCAGCATCTGCTGTTTATTTCTCTCAGTCTCAGTCTGCACACTTTTATAGCATTTAAATGTTTGGTTTTGTTAGTTAAATGTGTATTACCAGCGTTTGCTTAAGTTAAAGAAGTTAGAGATCAGTTAATGTGGTGTTTAGTCTTTGAGGCTATACTTGCTAACGTGAACTGTCTGAAAAAGCCATCTGCTGTTAATTTCGCTCAGAATGCGTGCACACTTTTATAGCTACTGTTGATGTTTGTTTAATTTTATAAATAATATCATTGTCCACACTGTCCCGTTTAATATCAATCCCTTCTGTGCACACATGCACAACTCTCTGGATGGGATATGGCTCTAATATTCTTTTGTCTTTTTTGAAAACGGTTAGTTCCACTCCTTGATTCTGATTGGCCAATAGCTGTTGACGACTATGATCGCTTCACCCAACGGTTCTGTGTATCACTACACAACACCCTTAGTAAGGTAAACATGTTTGTTCTCATTGATACTGTTCATTGAAGCTTACTGTATTATGTATTTAGGTCAGTCCTGTTCATAATAAAAAAAATCTATTTGAATGTCTGCTGCGATATCTTGTCATTTAAACCGTAATGGGGTTTTCCCGTGCCTGACAGAGCTAGTCCAAGCATTTGTCAGTTGCGTCTTGTTCCGTGTTCACAAGAAGTTCAATATAAAAGTCTTCGCTATTGAGTGACTCACTCATTAAGACAGTCTTTGCCGCCATCTAATGGAGTCAGGGACTATATTTTCTCCAGCGGAAGGAAGTCTTTTAAAGTCGTCATGAAATCAAAATTGACCCTATGTATTTTGTTAGCGCATATTACTAGTCTTGTGGTGAACAATTAAAGTTAATACACAGAAAAAAATTGTTTGTCACGGTAATCTTTAATCAAAATCTGAAAAGTAACGGCGTTCCTTCTCAGATGAAGTCAGTTTTACGGCTTGGGTTTGAATATCCTTAACCACTCCCCTCCAACAGTTAGTGTTATAAGCTCGCTCTGCTATAAGCGAGCGATGGAGAGGGGGAGCGCTGAAGTAAAACCCTGCCCTCTGTTTAATATCCGTTTCACTTGGAAATACGTCACAGTACTGAAGAAAACTCAGGGCTACTTCCGGTTCACGGGGACTTTAATGATCATATTGAATTTTAAAGGTAACAGAACTCAAATTTAAGCATGAGTCTTAGACCTTTTTAATGATGTATTATCTGTCAAATTAATTACATTCTATTTACAAATTAAAACTAGCAGTAACTTTGAAATTAACAGGTTAAGCAAATGCTGGTAATACACATTTAGTTAACAAAATAAAAATAACGTTATAAACATTTAAATGCTATAAAAGTGTGCAGACTGAGACTGAGAGAAATAAACAGCAGATGCTGGCTATTTTCAGACAGTTCACGTTAGCCAGTAGTCCACGGCTAATAATAAACACCACTTTAACATGATCTCTAACTTAAGCAAACGCTTTTAATACACATTTAGTCGTAACAAAAAACCATGCCCGTTTTAATGCTAGTAAAAGCGTGAGTACAAGGAAACGATCCACCCGCATGCCTCTCAGCCATGGTGCCTTCATCTGTGCTGATCTGCGTCTCGAGCAGATGATGTCACTCGGAGGGAGGCGTGACCATGTCCGCTGAACACGCCCCAGTTTCTTGACTCCACCCCCATGTCAAAACAGTGCCATGAAGTGAAACGCACAGAAAAGTGAAGCACAAAGGGGAAACAGTATCGCAAACTCACTTGACTGAAACGCAGAATAAAAGGAGCGTTGCAAATGAAACCACTTTATTTTCCTTTCGTAATTCTTTTTTTTTTTTTTGCAAATCTATGTGGCATTATTTTGACTCCATAGATATCACGTCATCAGCGCATTTCATGCTATGCAGAGTTAGACACACGTCAGTCACGAGCACCGCAACCGAAAAAGCAGCCACCTTTTACATTTCCTCCTGAACCAAAACAACGAGGTTATGCTGCGTTCACGCTATAACTACTGTCATTTGGAAGAGATGGAAACCTGTGACCTTATACTCGGTTCGTGACTTGAATTGATGCATTTCAATTGTTTATGTTCATTATTACTGTAATGTTATGTGCTTTGAGACATGAGGTAGCTTAACGCAGTCTCTCATGACGCTTTTGTTTGCTCCAATGCTTTATCTAATGCTTTCAAAGCTAGCTCGCTATTGCTAGCCTCTCCGAAAATGACCTACCCTACCTTTAAGGGGCTGAACGTTTACCTGAGTGGCGAGCTCTCTGGTGGGGGAGATGATGAGGGCTCTGAAACCCTTGTTGAGGGGCTGGCGAAGGTGGGCCAGCAGGGGCAGACAGAAGGCCATAGTCTTACCGGAGCCTGTAGGAGCACATGCCAGGATCTCCCTTTTCTAAAACAAACGGATCAATGGAATCAAAACACTCAATTTAGGATCAGAAAAACAAACACATTTATATCTGATGCAACCGAAACATGTCATACATGCATCATGAGAGGAATGGCCTGCATCTGAATGGGTGTGGGGGTTTCGAAACCCGCTTCCTTGATGTTTTGAATGACTCGTGGGTCCAGATCATACTCCTTCTGGAGCTCCTCAAAAGTGGAAACAGGATCTGGAATGTCTGTCCCATGCACGTTAATCCTGTTTTGGTGTCGTATCCGATTCACCTAAAACACACACCCACAACACAACAATAATGGGCTTTAGTTTAATCATGCGATCACATCAAATCAGTAGCATAGATCCTATAGGACACATCCTCTATTTGCGAAAGAAAAAAAAGAGTCAGTATTACAATTAATATTATAATTGACAGATTTTTATGAAAGATATTAAAGATTAAAGATAGATTGGCTGGTATTATTATTGTTTTTTGTAACTGATGTTCATTCCCGCATTCACAAAGTTAATCTTTTAAAACAGTATTATATATATATATATATAAATAATTAATAATACTGCTTCATAATTTAAAAACTCTGTAACATGTAAATATCAAAATGAATATTCATCTTTAATACTGTACATTATAATGTTGTGATGTCTAAATTCACTTATAGCATTAAATCTAAATAAATAAAATAAAAACGATTTTAGTTTTCAGTGTTTCAATTTATTTTGATAAAAGAGTATCAACTTTTAACATCCATAACATGAAAATTATTAGCATCAGCCAGAATTTTAATCAGCCCTAGTAAACAAAAATATTCAACTGTGGTTGACCACAGAAGAATGAAATGCGGTGTAAAAAGCAATATTAACACGGTGTACCTTCTCCTGATGAAGCTGCTTTAGTCTTTTCAAAGAGAGCTTGTCTTTGGACTCCATCTTGGGGTCTTTCGCTGTGTCTTGTGATGACATCCATTGGATCCCTTCGCCCTCGCTCTTTTCAGTTTCTGTTTCCGAAAAGTAGGAAGAAGGAACTATTTGAAAACCACAATAGAATTGCTAGCAATCTGAAAAGATTGAAAGATGACTTGCCTTCAGATTTTCTCTTAGCTCCTTTCTTTTTCTTCCGATCTGCCTTCACTGGCTCATCCACTTCAGTCCGATTCCGTTTACCAGAGGCCTGCTCTTCATCACTCTCTTCTTCACCATCATCTTCACTCAGTCTAGACTCAAGAGACGTGTTCTCTTGTGTCTCTGTGCCAAAAAAGCTGATTCCAGTGAGCTGTTGTGAGCTGCCCTTGTTCTGAGATTTCACTACCTGAGAGGAGAGTTAGACAAGAATTAATAGTGATCAAATGAACATGTGTTTATTTACTACTGAAGTACAGTAACAACCAGCATTATTGTTTCTATTGGCTGTGCAACGCAGCAACCAAACTAATGATGTTTAACATGTGGGAAATGCCCATTACTATCTCACAGGCACTCGGTTAGCGTTGTTTGAGTTCATTCTGATTAGCACTAGCATTTCCAGAGACATCCAATGGGAAATGGGAACACATGTTAGCCATGTGGCAGCATTTCAAGCCGAAATTCACGTATTTCTTCCGTTTTATAAAACAACAGCCCAGCATACGTTAACTTTATTATGTACTTTGCATCAAAACCTACCTTAAACCTCTCTGCATCTTTAGCAAACCTTTTAAGATCAAACTTCGCTCCAGAACCAAGCTTTCTAAACAAGTCAAAGGCGTCCATTGAGACAGTGTAAGACGTGACTAATCGATCTCGATTTTATAACTGACACGCTCTCGGGGTTCAACTATTACGCCTTTTTTGTTTCTTTTGTCGATCACAAGAGAGCGCTGTTTCCTTTTTAAACCTTTTTTTTAAAACCCATTTTTTTTCTTGTAAATCTCCTATAAACTCCAGCCTTTTTCTCCGACATTTATTGTACATTGATAATAAATTTCAATGTAACCGGAATCATTATCAACCGATAGGCTAAATAAATAAATAAACATATCTAAGATATACATTTACACCGATCAGGCATAATATTATGACCTAATATTGTGTTGGTCCCCCTTTTGCTGCCAAAACAATGCTTAGGTAGGTGGTACGTGTAACGTGTCAAAGTAACATCCACATGGATGGCAGGACCCAAAGTTTCCCAGCAGAACATTGCCCAAAGCATCACACTGCCTCTGCCGGCTTCCCATAGTGCATCCTGGTGCCATGCGTTCCCCACCCTTACGAAAATTAACCATGGTTTTATTATAGTAAAAGTGTAGTAACCATGTTTTTTTGGCTAATTGATTACCATTTATATAACCACAGTTTTACCACAAATACCATGGTTAAACTATGGTTAGAGTAGCAAAGCCATGGTTAATTTGTGGTTACCATGGTTTAACTATAATAACCACGTGATGTAAAAGAAAACGTGATTCATCAGACCAGGCCACCTTCTTCCATTGCTCCGTGGTCCAGTTCTGATTCTCACATGCACTCTGTTGGCGCTTTCGGGTGGTGGACAGGGGTCAGCATGGTTGGGCACCCTGACTGGTCTGCGGCTATGCAGCCCCATATGCAACAAACCACGATGCACTGTGTATTCTGACACCTTTCAATCAGAACCAGCATTAACTTCTTGAGCAATTTGAGCTACAGTAGCTCGTCTGTTTGATCAGACCACACGGGCCAGCCTTCGCTCCCCCTGTGCATCAGTGAGCCTTGGCCGCCCATGACCCTGTCGCCGGTTCACCACTGTTCCTTCCTTGGACCACTTTTGATAGATACTGACCACTGCAGACCGGGAACACCCCACAAGAGCTGCAGTTTTGGAGATGCTCTGACCCAGTCGTCTAGTTATCACAATTTGGCCCTTGTCATACTCACTCAAATCCTTATGCTTGCCCATTTTTCCTGTTTCTAACACATCAACTTTGAGGACAAAATGTTCACTTGCTGCCTAATATATCCCACCCACTAACAGGTGCCGTGCTTAAGAGATAATCAGTGTTATTCACTTCACCTGTCATAATGTTATGCCTGATTGGTGTATAGGCCAAAAAACTTAATAATATAATTAGTTATTTTATTACAGTAAAAGATAACATTTACATTATTAATAAAAATGTCTGTATTTTTATGCATTCTTTTGGAGATAATATTTTTTGATCTTGGAGATAATATTTTTTTTTTTTATCTTGTAACAAAATCATTGAAGCATTGAACAGGTGATTTTGTGATTTTAATCTCTTTGGAGATCCTCCTATCTAAAATATAGCCTAAATATAGGCTAATTTAATATTGCTGAGTCACATTCTGTATGTCTTCTAGCTATATTTAGGCTAAACATACATTGCCATGCACCAAAACAAAAGGTGTGTTGCAATACCAAAAGATGATTTTTATTGTAATGATCGTCAGGAAGAGAGTGAAACAGTGTGAGCCAGAGCAAGTTCAAACACAACATTCTAAAGCAATAAATCATTAACTAAAATAAAACTCTTCCTATGACTGGAGGAAATAGAGTAGAGAGAACAACTCATGTGACTGAGGTAAGTAATCTTGCTGACTACACTGTCTGTGTGGCTCATTGTCTTCAAGTTGGTCACATCCAAAGAAGAACTAAAATCTCATTTCATGACTACAGAATGACAGCAGTGCCATCTCATGATAATACTGGCTATGAGGTATCCCATAAGACAACACAGAAGCACACAAATCTGTACATGATGAAATGATAATGAACACTTGTCTGATCAGAATCAAGTTAGGTCCATATGCCACAGGTGTCGCATTACGTGTGAAGCTATTGGTTTATAAGATTTGTGGATGTATATACAGGTTTTACTTATGTTTTTTTCCCTTCCATAGATTACTCCACTTCCTGCTATACAACATAACACAAGACCAGCCTGTTTTCCAAGGTTTTAGCAGACAAAAATTCAATGAAGAGATGAATCTTTGTGAGTGAGTATCATTTCTGTATATCAGCAACTACGGTTGGAGGCATACGTTTGTAAGTTCCCTTGCGATACTACACGAGTACTGCGTCGTTCGTCTTATTAAGATAAATAAGACAAGACGCTACGGGGAAAACTCCTTTTTCTCCGATTCTGAAGCCTTTATACAATCACGCAGTGAAAACTGCACGTCGATTGGTTCGTAAAGCTAAAGAAAACGAACCAATGACGGCGCAGTACGCGCGAGCCAATGGTGAGCGAGCCCGCCGAAAGGGGCAGGGTCTCAGGCTATAAAAGCGGCCGTTTCACCATGGCAAATCGATTAATTCTCCTTCAGCGACGCAGATAACATCTCTTCGTTGGAACTCGGATTGAAGCCGCCTTCACCTGCAAGCAGCTGGATTTGCCGCTGATCTTCTCGCCTTCGTGCAGTTGATCGGCCCGCTTCCCTGCTCGCCGCTCTCTATCCCGCTTGCCGGGTGGTCTATGCTCCCGCCGCATGCTGCAACTCGCCCACCATCTCCTCCTTTGGAGTCAGAAGCATCTGAGGTTGCTTCGGGCCATTCACATCCCTGGTGCGCTCAATCGGACAGCCGACGAGCTCTCACGGCAGGCGACACCTCCAGGAGAGTGGCGACTCCATCCCCAGGTGGTCCAGCTAATATGGGACCTCTTCGGAGCCACACAGGTAGACCTGTTTGCCTCTCCGGACTCGACCCATTGCCGGTTGTACTATTCCCTGAGCGGGGGAACCCTCGGCACGGATGCACTGGCGCACAGCTGGCCCCAGGACCTGCGCAAGTATGTGTTTCCCCCAGTGAGCCTTCTTGCACAGACACTGTGCAAAGTCAGGGAGGACGAGGAGCAGGTCCTGTTAGTTGCGCCCTATTGGCCCAACCGGACCTGGTTCCCCAAACTCATACTCCTCGCAACAGCCCCTCCCTGGCCCATTCCTCTGAGGAAGGACCTACTTTCTCAGGGACGGGGCACTCTATGGCACCCACGTCCAGACCTCTGGAAACTCCATGTCTGGTACCTGGACGGGACGCGGAGGTTCTAGGTGGCCTGCCACAGGCTGTGGTAGACACCATCACTTCTGCTAGAGCTCCCTCTACGAGTGCGTCGAAGTGGAACCTGTTTGTTGAATGGTGCTCTTCCCACCAGGAAGACCCCCGAAAGTGTTCGGTTAGAGTTGAGAGTGCTTTCTTGGGCTAAATCCTCCTCGTCCTAGCTCTGGTGCTCAGGGCACTTCAGAGTCCTCCCTTTGAGCCTTTGCAGTCCATAGAGTTAAAAATCCTGTCCATGAAGACAGTGCTCTTGACTGCATTGGCCTCTATCAAGAGGGTAGGGGACCTGCACACATTTTCGGTCAGCGAATCGTGCCTAGAATTCGGGCCGGCCAACTCTCACGTCATCCTGAGATCCTGGCCTGGATATGTGCCCAAGGTTCCCACCACTCCCTTCAGGGACCAGGTAGTGAACCTGCAAGCGCTGCCTTCGGAGGAGGCAGACCCAGCCCTGGCTTTGCTCTGTCCCGTCCGCGCTCTTCGTGCCTACGTGGACCGAACTCAAAGCTTTTTGAGACCTCAGAGCAGCTCTTCGTCTGTTACGGAGGCCAGCAGAAGGGAAAGGCTGTCTCCAAGCAGAGGTTAGCCCACTGGATAGTGGATGCTATTGTCTTGGCGTACCAATCCCAAGACGTGCCTTGCCCGTTCGGGTTGCGAGCACACTCAACCAGAAGTGTAGCTTCCTCCTGGGCGTTGGCTTAAGGCGCCTTGCTGACAGATATCTGTAGAGCTGCGGGCTGGGCGACACCTAACACGTTCGCTAGATTCTATAGCCTCCGTGTAGAGCCCCGGTATCTTCCCGTTTACTCGCCCCCAGTGGCCAGTAGCGCGAAGGACCCGTTCTAGTGTCGGCTTGCGACGCCACTCCCGCCCGCTGGGCCAGATATTTGCGTTTATTGTCTCCAGTTGTGTTCCCCAGAAATGGCTAACCCTGTGAGTTCCCCCGCTACCCTCGGCAGTCAGACGTTGCGGGCGTCTGACGCCAGGCCTACACCCGTATGCATGTGGAATGTGTGTGTAGGCTGGGTATCCATATGTAGCGGTCCCTACGGCGACCCCATATGTGTATTCCTCCACGGTACAAGCTGCCCTACTCGGCTAGCCCTGTGTCTTTCCCTCGACAGAGCTCGCTCTGTCGTCTCTGGCGGTGTTCTTTCCCCCCAGTACTAGGTTGGAACCACCTCAGAGACTGCCATATGTTGTACTCCCCTGTTGGTTAGTCCTTATGTGTAACTACCACCTCTCCTTCTTTAGAAGGTTGTGGCTCCGCAGCGTTCCATCTCCCGAGACGGGCACGCTTTCCCAGCGTTATCCAATAGTCACACTGAGTGGGTCTTGCAGAACAGCAGTGACTGACCTTCTCTGCTTAGAGCCCTGACTTGCCGCTCCAACAGAGGGGGCGGCCCAGGGAGCTTGAGCAGAGCACTGGAAGGGCCAGCATCCGTGGCGTGTTGGTAGGATCCCCAATTCGTCGGTCAGTTCCGATGTACGTCGAACGTGACCGGCTGAAAGGGAACGTCTCGGTTACGTATGTAACCCTCGTTCCCTGAAGGAGGGAACAGAGACGTACGTCCCGTCGCCACAGGTGCTGTACCTCCACTGAACGGCCGAGTCACTCGGCTCCTCAGCGGTTCCTTCAGGGAACGAGGGTTACATACGTAACCGAGACGTTTTCTATTCTATTCTATATTGATAAATTGATTTTATAGATTATAATGATTTTGGTAAGTAAATTAAATTCAGTGTGGCTATATATTTATCACACACTGGTGTGTTTTTGATAAAGAACTGTATTTTTTCCCACTGTCTGAAGTAAAACTACAGGAAACAAAGAATTATTATTTTGCTTTTGTTTACGCTGATGGAATGAAGTATTGCAGGTTGTGTTTCTCTATTTACAGTATAACATCAACCTTTTGATATATTTTGATTATTTAATAGTTTATTTACTGATTCACTTCAGTGTAATTTCCCATTTTAATGCAATGTACAAACCCGATTCCAAAAAAGTTGGGACACTGTACAAATTGTGAATAAAAAAGGAATGCAATAATTTACAAATCTCATAAACTTATATTTTATTCACAGTAGAATATAGATAACATATCAAATGTTGAAAGTGAGACATTTTGAAATGTCATGCCAAATATTGGCTCATTTTGGATTTCATGAGAGCTACACATTCCAAAAAAGTTGGGACAGGTAGCAATAAGAGGCCGGAAAAGTTAAATGTACATATAAGGAACAGCTGGAGGACCAATTTGCAACTTATTAGGTCAATTGGCAACATGATTGGGTATAAAAAGAGCCTCTCAGAGTAGCAGTGTCTCTCAGAAGTCAAGATGGGCAGAGGATCACCAATTCCCCCAATGCTGCGGCGAAAAATAGTGGAGCAATATCAGAAAGGAGTTTCTCAGAGAAAAATTGCAAAGAGTTTGAAGTTATCATCATCTACAGTGCATAATATCATCCAAAGATTCAGAGAATCTGGAACAATCTCTGTGCATAAGGGTCAAGGCCGGAAAACCATACTGGATGCCCGTGATCTTCAGGCCCTTAGACGGCACTGCATCACATACAGGAATGCTACTGTAATGGAAATCACAACATGGGCTCAGGAATACTTCCAGAAAACATTGTCGGTGAACACAATCCACCGTGCCATTCGCCGTTGCCGGCTAAAACTCTATAGGTCAAAAAAGAAGCCATATCTAAACATGATCCAGAAGCGCAGGCGTTTTCTCTGGGCCAAGGCTCATTTAAAATGGACTGTGGCAAAGTGGAAAACTGTTCTGTGGTCAGACGAATCAAAATTTGTAGTTCTTTTTGGAAAACTGGGACGCCATGTCATCCGGACTAAAGAGGACAAGGACAACCCAAGTTGTTATCAGCGCTCAGTTCAGAAGCCTGCATCTCTGATGGTATGGGGTTGCATGAGTGCGTGTGGCATGGGCAGCTTACACATCTGGAAAGGCACCATCAATGCTGAAAGGTATATCCAAGTTCTAGAACAACATATGCTCCATCCAGACGTCGTCTCTTTCAGGGAAGACCTTGCATTTTCCAACATGACAATGCCAGACCACATACTGCATCAATTACAACATCATGGCTGTGTAGAAGAAGGATCCGGGTACTGAAATGGCCAGCCTGCAGTCCAGATCTTTCACCCATAGAAAACATTTGGCACATCATAAAGAGGAAGATGCGACAAAGAAGACCTAAGACAGTTGAGCAACTAGAAGCCTGTATTAGACAAGAATGGGACAACATTCCTATTCCTAAACTTGAGCAACTTGTCTCCTCAGTCCCCAGACGTTTGCAGACTGTTATAAAAAGAAGAGGGGATGCCACACAGTGGTAAACATGGCCTTGTCCCAACTTTTTTGAGATGTGTTGATGCCATGAAATTTAAAATCAACTTATTTTTCCCTTAAAATGATACATTTTCTCAGTTTAAACATTTGATATGTCATCTATGTTGTATTCTGAATAAAATATTGAAATTTGAAACTTCCACATCATTGCATTCTGTTTTTATTCACAATTTGTACAGTGTCCCAACTTTTTTGGAATCGGGTTTGTATTACTTTTTAATTTATTATATTTTTATTTTATTTTTTAAATTGTCATTTTAATAATTCTTTTTTTTAATTTTTTTATTTGTAGGAAATTCAATGCCAAACACTGCTGTGTGAAGGTCACAGAATAAATACATTTCAAAGACAATTTTTTTTTTTTTTTTTTTTTAATCAAGGCGAATCCAATGGATCTTCTGTTTGAAATGAAAAAAGAATCAAGAAATAACATGGGAACACTAAAACAAATCACATTATATATTGCCCTTTGTGGTTTCATTTCCCCATCTAGTGCATTTTCCTTAAAAAACTGCACAATCAGCACTCCCCTTAAAGACACCCATCTGAAAGTGCTTTGCTACAAAATGGGCTTTTTCAGGATTCCGTCAATACCCAGAAATACCTGGATTTTAGATATTTCCTTCAATGCTTTTGCACAGATCCAGATTGGAGACTTTGGGCATTTGTCAAACTTGCAGGACTTGAACATGTCCAACAATAAGATCTCACAAATTCAAGAGGGCGCACTTGACAATCTTTCCAACTTGACCCATCTCAATCTGGCCAGCAACAGACTGAAAGCCGTCTCAAGCAGGATGCTACACGGCCTAAGCAACCTTCTGGAGCTACGTCTGGATGACAACAATATCAAAGACGTTGAAGAGTCAGCTTTCAGCACGCTTCAGAATTTAAAGGTGTTAAACCTAACGAAAAACCACCTCCATTACATAGACCAAGTCAAGCCGGTTCTTGAATCACCATATTTGGAGGAACTCTACATCGGAAGCAACAATTTTGATGCTTTCAACTCATATGAGATGTCAACAAAGCCCTTGTCATTAAAAAAGCTTGATTTTTCCAACAACCCTTTCGCAACATTTCAGCTCACTGACAATATATTTCCATCCCTTAATCACCTTGATTTATCCTATTGTGGTCGAAATGGAACCATGACGTGGAATGTTACAGAAAAGACGTACTTGACCTCAGTGCAAACATTATACTTCATGGATGTTCATATGTCACCCCAGAGTGTTGCTAATGTGCTTTCAAGCTTCAAGAATTCATTGAATAAAATCAGGCTTAATGGAAACGTTGAGTTTAACAAGACCAACCTTCTGCTGAACGCATGTTCTCCAGCGCTAAGAGTTGTACGGCTAATTTCTACCAAAATAAAACACCTCACTGACCACATGTTTGATCCCTGTTCTAACCTGACGGAATTAGATTTAGGAGAAAATGAAATATCCCAGTTATCACAGAGTATGTTCAGAGGTTTTACGCAACTAAAAAAACTGCTTCTGCAAATCAATAAACTGACTCGAATAACAAACTCCTTTCAAATTCTCTCCACTCTTGAGTTCATAGATCTCAGTAGAAACAGCATCAACGAGCTCACCTGTGTAGACTTTGCCAATTTAACACAGGTGAAAACTCTGTACTTGTATGGTAACAAAATCTCACTCCTTAGGTCCTGTTTGTTCAAGGATCTCACGAGTCTTGAATTGCTAAAGCTTGGAACAAATGATCTGTTAAGGATCGGCGATGCTTTCAGCAATGGGCCATATTCCCTGAAGGATCTGCAAATTAATTTTAATAAGCTGAGCAAAATAGAAAAACACACTTTTAGAAATTTGTCACAGTTAAACAGTTTGACCTTACAAGACAATCAGATTTCAGAGATCGAGGCCTATGCTTTCGAAGACCTGAAGAACCTGACCTCTCTGCTTCTGTCATCAAACAAAATAACAGCTAAAACATTAACTAGACACCCGCATGTGTTCTCAGGCATGCCCAACCTCCAAAATCTGGATTTGTACGCCAACAGCATTTCATTTGCAGATAATAAATTGAGAAACCCTCCTTTTAAGGAGTTGAAGCAACTCAGGGTATTGACCCTTCACAGTCAACGTCGTGGAATTGGCAAAATACCCTCAAATCTGCTTCAAGGTTTATCCTCCTTGGAAATGTTTTATGCTGGAAACACAAATCTTGGTGATCTAAATCCTGATACATTCAAATACAGCCCCCGGCTCTGGTTCCTGGATCTCTCCAAGAACGCACTGTCTGAAGACAACTCGATCCCAGCCGAGTCCTTCCACCCCATTTCGAGTCTAACAAAACTCATCCTATCGAGAACGCAGCTTCGCTCACTGAATTTTCTGCTGCATGCAAATCTCTCCAGACTATCGACCTTAAAAGCCCCGGGCAATGAGATTGACACGATCAACAAAACTCTGATTCAGTCACTGCCTCGACTACAAGTCCTCGACTTGCAGAGAAACACGTTCACTTGCGACTGTCACAACGAGTTCTTCATTGAGTGGGCCATGAAAAGTAATTCTACTCAGGTGCTTTATTTGAACAGGTACACGTGTAGCTATCCTCGTTCCTTACGAGGCATGAGCTTGTCTTCTTTCAACACCGAATCCTGCACCTTGAACATCGACTTTATCTGCTTTCTTTGCAGCAGTATTGTCGTCATTCTCACCCTCCTCTTGTCGTTTATCTGGCAGTTTCTGCGCTATCAGGTGATTTATGCCTACTACCTCCTCTTGGCCTTCCTTTACGACAGCAAGAAGAAGCAGAGCGGTTCAACGTTCCAGTATGACGCCTTCATTTCCTACAACACCGAAGATGAGCCTTGGGTAATGGAGGAACTCATTCCCAAATTAGAAGGAGATCAGGGCTGGAGATTGTGCTTTCACCACCGAGACTTTGAACCAGGAAGGCCAATAATAGACAACATCATTGATGGCATATACAGCAGCCGCAAGACCATCTGCCTGATCACTAGGAACTACCTGAAGAGCAACTGGTGTTCAAGTGAGGTGCAGGTGGCGAGCTTCAGACTCTTTGATGAGCAGAAGGATGTGCTGATCCTGGTGTTCCTGGAGGATATTCCCGCACATCAGCTCTCTCCGTACCACAGGATGCGGAAGCTGGTGAAGAAACGAACTTACCTCCGCTGGCCCGAACCTGGAGATGATACTAAGATCTTCTGGCAAAGGCTAAAAATGGCTTTAGAGACCAAAGAGGGTCATAAATCAGAGAGTGTGAGTGTTCTGTGAGTGTTATAGTACAGTACGGAACACTATGGGGGGTTTTATATACTGTATACTGTATACTGTACTAATATACTGTATTTCTATATAAATATATTTTTCAAATTTATTCCTGTGATGGCAAAGCTGAATTGAGTAATAATTTCAGTCACATGATCCTTCAAGAATCATTCTGATGATTTGGTGTTCAAGAAACATTGCTTATTATTATCAATGTTGAAAACAGTTGTGCTGCTTAAAATTTTGTGGAAAATGTGATTTTTTTCAGGATTCTTTAATGAACAGAAAGTACACGAGAACAGCATTTGACATAGAAATCTTTTGTAACAATTTAAAAGCCTTTACTGTCACTTTTGATCAATTTAATTCATCCTTGCAGATTAAAAGTAATATTTTCTTTTTAAAACAAAATCGCACCAACCCCAAACTTTTGAACAGAGTGTGTGTATGTATATACACTCACCTAAAGGATTATTAGGAACACCATACTAATACTGTGTTTGACCCCCTTTCGCCTTCAGAACTGCCTTAATTCTACATGGCATTGATTCAACAAGGTGCTGAAAGCATTCTTTAGAAATGTTGGCCCATATTGATAGGATAGCATCTTGCAGTTGATGGAGATTTGTGGGATGCACATCCAGGGCACGAAGCTCCCGTTCCACCACATCCCAAAGATGCTCTATTGGGTTGAGATCTGGTGACTGTGGGGGCCATTTTAGTACAGTGAACTCATTGTCATGTTCAAGAAACCAATCTGAAATGATTCGAGCTTTGTGACATGGTGCATTATCCTGCTGGAAGTAGCCATCAGAGGATGGGTACATGGTGGTCATAAAGGGATGGACATGGTTAGAAACAATGCTCAGGTAGGCCGTGGCATTTAAACGATGCCCAATTGGCACTAAGGGGCCTAAAGTGTGCCAAGAAAACATCCCCCACACCATTACACCACCACCACCAGCCTGCACAGTGGTAACAAGGCATGATGGATCCATGTTCTCATTCTGTTTACGCCAAATTCTGACTCTACCATCTGAATGTCTCAACAGAAATTGCAACATTTTTCCAGTCTTCAACTGTCCAATTTTGGTGAGCTCGTGCAAATTGTAGCCTCTTTTTCCTATTTGTAGTGGAGATGAGTGGTACCCGGTGGGGTCTTCTGCTGTTGTAGCCCATCCGCCTCAAGGTTGTGCGTGTTGTGGCTTCACAAATGCTTTGCTGCATACCTCGGTTGTAACGAGTGGTTATTTCAGTCAAAGTTGCTCTTCTATCAGCTTGAATCAGTCGGCCCATTCTCCTCTGACCTCTAGCATCAACAAGGCATTTTCGCCCACAGGACTGCCGCATACTGGATGTTTTTCCCTTTTCACACCATTCTTTGTAAACTCTAGAAATGGTTGTGCGTGAAAATCCCAGTAACTGAGCAGATTGTGAAATACTCAGACCGGCCCGTCTGGCACCAACAACCATGCCACGCTCAAAATTGCTTAAATCACCTTTCTTTCCCATTCTGACATTCAGTTTGGAGTTCAGGAGATTGTCTTGACCAGGACCACACCCCTAAATGCATTGAAGCAACTGCCATGTGATTGGTTGATTAGATAATTGCATTAATGAGAAATTGAACAGGTGTTCCTAATAATCCTTTAGGTGAGTGTATATATATATATATACAATTTGTATATACCATAATGTAGACCTTAAAACATTTGATGAATGAACAATATCCTTAGTCAGCATGTTTAAACCTAAATCAAGAAGATCTCGTTATGGGGTCACTGTGTTTGGCCTACACATTGGACCCCCTGATAGCTGGACTCGGGGGTGGAATTGGCCCTTTCTCTAATTTCATCAAGCCAACATCATATTTGACCCTCTGTGATGTCCATGTAAAGCAGGAAAAAGCCTCTTTTGCATGACAGGTGCAAAATACAAGAAATGGTCTGTTTAAAGATGGTCTCACAAAAGTTATGCATGACCATTAATTTACCATATAAAACACCATTGAAACCTTACAGCTCAAATATAACACATTTTTAAACAGAAGAAGCTATATCAGTTTGTCAATAAAAACACAAATAAGCATCATATTTATGCTTTTAAACCCTCCAGAATGTCTTGCCTCATGTAAATGCATTACTGTAAATAAAATGTATGTTTATTTCTACAAACTAAGGAATGATTCAAACATAATTTTTCTGTGGTAATCTGTTGATAAAGCAACTTGTTTTGAATCTGGAACATTCCTTTAACACAAGCTATGGCAGTGTGGGAAGAGAACAGAGGGTTACAGGAGTAAAGTCAGCTTTTTTGTCTCCTGTCTTTCTGACCTTTGACCCATCAGTAGCTGACATAAGATCTCTTCTGCCGACCTGCTCTGAAGGACATTTGCACATTCATTGCTCCACGCCTCCACGTTGTCCTCTATTGTCCACGTCCCAGCATGTGTCCTCTGCTGCCTCTGGACTTTACAAGAGAAGCTATTATGCTAATTGCTAATGTGTTACAATTACAGTACTGTTGATTCTGTTCATGCACAGACCAGCCCTGAACCTTAATTTTTCAGTAAACTTCTTACCAATAATATGTGCGATCAGTGTTCTATCTCTAATGAAGGAACTATTGTTAAATGAAGGAGCCAGAACATCTCAGTCTCAACATTTATCTAACATTTATGTATGTATATAATTAAGCTTTGTTTGTGTGTTTTTTTGTGTTTTTTTTAGACTTTATTGAGAGGAATGTACTGTATGCTGCTGTTATTTTAATGTATGACTGATCCATACCTTAACTTCTACTTACTGTATTCTTCCCTCACAGTCCTCCATTTGAAATCTGATACATATAGTGTAGTTCAAAATGGTTCAGGAATGGTTTGAGGAGCACAACAACGAGTTTGAGGTGTTGACTTGGCCTCCAAATTCTCCAGATCTCAATCCAATCGAGCATCTGTGGGATATCTGCTGAACAAACAAGTCTGATCCATGGAGGCCCCACCTCATAACTTGCAGGACTTAAAGGATCTGCTGCTAACATCTTGGTGCCAGATACCACAGCACACCTTCAGGGGTCTAACTGTTATAAATAACTGTTTCTATTCTAACATATTTTAAATTAAATAATGTATTCCAGTGATCAATGCTGAATTTTCAGCATCATTACTCCAGTCTTCAGTGTCACATGATCCTTTAGAAATCATTCTAATTTGCTGATTTGTTGCTCAGGAAACATTTTTTTTATCTTCACTTTGCACAAGGAGTGATCCAATACTTTACACATTAAATACATTTAATTCTTGCATATTTTTCTATTATTTCTTTTCTGAACCTGAACTGGACTTTGTAAATATTCAGAACCACTGCCAATTTCAGTAATAAATCAGTACTTTCTTCAGTTTCAACGACTGATACACACTGTTAAACCTTGCCGTAAAAAAAGGCCAAATTCTGACAGTAATACACTATTTTCCATGAAAACAGTAATATACCATAAAAAACAATGCATTCTGGGTAATATTTGTAGTTTTCGAGAAAATAGCCTACAGGAATATACTGAGAGTTAGCAGCGCTCAAAGTCGACACTCAGAGGCTGTGTTCTGAATCACACCCTATAACCTCATTCACTATCCCCTACATTAGTTCACTAATATAGTCCACTTGACAGAGTGAGTGAAACAAAGTGACACATCAGAAACACAACAACTACAACTGACTTCAGCCACACTGAGTGTGAAACCAGTTTACAAACCAGTTTGAGATTATTTCTTACATGTACAAATGTTCTTGTTGAGAATTAGCAGAGACTTAGATATTAATGTTTTATTTTTAAAAAATAATTAAGTTTGTAGTCACCATTATGGTGATCAGTGTTTGCTTTAGTTGGGCTCTTGACCCTTGACTTTTTAACATTAACAGCTTTTCTCTGGCTGTCGTGACAGTGAGTTTGTAAAGCACATTTGTTATGGCAAGTTAAGGAAGTTGATCAGGTGTTTTTGGCTGTTGTGATGATGCCATAATCGTCATGGACCCATCTGATTCACTAATCTCATCCAGTGTCTAATCTTTGATTTTATGGGTATTTTATATTTATTGATTATAGTAGCTCTGTGATTCTACAGCATGAGATCCAGCAATGGTTCAGGAAGCAGTTATTTTGAAGGAATTTGAAATCATACAGTGCATAAAAGTGACAATCAAAAGTTTCATGTCACAATCATGCTGGGTGCCAGCATAGTACAAAACTCCCAGAATGCACTGCAGCATGAATAAATTATGCAGCTGAATAATCTTTTTTTATTGCCACCATTGTTGAGATTCATGTGCTGATTTTTGATATCTCTGTGTGTCTAAATGATGCTGTAACTCTGTTTTATTGGGCATTTTTTTTTTAAAACCTTCATTATAACTGATTGCTGCTGGAACTCTTGCTGTAGTTTCACAGCGGTGGTAGTGTAAAATATAAGTCTGTTAATAATGCAATACTTTTGATAAAGGATTAAACACTGGATGAGATCATTGAATCAAGAGACTTTTTGATGGTTATAATCATCAATGCATAACAACCAACATTCAGTGATCAATGATTTTTTTGCCATAACAAATGTGGTTTGCAAAAACACAGTTACAGCAGCCAGAGAAAAAACTGATGTAAAAAAAAGTCAAGGGTCAAGAGCTCAACTAAAGCAAACACTGGTCTCCATAACGGTGACATCAAAACCAAGCATTTTCAATTAAACATCAATATCTAAACCTCTGTTAACACTCAATAATAGCTTCTGTAGACGTGTGACAAAAATAAAGTCAAACTGGTTAGTAATAAGTGTAATAATGTGTAAAGGCTGGATGTCAGTTGTAGTTCTTGTGTTTCTCTTTTTTCTGTTCTTTTTGTTTCTCTTTTCTTCAGTGATTCTGCTTGTTAACAGCAGGTGTTCATCATTAATGCTCAACCATCACTTAATTATCTCACTGCAACGCAGGGTGAATGTTACTTTTACTCTTTGTAGTGTGGACACTACAGGATGTTCCTGTGTGGTTGAAAGGGTTAAAGGTGTAAAATAAAACGACACACTCACGAAATGTATTTTAACAGTAATAAACTGTAAGTTAAAAAACAGTAATATACTGGCAACACTGTTGAGTTTTGTGTGTCACCATTGTGCTGAAGAGTAGAGCCTGTGCTTCAGTCCAGCAGAAGACCAAGAAACACTGATGATATGCTGCATGTTGCTTTATTAAACAGATGGTGACTGTGTAGTTGCTGATCCAGTGAAAATCTCTTTATTTAAAATATTTGTTAGTGGACTCAAATTAAATAAATTCACAGTAATAATATGCTCACATTACTAGCGCATTATAAATATTAGTTTATAAATGTAAATGGAATTTGGCCAATTTAAGGCAGTCGGTTTCTGCAAATGAAATGAGTTTCACTTTGAGTTTTAATTTAGTGCATGGTATTTTTACAGTAACATACTGTAACTGTAAAATTAACAGTAAATGTTATTGTAAAAAAGCCTGGTACGGTCTAACAGTGCAGTTTACTTTTGAAGTCATGCACTTGCTTCATTAAGAAACAAATCCCCAGGGTGCTGTTTTAGTTAATTTAGTTTCCATGGAAAAAATAAACTGCAATCACATGCTAGAGAAGTCATGTGAGAAGAGGAAAGGAAATTACTTCACCTGTTCACTTCCTAAAAGTGAACTCAGATGATACTTGCATGCCCTTTGACCAGTGAGACAACAAGGGAAATAGACCTAATGGGGCATGGAAAACAAATACACACCCTTTTATTGCCCATCTCTGTCCTGTCTCCACCCCTCCTTCACACCTCTGAGTTTCCATTAGTGTGTGAACTCATTCTCTATGCAAAGCATGGCCCTACTTTCTGCTATGGCACATTACCTGACCAAAAAATCTCAAAGAAATAAACACATCTTAAACTAATAAAAACGAGCACTGAATCCAGGAGGTATTCTTCAAAAATGTATTATGTACGATTTACACAAATATAAATATGATTGAGGTGATTCCAAAACTTATATAAAAAATAGCAAAGCCTTTAGGCAGTTATACACATTCTCATAATATTAGCTACAATGGAGTAGTGTGAAATCAATCCCTGAGAGGCAATTATATTTGTAGCATCTTTTGGGATCACTTGTATGTGCAAGTCCATGCGTTGAAATGGAAAGACCACTTTGATGTTGTGAAAAATTTACAGTAATGTGATGATTTTCTTTTAGAATACGGGATACATTTAAAATCTCAAACATGCGTGTGGAAAACAAAATCTCATCCGTGATCGACTGACTATTTTTTGTTGTTGTTGTTGTTGCTTTGCCTGAAAACTTGTCCTTGTATTTAACAACAAACCATATTTCCTCATTAAACCGTATGTACAGTATCATTGAAGATTTCATCACCTAAAACCGATGGGTGTGAAAGCTTCGGCTCAGTATTCAATCGTCTTAGCGAGCTCCGCCAGTTTGTTCTGTCATCCATTATGGCTTAAAGCTGTAATATATCAATCATTATTCTTCATTTGTTGCAGTATCCAGAGGCAGTGCTGCTCCTATTGTTTCTCCATGCTGACAGGTTACCAACGTAACTGAGAAATGCAGAGGTCACGGACTGCTGTTGCTAAGCTGCCGAGGAAGTGCTCGCTTCGGTTGCGTTTGTTCACCAGGCCTGCAATGGACACTGCAATGACAACAGAGAGTAACGATTATCCATCATGACCACAAATACAGATATACACTGTTTATGTACAGAGAGAGAAATAGCAACATTGAGCACTTTATAAAAATGTAACCACCTTATTTTGCATTAGCCTCTACTGTATACACCTGGTATTAAGATGCGTTTTGGTCGATCAGATCACAAGTAGACGAGGCAGACACATACCTGTTTACACCTGGGGCCGTATTCACAAAACATTTTATCTTACCACTAAGAGTTTCTCCTAAATCGGCAAGTTAGGAGCTACTTTTAACCTTAAGATGTTTTGTGAATACGGCCCCAGGTGTATTAATCCGTCTCTTTTATCCACTTTCAACCATTCCGTCCTGATTTCTTCGAGGGGAGGGTCTATGAATGGGTAAATGTATGGGCTTTTTCAGATCTTTGGATCTAATGGACAAAATAAGCTCACGCAATTTACATATGAACGAAGACGACAGCTTTCATTTCTGCTCTGACAGCTGCAAGATCGCGCCAAACGCTGTGAGTGTGTGTTAGAAATCAGGAATGATAAGAGAACATGTGCTTGATACGTTTTTCGTCTTCAAACCAAACTTGGGTCTCCAGCTGACAAAGTATATCCCATCTGGCTAGCGCGCTTCCCATATGTTTACGCATTTAGTCAGTAGGTGGAGAGTAGGCGGTCTTTTGTGGCTGTTCCGACTACCTCTGGAAGTGGTTGAAAGTGAACATGCTCAAAACGTTTTAGACCCCGTTTACACCTGTATTTAGCGTCGTCCACTTGTGATCCGATCGACCAAAACGCATCTTAATGCCAGGTGTAAACAGGACCTATAGGTAAATAACTAGAAAAATAACAAAATGAAACGGTACAACTATTTGCACTACAAACCAGTGTTTATGTATAAGTTACAAATGGCTGCACCCGCTCTTACGTTAGAAGTAAGGTGGATAAAAAGTACAAGAAACTGAAGTTTGACCTGCTTGCTGGAGCCCAGGTGTGTGATGGTGCTGGTGTCCATGGTCGTATATCGAGATGGATGGGAAAACTGGGCAGCTTCTTGTTTGGTAGAGTACACTGTAAAAGACGAGCGAAATGTGAGTTTTGCACATTGTTGTTCTGAATCACAATATGTTCTGCATTGATAAGCAGTGGTAATTACTGTGCGACTGTGTGAAGGGCTGCTGGGAGAGGTGAGCTGTGGTCAGCTGCGTCAGGCTGGTGTTCTGTGGGAACTGCATCGGCTGCAGGGTGGTGAGTCCAGACACGCTGTTGATGACAGGCACGCTCTGAGACTGAGGAGATGCCAGACCTGGCCAAACGTAAAAACCGTGTCAAAGTCATAACTAATTGTTCAAATTGTTCTAAAAGATTTGAAAATGAAAAGAATTCAAATAATAATAATCCTTTATACTAGACTGTATATATCATTTAAATATATTATATATATAATATATAAATGTATATTATTATTTCCATGTTTTATGGGGACTTTCCATAGACGTAATGATTTTTATACTGTACAAACTGTATATTTTTGTTACTGTCTAACACTCGATGGCTGCTCTGTCAAGTCCTCGTCGTCAGTTAGGAACCTGGGTGTGCTCTTTGATACCAATCTCTCATTTGAAAGCCACGTTTCTAGCATCTGTAAAACTACATTCTACCATCTTAAAAATATATCTAAATTACGGCACATGCTTTCAATGCAAAATGCTGAACAGTTAGTTCATGCGTTCATGACCTCAAGGCTAGATTATTGTAATGCTCTACTGGGTGGTTGCCCTGCTCGCTTAATAAATAAACTGCAGCTGGTTCAAAACGCAGCAGCTAGAGTTCTTACTAGAACCAGGAAGTATGACCATATTAGCCCGGTTCTGGCAACACTGCATTGGCTCCCTATTAAACATCGTATACATTTTAAAATCTTGCTGATTACTTACAAAGCACTAAATGGTTTAGCGCCCCAGTACTTGAGCGAGCTCTTAACGCATTATGCTCCATCACGTCTATTGTGGTCTCAAAATTCTGGCCAGTTGATAATACCTAGAATATCAAAATCAACTGCAGGCGGTCGATCCTTTTCCTATTTAGCACCTAAACTCTGGAACAGTCTTCCTAGCATTGTTCGGGAAGCAGACACACTCTGTCAGTTTAAATCTAGACTAAAAACACATCTCTTTACTATGGCATACACATAAAACATTTTTAATTTCTATTTTTCAAATCAGTTAAATGATTGTTTTAGGCTGCATTAACTAGGTCAGCCGGAACCGGGAACACTTCCAATAACACCTGATGTACTCGTTACATCATAAGAAGAATGGCATCTATGCTAATGTTAGTCTCTCTGTTTATCCCGAGGTTTACTGCAGTCGGCCGGATCTGGGCCGTATTCGGACCAGATGGTGGACCTTAGCCTGGACATGACGAACGCATCCCTGAAGTGTCAGCAGAGACCGTGTCAATTAAACTCCCCCCTGTAAATGCCGCATTGACACGACATCCTCATTAAACCCGTCCCTGGCGTGACGACTCCAATCTTTCGAATAATCCTACGAATATCTATTGATCTAATATGACTTCTGACCTGTAATGTTACCAGAATCATATTCATACACTATTTGTTCGTCGGCCAGAGGAGAACTGGCACCCCGACTGAGCCTGGTTTCTCCCAAGGTTTTTTTCTCCATTCTGGCCCTGAAGGAGTTTTGGTTCCTTGCCACCGTCGCCTTTGGCTTTTGGCTTGCTCAGTTGGGGACACTTAAATTTCAACTATATTACTGATCTGCCTGCATTGACACTATATGATAATTGAAATGAGCTGGATGACATCACCGCTTTCACCAGAGTGGCTGTACAGCCGAATCAAATTCCGTTGCATTATTTTCCTGTTAACACTGTGAAGCTGCTTTGAAACAACTGCCATTGTAAAAAGCGCTATATAAATAAAGGTGATTTGATTTGATTTATTTTATCCTCTAACCCAAAACCTACCACTAAACCTACCCATCACAGAAAACTTTCTGCATTTTTACATTTTCAAAAAACATCATTCTGTATGACACACACACACACACACACACACACATATATATATATATATACACCAGGGTTATTATAGTTGACTAAAACTAAAACCATAAAAAATATTTTCGTTAATAAAATAATAAAGGTTAACAAAAATAAAATAAAAAAACTTAAACTCATTGTTTTCATTTTTTCTTATTTTTATATAGTTTCACTTGATGTACAAAAAAAAAAAGAAACTAAACCTAAAACTGAAATAAAAATGTATAAAAACTATATAGACATATAGATAGACTATATTTTTTAAATATAGACTAAATAGACAGAGAAAAAATTAATTGGCAAAAATAACTAAATGACTAACATTTTTGTACTAAACTAACATAAAAATGAAAAATATAAAAATAAAAATAAACTAATTTATGACCCCACACACAGTACTACTTTTCACATATATGGAATTTCTTTGAAATGTTTATCTTTTTTTTTGTCCATTTAGTATTATTTACATTCTCTAATGTTTCTGTAATATGTTACGTTGCAATAAAAATAATTTTTTTTTAAAAAAGAATTAAAGGGAACAAAATTCACATTCACAAATTTTAAGTTCATATATAATGTTCTTTTTGCACCAGAACTGTCACATTTTAGAATTAGACAGGATTTTGCTATTGTACCTTTAAGGCTTGTAAATGAACCTGTAAATGAACTCTGTTATGATTGGATGACATCCGTTTACTGGCTTAGGTAACTGTGCAAACACAGACTCAAATGCTTGACCTACGCATCAAATGTTCTTGTGTTACTGTGGTGGTCAGTCACTCCAGTACTCCAGAGGGCGATAGAGTAACCTTTAAATGTCATTAAGCCAGATGTGTCAGGTAGCTAGTTATAAACATGTTTATAAGATCTAACTAGATCAGCAAGATGCTTATTCAGACTGTTGCTGTTTAAGAGTCCCGAATAGTACTGTACAGCAACAGTGCCTCAACCAATGACGTGAGTTTGGGGGTGTGGCTATCTGTTTGTCTGACCAATGAAAGGAGTGGAGAGTGTTTGGAGAACCTGTTTGAATTATTTTTGAAATTCCGTTTGATAACTAATCAGAAAAAAAAAGAATGACAGTGTAGGTTAGTGGTTCTTAAACGTTTCAGTCCAAATACTAAAAACTGTATTGGTTAACTGTAAGATACCTTACCATATACATTAAAAAATGTAAATGGTTTAACATCGCATTATATGTAAATACTGCATATTTGTGTTTTTTGCAAGAAAAACTATGAATTGCTTCATAATTACAGTGGAAAATAAGAATATATACAGGCACCAATATGCCATCCAGAAATACCTGAAACACCGTATTAATTTCTGGCAACCACAGCTGCAGTTTTTACCGTAAATTTAATAGGATATTTTTTACAGTGTACAGTACATACCACAGTTTTTGATCTAAGATATGAAGAGGAGGAGGAAATAAAATGGTGATACACTTACTTTGAGCAGCCAGGCTCATAATGAGGCTCTGTGCTTGCTGATGATGATGAGACGACTGAGACAGACTATGAATGTTGGTCAAAGTGCTCACAGGAGGCAAGACTCCACCAGAGACCGAGATCTGGACACACACACACACACTCACAATGTCAATACATATAAGGTACACAAACACTTTGCAAGTAAGGACGTGGTTCCTTTCCTCTGGTGAAAAATGTCGTTTTTGTACTGCGAGAGCGCACTAACATAACATAACAAATGTTTATTGGGGGTAGGGCAATTCACACCGGCCATAAAAGTGAATAAAGGCAGGGTTGCGGCGTTCAACAGACTGCCTGCACATGCTAGATCAATGCTCTCTTTGACCTAGTTGAGTCAGTTTTCAAATAAAGGCGACTTTATCAATCATGTCTGTAAAATGTACATTGATCTCTGCGACTACATGGTTGAAAAAAAGGGCAGGTAGACCCGTACTTGTCAAAGCGTGCACGTCGTGACAGTTTTTTCTTTACCATTTTGGCATCCGGCGATAACAAGCCGTGGCAGTGGTCCAGACTACCCGGAGACACCTGCTGCAATACCGATTGGCTGCTACCATGGTGACTGATGGTCGTGGAGGAAGTGACCTCACTGGTTCCTTGTTGACTGTACCTGAGTTCTGCATCGAAAAACACAAGAAACGCATCTGTAATGATGTCCACAGTTAATGCCTTGACAACAAAAATGTGCAATTTGTTGTTTTGTAACTGAAAATGGTGAGAAAAAGAGAAACCTGCTAGTCGACACATACTGACCTGATTCTGTCTATCTTTATTTGACCTCGTTGCGTAGTTGTAAATGCAGCTAAAGTGATAAGAGTCTGCAGTCCAAACACTGAAAGGCCTTTATGAGGCCGTCTATTCCTTAAATGCATTCTCATAAACATATACCTAAAAACTGATTATGCTAAATGTTGTGCATTTTCTTGCTCCGGGCAAACAAATACAATCAAAGAGCTTTTGAACAGTTGGAGGTCAGTGACTGTAGCAGAACACACAGCTTGAGCAAACACGCTGTTCTCTGACTCACTCGCTTGACGTAATATTAATCCATTTGTAAACATTCTGCGGAATTCAGTCCATTTCACAGGCTGACAGTTTACAGCTTTTCAGCAGAAAAAGTGTCCTTTTGTAGTTGCCAAAAGTTAAGCCGAAGCATTTTGATTTTATTATATGATCGTTTTAAGCTACTGCATGATCCTTCTGGGCTTTTTTTCCAACAAGCTATCGATCTTCTGAGGGAGCAAATTTGTGTTACACACCCTCCCAGACACAAAGCTCGAACTTTGACTTGACCCTGGTTTGACCCTAAAGATTTTATGTCCTTGTATCTCACATGTGTCTGCGGGTATGGCTGTGTGTTTTGTTCACACCAATGGGACGGAGGAATTCCAATGAAACACACACACTCTTACTGCATATGTGACCATTTACACCTGATATTAACACTCATAACCCTGGTTTCACAGACGAGGCTTAAACCTAGTCCCAGACTAAAATGCATGTTTGAGCTCTTTTAACTGAAAGCAACTTGTACTGGCATATCTTAAAATATGTCAGTGCCATTGTTGTGTCTCAATATTCACATCAGTAATGTTTTTTTCTAAGGCACGCTTATAAAAGCTAATTTAACTAAGGCCTAATCCTTAATCTAAGCCCTGTCTGTGAAACCAGGCAATAACTAAATACAGACATAAACCAGGGTTATTATCGTTAACTAAAACTATTAAAAAAATAAAATAAAGTGTAAATATTAGATGAAAAACTTTAAGCAAAAATCAGAAATAAATTTAAGTTGAAGCACTTAAATTACTAGCTGGAAATAAATCAATAAAAACAAAAACTGAACTAAAATCTTTTAAATTAAACCTAAATAGTAATATTAAAAATAATAAAAATGACAAAAGCTCATAACAAAATGACTAAAAATATAAAAATAAAAGCTAATTCAAAATATTAATAAAAACTATAATAGCATAGGCTATAAATAATACTAAAATAACACTCCGGTTTGCATGACATCGGATCATATGAGACGGATGTTAATACCAGGTGTGAACAGAGTTTGTGCTTCTGTTTTCTGTGTGATTATTACACACACAGCAGTGAGATCTTACTTGAATCGGAGGTACTGTGATGGTGCTGGGTGTGTGACGACACATGGGACAACAGGGGGTTCATGCTGTGGGGTGGATACGTGTCCATAGCCAGCTTCTGTCTGAAGGCTTCCTCCTTACGCCGGTTAGCAAACCAGTTGTACACACGAACCTCCGTGACCAGGTTAGATCCAAGTCCATGAGCTTTAGAGGGAGACACACCCCTCTGCACACACTCTGCCCTGAAAACAACCCGAAAAATAACTAACTGCTATTTGTAATAGATCAAATGTGTTCAAATAAATGTATAACTTATTAACAAATGTAATTAATTAATGAGATGTAATTAATTAAATGTAATTTAACAGATATATTAAACATATTTTTAATAAAACTAAAACTAATGCATGAGTGCCACTGTGTTTTAAAGTATAAATAAAAATAAATAATTACCCAACCAAAGTCTGAGAAACATGAGAATATAAAAATTGATAAAAAATAAAAACATAAACCAAAAAATAATAATACATGTTTATATATATATATGTAGCAAAGATTAGCACTACTTTTTTATCAAAGTATAAATACATATACGTAAATAAATAAATAAATATATTTATATTTATTTTAAACATTTTTTACTAAAACTAAAACTAATATTAATAACTTTATATAAACTTTTTTTAAAATAAAACTACATTGCAGTTGCATGTCTGTGGATGCAATCGTACATGTTGTAATTTCACTGAAACGGACATTACCTGTTGCATTCCTCCACAAGCGCCTCCCTCTCTTCTTTGCTGGGGTTCTTCTGGCGTTCATAAGCCTGATAAAGTATCTCTTGAGATGCCGGACCCCATTTGAAACGGTTCCGTCTCATCCTCTTCGAGCCTGGCTCCCCCTCGTCTCCGATTGGTCCTCCAGAACCTCCCGCAGCGCCCGAACTGTGTCCGGTATGATTGAATTCTGGGAAAAAAAACAGGACCTGATCCTGACTGCCTGAGTCACTGGGGTCAGAGCCCTGAACACGGTCGAACTCTGCGGAAATAAGAGGGGGACACGATTGGGGCAGAGTAAGGCAGAATCATGATAGTGCTTGGACGGGGAGGCCCATAATGAAGATGCAATTTTGAGGATGGTAATAATAATAGATCCAAATATGGGGCTTACAGACGGAGTATATATATATATATATGTATATGTATGTTTGTATATATATATATATATATATATATGTCTGTGTATGTGTGTGTATATATATATATATAAAATTAGTGCACTTTGTATGAAAGTACATACACACACACACACACACACACACACACACATATATATATATACATACATACACATAAGTAATTAGCGCACCTTTGTATGAAAATTAGAGCTCCTTTGTAATATGATACTTTCACAGTGGCACTAATTACTTATGCTTATTAACATATGTTGACCTTGAAAATGACTGTCCTTCATAAATGTAGGCTATTCAGAGCGAGTAAAAAACAACATGTATTACAGTCTACAAATTTATGAATAAATAATCTTCTAAATTATCCGGCCAAAGTTTGAGAAACAAGAGGATTTAACAAATAACAAAATAAAAACATTCACAAAAAAAGCCTTTATGTAGAATGCATTATAAACGTATTTTTAATGAAATAATTATGCCTTTTAAATAATGCACCTTATAATGCATTGTATGGTCTCATGAATAATTGTAACAACAGTTATAATACATTATAATATACCTTTGGAAAGTATAATGCATTAAAACACGACAAACAACCAATTTCAGATATAATATTATAATGCAGTTTAACTTTTGTTACAGTTATTAATTAAAAGATATAATGTATTACAACGAACATTATGAATACCTTTATAATACATTATACATAAAGGCTTTAAGTAAAGTGTAACCGAGACTTTTTATATAGATTTAATTAAATGTGGCGTAGGTCATTTAGGTTACACTTTATTTTAAGGTGTCAGTGTTACAGTGTAATTATGCATTTAAGTACTGTGTAATATTAATTAACTACATGTACTTACTACATGGTAAAAAATTACATGATCAATAAGTTATGACAACAAATGTTTTTACATTGCTTTAACTCGTTTTTCAACAGCAATTTGCAACTTTTTTTTTATAAGTTATACAAGACACATCTCATTTTTTTTTTAAGTCAGTTTAATGTAATTTAAGTTGAAATTACTTATACATCCAAGTTGATTGTACTTTAAAATGTAGGGCAGCAACTTTTTTCTTTTTTTTTTTTATTACAGTGTATAGGGTTAGGGTTAGGGTTAGGATTGGGATTTGGTTTAGTGTTAGTTGCATGTAATTATGCATAATTTATAGTTATTACTACAGTAACTACATGTAATGTGTAACAAGGACACTGTAAAATAAAGTGCTACCATCATTTATAATAGACATTGTATGTAATGTAATAAAATGCAATAGGAATAGGCTACAATACATGTTTTACAAGTATATAATATGTAATATAATTTGTAAACAAATGTAATAATAGGCTATATAAAATAATTATTTACTGCATTGTTTTATATAACAAGAGATTCATTTATTTTTAAGTATGGTGTCCTGTAAGGGGAACAAAGCATATTCTACACACTTACGTTAGAGATGGTAAACATTTGAACGTTATATTCAGATGCTGACTTACGTCTGTCGATTTCGCGCTGTTTCTGGACATACCAGGTGTAAAGCGCGGCTCGTTTGGTGGTCTTCATCGGTGTGCCTTTATTCAGGTGCTGCGACAGGTGAGACTGATTGAGACCCGTCACATCCACCACCTCGCGCTGGGGAATATTGTGCTGCTGCATGTAGCCTTTGACAGTGCGCGCCACGCGCCACGGGTCCTCACTGACAACGACACGACACGACCCACTGCTATCAGCATTCACAGGTAACACGCCATTATTTTTATGTGTTTATGTGTTTTAGGCAGGTTGTGTAAAATTATGCCTTTTGTTTTGAAATGCCCAAATATTATAAAAAAAAGGCTACACACGTCTAAAATATAGGCTAACTGACATACAATAACATTTAATATTAATTTAAAAAATAAAAATAGCACGCAAAAATATTTCAAAAGTAACTCAGACATATTAAAAACAATTAATGTTAATTATTATTACTCTGAAATGTTTAATACAAATTGTAATTTCCAAAAAAAAAGAAAAAAGAAAATAAAGTATTTTCCCTCCTATATCGTTACTGAGTTGATTATTTGGGATTAATAACTATATACTAATAATTGTATATAGAATAACTGAATATAGTCATTCAATAAAATAAGAAATAAATAATAATGTTATAATAGGCCCCATATAGCCTATGCATGACATTGGTTGTAGCATAGCCTATATAATTTTAAATACCTCTAATTTGACGTAGCCGACAAATACTAAATCTGTTAATTGCTGGCATCTTGTGAAATGAATTTGAGCACTCAGCATACAACAAGTAAATGTGATCGGTTCAACAAGTTTAAACAAAAAGATGAAAATGTCTGACGGATCCGCTAATGTTTGTTTGGGGAAATAACCCCTCACATTAGTAAGTAGAGGATGTTGATTTAAGACTATAACTTTGGACAATGAATAACTAAGATATCTTTTCCCTCTATTCATACGGCATTGTGTATCTTTCTGTTGATGATTTATAGAAATAAATTAATAACAACTACACGTGGTTTCGTTTTGACTTTACGTCAGTACCTATCTTGTCTTCTTTATACTATTTTTTTTGCTTAAATTAAAAATGTATTCGTTTTTTTTGCCTAAAATTGCATAATTGAGTAATTACAATAATATTAAAATAATACTGAAATAAGAAACAAAAAAATTGCTTCATCACAATAGGCTAATGTTGGTATTGGTTTCGTCAGATCAATTCATAAAAAAATTGGGCAAGCAAAAAGAAAATGTTCATAAATAAAACAAAATAAATAAATGATTTAGGATAAAATTAGACAGGTTTCTACTGCGAAATGACATGCACACGGTTATTTTATAGAGCTGCTCATTATTGCGCAACTCTTCTAAATGCGACTGAACTAAAAAATAAAAAAAACATGTAGGCCTACATTGTAATTTAATGTGTTGCATTATTTGCATATAATATTTTAATAAGGTGACATTTAGTTAATGAACTGAAAAGTCAATTATCTGTATCTAATTACTCACGATAGCATGCCCTCGACCGCCGCGCGCTGCTCCGCCGCCTCCTCCGTGTTGAGAGACTGCAGCTCGCGCAGGATCGGCGGCGTGTCGAAGTCATCCCCGTCATCCGAGCCTTCATCACCGGACAGTTTGCCGCCTTTACCCTGCGCGCTGGTGAGTGTCAGAAACACCGGCTTTGAATCATTGGAGTCGCTGCCGCCGTTGGCACTAGCCGGGGACAAGGGTTTTTCCATTTTTATTCCGAATTCGGCGGGACACGGACATAAATCCTCCAGCGCCTGGACCAGCACATCCTTAGTGACCCCCGAGTCCAACAAGGCGCTCAGGAGCTCCTGCTGAAGCGATGTCAACTTGGACACCATGTCGGTAAACATCAATCCGGTCTAGTTGAAAATCCTCGCGGCCTCGGTAAATAGACGTGTGAAATTAACAGAAACGAAGAGGACTGAAGCACATGAGACTAAAGTGTCTTTACGCAAAGTTTTGCAGTTGTCCAGGGCACGAGCGCACCTGCTGAAGGAAGTAGTTCCACGTTCCTGGTGGGCGGAGCTGACTTCATGGTCATTGGCTGTTGCACATTATGCAAATAATATTTACTCGTTTATGAATATGCTAATATAAATGAAGAATTTGGTATTAGTTTACTTTTGTATAGGCTAGGCGACAAAACACGTCACAGTGTTACACAGTTCATTTAGCTTCTTCTCTAAACACAATAAATAAATACTGCATTATAGACATTTAATAACAATAATAGGCTGTTTTGTGATTTAAATAGTCACATTTATTTGTATTGCTTAATTTTATTTATTTGCTTTGTTATCTTAAATTGTTAATCTTAAATTATGCGGTTTTTACTTGAGAGTAAAAGGCGGCAGCCCCCTCTGAAAAAATAATAATAATTGATTAATCGTTATATTTGTTATTATTGGTTGGTTTTTGTGTTCCTTCACTGTAAAAAAGATGGTTCTTTACACATAGTATCAGTTCTATTTAGAACCGTCTTGAAGAACCCTTTATATGCTGAAATGGTTCTTTTTTGTTAGAGTTTAGGGTTCTTTATTCCCGCCTTTTTGTTTTTAAAATCTGTAACTGTCAAAGCCACCTTATTATTGATTTTCTGGAGCTCAGCCATCCAATTACACAGACTGTCAACACACTCTCAACAGGTAAATTATTTCTTTCTCAAAATGTCTATAAAATGTCTGTTTTAACTTTCAAATTGTAACAGGTTTCCTAACAATCATGTCTTTTTTTCTTTTTAGTTTAACAGAACATCTAAGTGTGAAGCTCTGTTCAGGATATTTCTCTTCTCCACTAGTAACAGAGATATTACATTTATGATCAATATTGTTAGATTTTTTTTTAATTACTTTATGTATAAACATACTCAGTCACAAAAAACATTAACGCTATCCCATGACTTTATCTCACTTTTTCCTTTCAACAGTAAAGGGCTCATATACTGTTCATTTTTTGCTAATTTTGGACTTCATAAACAATTGTTATTACATAAACAAATGGAAAAGACACTAAACTCAATTGTGTATTTCAGATGCTGTACCATAACCTCATCATCTGCAGAAAGAAACTGCCACACAAAATACACACATAATGATGGACGTAAAGACATCATAGATGATTAAGATATTTCACTGGAACTCCATTACATCTATATCATGTTCATTGTCAATTGTTATTGATTAATGTATTCAGCTATAATAACTGTAGAGCACTGTTGTTTTTGCTACAATTTGCCATGTCAATAAAAAATATAACTAATTGACAACATGCTGTTTTTTTAAAAATGTATTTTTATGTAAAACCCAAATAGAGGCCACACGATACTATGTAAGACCAGGCAGATAGAGCGGTAACCCCTATATAGCACTTTTAATAAAAAGGGTTCTGCTATTGTTACAAGCCGAAGAACCCTAATTTGGTACTGTTTAGAACCAATGAGAGATTGACCTAATCATTACCCCATTTGTAGACTCCTCATTCTTTGTAATGTAGTTCTTAATCATTTTCTCATTTATTTGATTCTGAAAAGCAAAATTTTTGACTTTTTAATCAGCATAAATGTTGATCGGTGATAAGGTGCACATCATCAGCATGTGTGTGAAAATCCAGCATTTATGTTTTTCATAAATAGTCAAAATGCTACATAAAAAGAAATCATTTTGAAATTTGACCACATTATAAGTAATTCACAAGATCAAATCTGCTGCTGGAACAGAATTTTAATGCACGCTGCATTTTAACCTTTCTCACACATTTTGGGGACTGGTCAGTTCTCAATCATTAACAGCAGTTAATAACAAACTTACAGAAATTACATATTTTTTTCCAGGATGTGAAACTACTTCTGTTGTGAAAGCTGCAGTGGAGTGTGACTGTATCGGATGAATAATTTGTTAGCTTTTTCTCTCTCTCTTCTGACCAGGAGGTTTTGAATGCGGTTCCCTGACACTATCAAAGGCTCTGCTGTCTCCCTAACAAAGATCCTTCTCGTTCCACCGCTGTTTTTTTTTTTTTTTTTGTAAATATGGCTAATTTGCCTGCAGTTTGAACCAAAAGGTATCAAGAGTCGATCGATAGGCATCCATTCATAGATATTTGATCTAAGTGAGGCATTTACAGATATTATTATACTTTTATAAGTATGGCTAAAATAAGCTAAAATGGTGCATTTAGTAAAACTTTTATACTCACACACACACATTTTAGACATGATGGGTAAGCTGGGGAATCAGTGACCAGAAAGATGAGTTCCGGTCAGTAAGCTGGACCTTGAGTTGGACTCAAAAGGACACATAAACACAAGTCACACACACAGATGGAGATGGAAAGTTTATTTCTGTATGACATGTTCTGAGCTGGTGTTCTGAGAGATAGGTGAGGTCTCGAGGCATTTATTGTCTGTGTTTGCAGTGACAGAACTGTGTCCACAGGTGTTACACCATATAAAGACTCTGTTGATCAGCCTGTTAGACATTAACCACAGTAATCTAACCTTCATGAGCTTCCTTTTCATGATGATGCGCAATGATTATGATTGTGTTATAAAACAGCCTAGGTGTGTGAATGTACACACAACACATTTTGCTATATCTTTTGCACAATATTATAGGATGAATTACAGCCAAATTCAAGGATTACAAGCTAATTTTGACTAATTTTTGGACATTATAGATTATTGATTGAGTCGTAAGGTAGACCTGTCCGCAAGCTCTGAGCATTTGTCAGAATTAAAGTGACTGAAAGACATCACACTCATTTCCTTTAAGGAGGCAGAGGAGCAAATGAGATCAGTCGCAGAGGAAATAAGGAGTGTGAGTGGAGCTACTCTCCCAGAACGGACTGCAGCTCTGAAGCCCCCGCTGATGTAAACAGCCCCCCGTAGAGAAATCTTCTATTCAGATAGACAGACAGATAGATGAAAATGAAGTTCTTAAAAATTACAAATACAAAGTCATGTCTTCAAGCAATGTGTCATCCCTTAAAAATGATCACCCTGCGCTTGTAAAGATTTTATGCAAACTGCTGCAACTCAAGATTCATAATTTTAATATCTACTTTGGTTGAGTACCTGGGCACTGTGAAATCGCAGAAATTGACGCAAAAGAGGCACTTTCAGCAGACCTCGAAAACTGCACAATACCTCAAATCTAAAACCTATAATTAATTGGCAAACAGAGTGGGATATATACACCATAAACAAACTCCATGAAATTAGCCCAAATGTTGGGAGAAGTTTCTATCATTTTTCAAATTGATGGGACCAAACTGTTTATAACGTTGCCAATATAGGCCATTCCAGGATGATACACAAGTTTTTTATATTAGCTAAACATGTTCTCTTTTGATCAATCAAAATGTTTTATTATATTGTGCTGTTTAACCCCAATAAAAACCTTTTTTTATTCAGTTAATACTTTTGAACAAATGTTTAAGTTAATCCAAATATAGTTTTAGAGTTTTTTTTGCAAAATTAGATTGTAAAAACATAATATAGTTTTACCATAATTTTTTCATTTTGGCATTTACTGTCCTTTTTGAGTGTCATGGCAAAGCATACTGGGAAATAGAAATCCCAGCCCAGTTTCGGTTAAATTTAAGTTTGTCTAAATTAAAAGAAACAAGTTCATAAAACTCAAAACAATGAAACAATTCAGATTACTTACAGATAACTCAAAAGAAAAAGTTCTAAATGCTCATAAAAGTTAATTTGTTTAAACTAATTTGTTTGAGTTGTTGAGCGTAAGGGTTTACAGTGTCAATGAGTTATGAAACCCCCTCTTTTGATTTTTCTGAGCCCACCGGGCAGATATTTGTTCTTGTTTAAAACAAACTCACTTCATTTTCATCAGTTTCACAGAAACTGACTTCATATTTTTCATATTTTATGTCAACGTGCATCTCCAGTAAATGTATCTTAATTTAAGAATCTTGTGACATTTGCACTGGAAAAGCCAAAAATACAGAGGAAGAACATCAGAAGGTACAGTAAAATATATTTCCATATTCTATTGGTTGGGAGCTGAGCGATTCAAGCTACTTTTTTGTAGGATGAATTAAAAAATAACTGATATCTGTTGGAAGTTGTATTTTCATACTGACATACTGTGTTCCCTTCAATTTATTTCTTAAATTTTCTTTAGTTGGTCTTAAAAAGTGTTAACAATGTCATCCCTGTTACCATGATTTTGTATAGTAATTAATTTCATAGTTATGGATCAGAAAGGAAAATTATTGGTATTAAACTATTATATTAAATATTAAAATATAGAAATATTGGTATTAAATAATCTTTATAAGAAGCATCTATGATTGATAGATAGAGAAGTGACAGATAGATAGATAGACAGACAGAAGATAAAAAAAACAGAGACCGACAGAAAGATCTAGATAGATAGAATATCCCACTTTTTGCCTGTAACAATCAGTTTTATCAATATTAATTTCAAGTAAACACAACTAACATTTAACCTGATTATAATGAAGGCCGTCCCCTTTAATCTACAAACTTTTGACCCCCCACTCAATGTTTGCAAAAATCACTTGACATTTCATGTAAATTGCACAGGCAGAACAATTAACAGCGTTATAACACATATCAGTCAACAGCTATGATGCTGTACTGCGGTTTTACAACACAGTAAAGAATTCACAACCTTTTTATGGATACAACGTTCAAAAGAAGACTTTGATGGCTCCTCATGAGGGGTCAAAATCTGAAGAAATGGGCACCGTAAATGTAAGAAGGAGAATAAATACAGGCAGAGCATGTGATGCTGGCACAGTACCAGACACTTCAAATGTCTGAGATCTAAATCTACAGCAAATCTGAAGTGAATTCTTTTTCATTTAAACGGTTTTAACATTATAAAATGGTCTGCTTTTTCTCTTTCACTCATTACTCTCACCCATCCCATAGTCATTTAGCTAAATGGTTACTTGGGTTAATCAGGTATTGCTTAACACACTGCAAATCTTTCAACCAACACAAAGATCATGTTAACATCTACTATCTTCCTACGCAAAATGTATATATACAAAAGCATTTTAAAGTAAACATAGTATTTCTAGCGAGGTTTTTTTTTTTACACGAGATTTTAAAATATACCATATTTAAGATTAAAATAACATTTAAATTATTTACTTTAACATTGATTAGAATTTTGGAGAGACTCATTCAACCCTTTCAAAAAGGTTTTATTGTGCTTTATATAGGTCTTAATTGTCCCTCATCTTACGGGACCCCCAAGTGGGAAGGGGGGGATGAGGGTGAGCGCTCAGGAACAGACGTGCCTGAATCAGCATTCCACCCCCCCATTCCTCCCTCCTGTTAGAGATGAGTGGACTCTGCCCCGCTGAACCTCATGCTCGCTTGCTCTGCTCTTCACAGGAATCACACGTTTCGCCCTCTTCTTCATCCTGATTGCACTCCTCCTGCTGCTTTTCTCTCTCATGCCTCAGTGACCCCGAGGCCCCAGAGGGCCAAAGTCAATCAAGGTATCAGGTCAAACTAAAACTCAACGCTAATTTCGTTACAGCTTTTTAGGTGGTTATTGCCCTTGCCATTCAAGACATTTAATGTTACTTTTCTACAATATAAACAAATTATAATAATATCCAATAATAATAACTCAGAATATGTTATTGATTTATTAAAAAGGCAAAAGATTCCAAAACAATCTTCCCCAATCATAGGGACCAGAAAATGTCCCCACAAGGACATTTCAGACATTGCCATCTTGGTGGAGACATCTGTACGTATGTACGTCCCTACGCATGTACCTACCTACCTAACTATGTACCTACCTATAAACCTACGTACGTACGTACGTACGTACGTACCTACCTACCTACCTACCTACCTATCTACATACAGTGGGGAGAACAAGTATTTGATACACTGCCGATTTTGCAGGTTTGCCCGCTTACAAAGCATGTAGAAGTCTGTAATTTTTATCATAGGTACTCTTCAACTGTGAGTGATGGAATCTAAAACAAAAATCCAGAAAATCACATTGTATGATTTTTAAGTAATTAATTTGCATTTTATTGCATGACATAAGTATTTGATACATCAGAAAAGCAGAACTTAATATTTGGTACAGAAACCTTTGTTTGCAATTACAGAGATCATACGTTTCCTGTAGTTCTTGACCAGGTTTGCACACACTGCAGCAGGGATTTTGGCCCACTCCTCCATACAGACCTTCTCCAGTTCCTTCAGGTTTCGGGGCTGTCGCTGGGCAATACGGACTTTCAGCTCCCTCCAAAGATTTTCTATTGGGTTCAGGTCTGGAGACTGGCTAGGCCACTCCAGGACCTTAAATTGCTTCTTACAGAGCCACTCCTTAGTTGCCCTGGCTGTGTGTTTCGGGTCGTTGTCATGCTGGAAGACCCAGCCACGACCCATCTTCAATGCTCTTACTGAGGGAAGGAGGTTGTTGGCCAAGATCTCGCGATACATGGCCCCCATCCATCCTCCCCTCAATACGGTGCAGTCGTCCTGTCCCCTTTTCAGAAAAGCATCCCCAAAGAATGATGTTTTCACCTCCATGCTTCATGGTTGGGATGGTGTTCTTGGGGTTGTACTCATCCTTCTTCTTCCTCCAAACACGGCGAGTGGAGTTTAGACCAAAAAGCTCTATTTTTGTCTCATCAGACCACATGACCTTCTCCCATTCCTCCTCTGGATCATCCAGATGGTCATTGGCAAACTTCAGACGGGCCTGGACATGTGCGTGCGCTGCAGGATTTTAATCCATGACGGCGTAGTGTGTTACTAATGATTTTCTTTGAGACTGTGGTCCCAGCTCTCTTCAGGTCATTGACCAGGTCCTGCCGTGTAGTTCTGGGCTGATCCCTCACCTTCCTCATGATCATTGATGCCCCACGAGGTGAGATCTTGCATGGTGCCCCAGACCGAGGGAGATTGACCGTCATCTTGAACTTCTTCCATTTTCTAATAATTGCACCAACAGTTGTTGCCTTCTCACCAAGCTGCTTGCCTATTGTCATGCAGCCCATCCCAGCCTTGTGCAGGTCTACAATTTTATCCCTGATGTCCTTACACAGCTCTCTGGTCTTGGCCATTGTGGCGAGGTTGGAGTCTGTTTGATTGAGTGTGTGGACAGGTGTCTTTTATACAGGTAACGAGTTCAAACAGGTGCAGTTAATACAGGTAATGAGTGGAGAACAGGAGGGCTTCTTAAAGAAAAACTAACAGGTCTGTGAGAGCCGGAATTCTTACTGGTTGGTAGGTGATCAAATACTTATGTCATGCAATAAAATGCAAATTAATTATTTAAAAATCATACAATGTGATTTTCTGGATTTTTGTTTTAGATTCCGTCTCTCACAGTTGAAGTGTACCTATGATAAAAATTACAGAACTCTACATGTAAATAGGAAAACCTGTAAAATCGACAGTGTATCAAATACTTGTTCTCCCCACTGTACGTAACATCCCTACGTATGTACCTACCTACCTAACTACGCACCCAGAGGTCGCATTAACTGAAAATTTTCCGTCATTGATAGAATTCTTTTAGCAGTGATGGAAAAATATGACAGCCGTCCTTCATTTTGACAGATTATCCGAGGGTGATCTATTTTAACCTGTAACTGTAATTCTCACCTGTGTCCACTTGGTGGCGAGTGCGCTCTTGCTGACTATCAAGTTAATGGTCAACGAATGACTTTACTGAATTACATTACATTGTTTACAAGCTGTTTTATTGACGTCATGAAACACTGATTGAGCGATTACATGAGACACAGATGATACAGATTTCGGTAAATTGGACTGTATCTTTCAACATATTTTCTGATGTTCATTCATGTTTATTTCGTTCTGTAACGTAGTAAAGAGCTTACTCACGCTCTGTTTCGCTCGAACTCAGGTGCCACAGTGATCTCTCGCGCCACATTAGAGTGCCAAAACGGTATTTATTGTTTGAATTTTGTGATAAAATTTGAAAGATGAGACTTTGTTTCATATCTAAAGTAACAAAGCACTTAAGCTTATTGCGATTTATTGGACAAACATTCATGATGAAACCTGAAAGTGACCCACAGTCTCTGTTCAACTTTCTCTTCATAAATACATTAATGCATAATCTAGCCTATACGCTTGTCCTGTAAGTTTGCGAATAAAAATGAAAATGTGAACTAAAACAGAGCCTATTAAATGGCTTATTATGACACTGTCCGTCAAAATGATGTACAATGCGGATGTCTAACGCAACTTCTGCTATGTACCTACCTTCCTGTGTACCTACCTACATACGTACCTACATCCCTACGCATGTACCTGCGTACCTACCTGCGTACCTACCTACCTGCATCCCTACGCATGTACCTACTTACCTACCTCCGTACCTACCTGCCTGCATACCTACCTCCGTACCTACAAACCCGATTCCAAAAAAGTTGGGACACTGTACAAATTGTGAATAAAAAAGGAATGCAATAATTTACAAATCTCATAAACTCATATTTTATTCACAATAGAATATAGATAACATATCAAATGTTGAAAGTGAGACATTTTGAAATGTCATGCCAAATATTGGCTCATTTTGGATTTCATGAGAGCTACACATTCCAAAAAATTGGGACAGGTAGCAATAAGAGGCCGGAAAAGTTAAATGTACATACAAGGAACAGCTGGAGGACCAATTTGCAACTTATTAGGTCAATTGGCAACATGATTGGGTATAAAAAGAGCCTCTCAGAGTGGCAGTGTCTCTCAGAAGTCAAGATGGGCAGAGGATCACCAATTCCCCCAATGCTGCGGCGAAAAATAGTGGAGCAATATCAGAAAGGAGTTTCTCAGAGAAAAATTGCAAAGAGTTTGAAGTCATCATCATACAGTGCATAATGTCATCCAAAGATTCAGAGAATCTGGAACAATCTCTGTGCGTAAGGGTCAAGGCCGGAAAACCATACTGGATGCCCGTGATCTTCGGGCCCTTAGACGGCACTGCATCACATACAGGAATGCTACTGTAATGGAAAATCACAACATGGGCTCAGGAATACTTCCAGAAAACATTGTCGGTGAACACAATCCACCGTGCCATTCGCCGTTGCCGGCTAAAACTCTATAGGTCAAAAAAGAAGCCATATCTAAACATGATCCAGAAGCGCAGGCGTTTTCTCTGGGCCAAGGCTCATTTAAAATGGACTGTGGCAAAGTGGAAAACTGTTCTGTGGTCAGACGAATCAAAATTTGAAGTTCTTTTTGGAAAGCTGGGATGCCATGTCATCCGGACTAAAGAGGACAAGGACAACCCAAGTTGTTATCAGCGCTCAGTTCAGAAGCCTGCATCTCTGATGGTATGGGGTTGCATGAGTGCGTGTGGCATGGGCAGCTTACACATCTGGAAAGGCACCATCAATGCTGAAAGGTATATCCAAGTTCTAGAACAACATATGCTCCCATCCAGACGTTGTCTCTTTCAGGGAAGACCTTGCATTTTCCAACATGACAATGCCAGACCACATACTGCATCAATTACAACATCATGGCTGCGTAGAAGGAGGATCCGGGTACTGAAATGGCCAGCCTGCAGTCCAGATCTTTCACCCATAGAAAACATTTGGCGCATCATAAAGCGGAAGATGCGACAAAGAAGACCTAAGACAGTTGAGCAACTAGAAGCCTGTATTAGACAAGAATGGGACAACATTCCTATTCCTAAACTTGAGCAACTTGTCTCCTCAGTCCCCAGACGTTTGCAGACTGTTATAAAAAGAAGAGGGGATGCCACACAGTGGTAAACATGGCCTTGTCCCAACTTTTTTGAGATGTGTTGATGCTATGAAATTTAAAATCAACTTATTTTTCCCTTAAAATAATACATTTTCTCAGTGTAAACATTTGATATGTCATCTATGTTGTATTCTGAATAAAATATTGAAATTTGAAACTTCCACATCATTACATTCTGTTTTTATTCACAATTTGTACAGTGTCCCAACTTTTTTGGAATCGGGTTTGTATATCCCTACGCATGTACCTGCATACCTACCTACCTGCGTACCTACCAACCTACATCCCTACGCATGTACCTACTTACCTACCTCCGTACCTACCTGCCTGCATACCTACCTCCGTACCTACATCCCTACGTACCTACCTACTTACCTATATCCCTACGCATGTACCTACTTACCTACATCCCTATGCATGTACCTACCTACATACGTACCTACATCCCTACGCATGTACCTACCTACCTACATCCCTACACATGTACCTACCTACCTACGCACCTACCTACGTGCGTATGTACCCATCTACCCATGTTCGTACGTACATACCTACCTTCCTACCGATCATAGGTGCTTCTTATAAAGATTATTTAATACCAAGATTTCTGTAAATTTTCACTTCTGATCCACAACTATAAAATAATTTGCTATACAAAATCATGGTAACAGGATTGACAATTTAAGATTGCCCCATAACGACAAACATTTATAAAAAAACAAAAAACTTTTATCCAACAAAAGAAAATTTAAGAAATAAATGGAAGGGAACACAGTATGTCAATATGTTCTCTAAATATAACTGTCTATGGAGAAACAATGCATTGTATTAGCAACACTTCATTGTTTGAAAATACAACTTCCAACAGATATCAGTTATTTTTTTAATTAATTCTACAAAAAAGTAGCTTGAATAGCTCAGCTCCCAACCACTAGAATATGGAAATATCTTTTACTGTACCTTCTGATCACACTGCACAAAAGTGATGTTCTTCCTCTGTATTTTTTTTCTTTTCCAATGCAATGTCTCTTTTCCAGTGCAAATGTCTCAAGATTCTTAAATCAAGATACATTTACTGGAGATGCAAGTTGACAAAAAAAAACTGATGAATATGAAGCGAGTTTATGTTTTAAACAAGAACAAATATCTGCCGGTGGGCTCAGAAAAGTCAACCTATTTCAAAGGGAAGTGTTCATAACTCATTGACAGATAAGTTTGTTGTTTGTTTGCCAGCTTCTGTGGCTAAAAATTATGGAAAAACTATATTATGTTTTTATCTATTTTTGCTAAAAAAATCTACAACTATATTTGGACTAACTTAAAGATTTGTTCAAAAGTATAAACAGAATAAAAAAAGGTTTCTTTTGGGGTTAAACAGCACAATATAATAAAACAGGATTCAGTGATTGTTGATTTTGACAAAGAGAACATTTTCTGCTAATATTAAAAACTTGTGTATCATCCTGGAATGGCCTATTTGGCAACAGGTATAAACAATTTGGTCCCATCGATTTGAAAAATGATAGAAACTTCTCCCAACATTTGGGCTAATTTCATGGAGTTTGTTTATGGTGTATATATCCCACTCTCTTTGCCAATTAATTATAGGATTTAGATTTGAGGTATTGTGCAGTTTTCGAGGTCTGCTGAAAGTGCCTCTTTTGCAGCAATTTCTGCAAATTGTGATTCCACAGTGATTCCACAGTGCCCAGGTACTCAACCAAAGTAGATATTGATATTAAAATTATGAACCTCGAGTTGCAGCAGTTTGCAGAAAATCTTTACAAGTGCTGGGTGATCACGTTTAAGGGATGACACATTGCTTGAAGACATGACTTCGAATCTGTTATTATAAAAAACATTTCTCTGTTATTGTTTTAAGCATAAACTCAGTTAATTTTGTTCAATTTTTCAAGACTTCATTTTACACTTGCATCTTAAGTAAATGTATCTTGATTTAAAGATGTTTAGATATTTGCATTGGAAAACAGGACAAAAATACTGAGGAACAGTACTGAGGACTTTAAGACTTTTTAAGACCCACAGAAACCCTGTTATTTTTAATTAATTGGTGATCTTTAGTAAATATATCAAGTCAGTTTTCCACAAGTTTACGCAGGTGTAGTTCATCACATTCAATACGAACATGTTCCAATAACGTTTGACATGCAGAAAGTGTCCATATACTCTGTTTAATAATAATGAGATGTAGTGGTAACCTAATTATTAAGATAATGGCTGCTAATACAAAATACTGATTCAATCCCAAAAATGACATAAAATGGTGAGTACTTTTAGAGATTGTAACCATGAGATTCCAAGCTGCAGATTATTTAAACAATTAAAAAGTGTTGCAAATTTTCTAAAGTGGACAATGTGCAAAAAATGAAAAATGAAATGTTTCTTTGCCTGTACAGTTACAGCATTTTGCGAACCAAATATCTGCACTAGTCCAATATAATGAAAAGCAAACTACTAAAGCAAACTAAAGCAAATTTTTTTAGTAACTTCATATTCTGTGCAGACATGCTTACCATCATGATTCAGAACAATGATCTCCTTCTGAAGTTAATATTTCATATCAAGTTTTAACTGAGAACTTGAAAAAAAAGGAACACTTGAGTTTACAAGAGAACTGTTTTATTTGTTCACTCATACTGCAAGCTTGTTTTTATTTACGTTAAATCATTCAAGTTAAATTAGTTTTTTAGTGTAACTTGAGGCTCAACAGGATTTCTTTGATACTTTGAAATATATTTTTATACATTTTGAATAAAATATAAAGGTGGTTATAATGTCAGACAGTCAATCCGTATGGCTTCATTCAGTTGAGACATCTGTATTTTTACTTTCACTATGGTGAACTGCTGAGCGGAAGGGAGGAATCTTTGCTGTCCGATTCTTGTATCTGCTCAAAGTTTCTCACTACATCCTCAAGGAAATTCACCACAGTCTTCAGATCCTCACTGCTGTCCAACACTGTCTCTCCTAACGGTCCCTTCAGCCTGGTCAGTGTCTCGTTGAGCACCATCAACCCATCTTCAGGCTCCGCTTGATCCCCCGCCTCCTCCCCTGCAGCACCGTCAACCCCGGCAACCAAAGCCACGCCCCTATCGCCAAGGTAACGAACCAGGAAGCCCTGTAGTACTGGCCTGGATTGGTCACTCAGTGATGACCTCAGTGCTGGAAGGTCATCAGGCTGGCATACGGACAGGAGGTGCAGGAGAGCACGGCAGAGCTGTGAGCGTAAACTAGCACAGTATCGATACTCAAGGAAGTCCTCTGTATCTTCACTGTGCTCAAGGGCCTGAGCCAAAGCTTGCCACACCTCTGCAAACTGGTGAATGTCACCATAGCAATCTCGCGTTGAGGGAACAGAAAGTGCAGCAGCGGATTTGATGCGTACTTTAAAGTTCTTGCAGGAAGTAACAACGTAGGACAGGGCAGAGTAAGCTTCCTTAGACCAGACAGCAGAACCTGCAAGTGAAGTGTGTGTTAAGGTGTGTTCACACAATGTCAGAATTACTGTAATTACGAGAATTCTACTTCTTGTAATTGTGAGTTGTGCAAGGATGTGAGCACTTTTTACTTGTAAACTCCGATTTGTACCACATGACCACAGAAGATTAATTTTGATGTTGATAGTGTTGCTATAGAATGGAATTCTGAGTCTGATGATGTGAAGAGCCAACACATTCTCACTCCCAACTCTTGGTCAGGACCCCACTTTTTAATGCACAGGGTATCCCTTATTATTATGTATTTATTTGTATTTTATTTGTGCAGGATACTCCATTTCTTTCAGTTGTTTGCCTTATGCGTCAGATCAAGATGCATTTAACTCTTTGCATTTTCAAAAGTAGAAATGATTTTAAAAATATTTATACTTTCATATTTTGGAGCACCTAACTCCACTCCTACCTCAAACCTACCCACTTTTCAACAATATAAAACAGGTAACGGGCAAAAAAGTACAGTCACAGGTATTTATTGCAACTTTGTGAAAAGGCCAATGAGAATTGGCAGGTGAAATTTGCATGCCACTCCTCACTCATTCAGGTTTGTGCTGATGAACCGAGACAATGTCCTGGCCACGTCTCGTTCCCTCTATCAGGAAACGGAGGTTACAACAGTAACCCAGACATTCCCTATCTGTCAGTCACTTCGACGTGGTGTCGATGACTGACACTAGGGGTCCCCTGAGGAAAACGGCACAACAGCTGAACCGCATTACGAGGTCTTGGTTCCGCAGATGTCGGCAAACTACTGCGTGCTGGGAAACAAGTGCACTCACAACGTCGTAACCTACCCAATGCCCCATGTAAGCCACGTAGTCCTTTGTGCCACGCGGGGACTAAAGGGACAGTACTTACAATTGAAATATGTCGCTTCAGCCAGTCTTTTGTCCTTTTCTCTTTTCTATAATATAGAAATCACAACTGTGCAGACCAGAAGTTAGCACTCTTCCTCCTAGGTAGAATGTCGAGAATCATATGGGATTACAACCAGGGAATCACTACAAATGGAGCACTTAGCTCAAAGTACACCGGCTGACATGAAGGGGCATGCATCACGAGTACTGGGCCTGGCGTCAAATTCCTCTGCCGAATTTGACTGCCGCAGAGTGCTGAAGGGTGAGACACGTCCAGGGTTTGCTGGTCTGGGGAACTCACGAGGACAATAAAGCACGTGTTATCACATCAGGGAGGGGGAAGGCACTGTGTGCAAGTGGTACCTGACAACACAGGGAACGAAACTGGCTCAACTCAGCGATTGTAGAACCTCTAAAGATTGTAGAGCCCACTCCTCTTGGACTGTGCTCGTACTCCAAAGGGGCACGGCACACCCTGTGGCTGGTATGCCAGGACAATGGCATCCACAATCCAGTGGGCCAACCTCTGTTTGGAGACAGCCTTCCCCTTCTGCTTTCTCCCAAATCAGACAAAGAGCTGCTCATAGCTTCTAAAGCTCTCCCTGTGGTCCAAGTAAACATGCAGGGTGCGTACTGGACACAGCAACGATAAGGCTGGGTCTGCCTTGTCCCAAGGCAGCGCTTGCAAGTTCACCACTTGGTCCCTAAAAGGGGTAGTGGGAACATTGGGCACGTAGTCCGGCCGTGGTCTCAGGATCACATGAGAGTATGCCAGACCAAACTCAAGGCACGTTTCGCTGACAGGGAATGCCTGCAGGTCCCCAACCCTCTTGATGGAAGAAAGCGCGGTCAGGAGTGCCGTCTTCAAGAGAGGGCACTTAGTTCGACTGACTCCAGGGGCTCAAAAGGAGCTCTCTGTAGGCCTTGGAGAATTTAACCTCCTGGCACCTCTGAGGAACCCGATGATCAGGTCATGCTTCCCTAAAGACTTACCATCCACTGCATCGTGATGTGCCGCTATGGCAGCCACATACATCTTTAAAGTGGAGGGTGGAAGCCGTACCTCCAACCTTTCTTGCAGGAAGGAAAGCACTGACCTGACTGTGCATTTCTTTGGGTGTTCCCCTTGGGAAGAACATCAGTTCACAAACAGACGCCACTTCAAAGCATACAGCTGCCTCATAGAGGGGGCTCTGGTTCGAGTGATAGTGTCTATCACCACTAAGGTCTACCGCGTCCAGTCCTGGGGCCAGACGTGGAGGTTACAGAGGTCTGGGGGCGGGTGCCAAATTGTGCCCCGGCCCTGAGAAAGAAGGTCCTTCCTCAGGGGAATTTGCCAGGGAGGGGCTGTCGCAAGGAGCATGAGCTCCGAGAACCAAGTCCGGGTGGGCCAATACGGTGCAACCAACAGGACCCGGTTCTTCGTCCTCCCTGACCGGGTGAGTTGCGACATGCGACGTGAGTGTAAACCGCCGTGGCTGTCACAGTGTTGTCCACCCGGACCAACACGTGCTTGCCCTGGATAAATGGCCAAAACCTCCCTGGACACTTGCTCTAGGGGAACCCCTGCCCATAGAAATGCAAGGTGCATGTGTTCATTTCAAACCCTGGCTGAAAATGATCCCACTCCATGAATACATGCCGTCATATCTCATTCAAAAGATACACCCGACTCTTTAGCATGACGCAATCGGTCATGAGACACACAAGAGCCAATGCCATTTCACAATCAAAGCTGACGTAACGCTTCGTTGAGCACCAATTTTTGAATGTTTGAGTCTGTACTTCATACAAATCAATTGTTTGGCCTCAGAACAATATTTGTACTTTTTGAATAAATTGTGTCTGTAGTCATATCTGCCTGTTATATCCTGTGTTTTATATTATATAATATACAAATGTGAAGGTTTAGGGGTGGGGTTGGGTTACGTGCTTAAACATGTATAAATAGTGTAAATAAAATTAATGTAAATAAAATTATGCTGGCTGATTAAATTGTAGATCACAACCCAAAATAATGACAAAATTATAACCTAATATATAATTTCATCATGACGATAAAATTGGAGCACCCTGCACATAAAAAAAAATGACGCTAAAGGGATACCCTGTGCGTTAAAAAGTGACGCCGAAGGGTCATGACCAATATGTGACGAGTTGGGAGTTAGGAGTGAGAATGTGTTGCAACAGCTCTGAGTAGAACATCACAGGTTGCCATCTCGTAATTACGATAATTATGACATGGGATGAACGCAGCATTAGCTCAATGTTATGTGGTTACGTATAACTAAATTAACCCACCCCCAAGTCCCTATGATATTCTGATCACTAGATGGTGAATGACAAAGCCCAAAGTATACTTCAGTTTTCACACAAACTTAGCGTACAAGTACAGTTGAGCGGATAACCTTTAAAAGTTTACTTCATTCGAAAAGGGCACGCTAGAAAGTTTCATCTCAGTTTTTCCCAGTTTCTGCGTTATTTCTCTCCAGAAATGATGAACTATAAAAATGATGTGCTCATTTAAACTAGAGTTGTCTATTGTTGCTGCCGTCACCAGTAGTTTGTTATTGTTGATCTGTTTCTGCTTATTTTTGTACCATGATACAATGGCCCGAGCCAGTGTTGCCACCTTGTGAACCAACTAATTGTTGCAAAAAAATGCCACACACAATGTACGCAAACTAGCGCTATATGATTCTGGATGAATTGAGAATCACAATTTATAAACAAATAATTAAAAAATATAATATTTTTTTTTAAATAAAATTAAATTTTTTGGTTTAAAATAGCCATTTACTAGAGGTTAAAGAATGTTAAATTGCTACAGTCTATTCAAAATTATCTAATTAATTTGAATGAATTATTTAAAAAAAAAATTGGTTTGAATGAATGATTCAATGACTCACTCATAAAGACTTCACTTGCTTCATTACTGGATGAATCACCCTGCGTCCCAATGTGCATACTATCCACCCTATCTGCCCTAAATAGTACTGAAAATGACTAATGTCACGTACTATTTAGGATGGATAGTATGCACATTGGGACGCAGGCTCAGTATTTTTGAACAAATCTCTGGAATTAATGATTAAATGACAAAAACATTTTTGTCACCTACTGGTGTAACTATGTAATTGATAAAATCCTTATTTGAAGAAAACCCTAGCCCTTTCAAAAGGTGATTTGCTCTATTTTATATTATCGCTAATGTAGACATCAGTGTTTCAATCTGAACTATACATTTTATCCCAGTACTTGTGAAAATTGTAATTATTGTAACAGAAATGATGATACTGTGAGGTTGAAAAGACTGTTTGCGAAGTGGTTTCAACCATACCTATACATGACAAATGCTCTCTCTGGATCAGCGGCAGCATGAACATGGATTTTAATGTTCCGCTGTGATCGTACTTGTCAAAGGTTTAATTAACATAGCAGAACCTCTGTCATTTATGAATATGATCAGGTGGGTGTTCATTTAAGACTGTGATCATTTAACGATTAATCGTGCGGCTCTAATGCATACCCTTGTGTAAGCGTATACTTTGGGCTTAAGAATGGTTTAAAACACATGTACCAAGTTCTTAGAAATGTTTTTAAAAAACTTTTATACCATTTTAACTAATGAACTAATTCAATATCATGTGATGTATATTATGAATTATTAGTTCACAAATATTATGTTTCCAGGGAGTTGTAACAAAAAAACCTTTGACTGGGTGGACAAAAGTTTTTCAAATATTAATAAGCAGTGAAGGAGTTAACTTAATGCTTTCCTTTCAAGAATTTAATTCGTTTAAATGTTTTGTTTTCTTCATTATGATATCAGGACACCTGACATTTTTTAAAATGTATGCCTCCTGAAATTTAACAGCACACCTCTCCCTTAACATACCAAATGATTTGAGGTATCATTCATCTCCACAGCACAAACATGACAGATGAGTTATGCAGAAGTTTTATATTCAGGATTAGAGATTTACAAAAATCCCTAACCAAGAATAAGCGATTTTTGTGTGTTCACTCACCTAGAGGCAGGCTGCGATTTCTGAAGGTATTGCCCAGTGCATAGCAGGCGTTCCAGCGCACTTTCATGGTAGCATCTCCTCTAACCGTATCGATAAGTGCCGTCATGGCCTCCTGCAGAGGCTGTTCAAACACAGGCTTTCCCAGGTGTACCGGCTGCAGGAAGTGAAGCAGATTCCCGAGTGCACGGACAGCATTGCTCTTTACCTGCAACACAGGAAACACTTTATCTTCTTGGACCTGAAGTTCATTCTACTTACAGCATTACTCTATGGTACATTATGGAATAATGGCTTTTGTTTCTTCCATTAAAGCCACAATATGTAATTTTTTGCCGCTAGAGGTCGTTTATTCAAAACAAAGGCGTAGCTTGATGATGCCTTGATTTCGCTAAGCTTTTATTATGCCGCAGGCGACCACTTCCGCTTCTTCCGCTCATGCGTATGTGGGGTAATGCAGTGCTCTTTTATCATATTACATACATTTGAGTGTGTTGAAAGTTATGTTATAAAGCTACTCTGTGCGTTCGTTCAGCGGCTACTATGAGACACTTGCACACTACAGTAAGCTAGATCGATATTAGGCATGGTAAAACATGGTACTAAATCAAGAAAATGAGATTTAAACAATAAGACTGTGTTGAGCTATATAACAATGATTTGTTTTCTGTTGATGAATCCAAACAGTTGCTCACCTGTCTAATAAAACATAATATATTAAAGCGTCTTTGATGGTTTCTACAAAATAAAACCGGAAATCGAGGGTAATGCGGGTATGATGCCATTGATAGGCGACGCACGGACACGGTTATTTGCTTATTTCTCTGGATTTAAACATTCTTGGAAACATTTGGGATAATGTAAGTACACGAGTCAACAAAATATATAACAGTGTTCTAGTGGTTGTTGGATATTTTAATCCAAAAATCTTACATATTGTGCCTTTAATGAGGAAGCAGCAATATTCAAAATGTTACTGATAAGCTAATAACTAAATGGGTTACACTTTATTTTACAGTACTTACAGTGTACTTACCCAAGAAAGTACTGGGTAATATAAGGTAACTACACGGGTTAAGGTTAGGTTTAGGAGTAGGTTCAGGGTTAGTACCTAGTTATAATTGCTATAATAAGTACATGGTATGTACATGGGGAACAGGACTGTAAAATAAAGTTCTACCACTAAATGTTGGTGATAAATGGCTGATAACACCATAGATCGATAAATGAGTATTAGAATAGTAATTAAGAACTGAAATGTTTATTACGTTTTAATTACGATAGTAATTAGTAACGTTTTTTTCAAGTGATAAATTTAAACTTATCTTTATGCATGGATGCATAGATTTACATTTACAAAGCAACCCTTAAAGGGACAGTGTTATTACAGGGCAAGCACTCTTCAAGAAAAGGTGCTCTTTAATAAGTTAAATCGGGTTTTAACTTATCTTAAATAGACAAAAATGTACAGTTAAAATCAATAAATATCACATAACTGATAAAATAATGACAATAAAAACAGTTTGAAATGGAAAGCTAAAGCTACACATCATTTAATGTAGTTTAACTGTAGTCAGCCTACTCTTCTGAAAGTTTTCTACTCTAAAATAGACTCCATCAAACAACTGTGGTAAGTTGGATTAATCAACAAATACGGTAAGCCATGTCTTCTTCTCCTATCATTGCCACTTGCACTGCATGTTTCATGTTTAGTATATCTTTCTCCGTTGGCGAACAGGGCTTCACATGTGATAAATGTAAGGAGATAGTCAGGCTGACGGAGAAGATTTCAGAATTAGAGACACGCATCCAGACTTTATTTGAGAGTAGTGAGAATGTAACAGCTTTAGACACTGCTTTGGATGCGAATAGCTTAGTGAACTCTGTACATTGTTCGGTTCCGGCTGTAGAGCCCGTGCAGCAGGGCAACTGGGTGACGGTGAGACGGCATAGTCGCGGATCAAAAAACCACTCTTCCGTTCCGATTAGAACATCAAACAGGTTCTCCCCACTCAGTGATGCACCCACTGAGAATCCTGTTGAAAGTGCCCTAGTTATTGGCGATTCTATTACACGGAACGTGAAAATAGAGACACCAGCCACCATAGTCACATGTTTACCGGGAGCCAGAGCGCCTGACATCAAAGCAAATTTAAAAGTGCTGGCTAACGCTAATCGTAAATTCTCTAAGATTATTATTCACGTCGGCACAAATGATGTTCGACTTCGCCAGTCGGAGATCACCAAAATTAACATTAAAGAGGTGTGTAAACTCGCAAGTACGATGGCAGATGACGTTTTTTGCTCTGGTCCCCTCCCCGTTAAAAGGAGTGATGAGATACTTAGCAGACTATCATCACTCAATGGCTGGTTGTCTAAGTGGTGTCCGCAAAATAACATAGGGTTCATAGACAATTGGAAAAGCTTTTGGGGCAGACCTGACCTGTTGAAAAAAGATGGTATTCATCCTTCCTGGGATGGTGCCGCTCTTCTCTCTAGTAATTTGGCACATAGTCTTAGAGCTAAACCTTGACTAACTGGGGCCCAGGTCAGGAAGCAGACGGACTGGCTTACCCGACCGCCTGCTAGCTGTCTCACGTCACAGAAGTCAGATAAATCCCAGCACATAGAGACTCTTTCACCTAGATATTATCACATAGAGACTGTGTCTGTTCCACGAATTAGTAAATACAAAAAACCATCAAAATCATTCAACGGTAAAAATTTAATTGATGTCCAACAAATAAATAACAGATATAATACAGATGATCAAATGATAAAGCTCGGGTTGCTGAATATTCGATCCCTTTCCTCAAAAGCGCTTATTGTTAATGATATGATTACAGATCATAACCTAGATGTGCTGTGTTTGACAGAAACCTGGCTAAAACCTGACGATTACATTACTTTAAATGAGTCCACCCCCCAAGATTATTGTTATAAACACGAGCCACGTCTGAAAGGTAAAGGGGGAGGTGTTGCTGTAATTTATAATAATATCTTCAGTATTACTCACAAGTCTAGTTTCAAATATAATTCCTTTGAAGTTTTGGTGCTTTATGTAACGTTATGTAGTGAAATCGATAAATCCCGTTTGACATTTCTGCTGGCTACTGTATATAGGCCACCAGGGCACCATACAGACTTTACCAGAGAATTTGCTGATTTTCTATCAGAGTTAGTACTGGCTGCAGATAAAGTCCTAATTGTTGGTGATTTTAATATCCATGTAGACAATGAAAAAGACGCACTGGGATTGGCATTTAGAGACATTCTAAACTCTATTGGAGTAAGGCAACACGTGTCAGGACCCACTCATCGCCGTAATCATACGTTAGACCTAATACTGTCACATGGAATAAATGTTGATACCATTGAAATTCTGCAGCAGAGCGATGACATCTCAGATCATTACCTAGTATCATGTACACTTAATTTAGCAAAGGCTGCAAAGCCGTCCCCTCGCTTTAAATATGGCAGGACTATCACTGCTGCGACTAAAGATTTCTTTGTAAATAATCTTCCTCATCAGTTTCATCTCCTCAGCATCCCAGATAGCCTAGAGGAACTCGATGTTGCAACAGAAACTATTGACTCTCTCTTTTCCAGCACTTTAGACACAGTTGCTCCCCGGCGCTTAAAGAAGATTAAAGAAAACAGTCCAACGCCGTGGTACAACGAGCACACCCGGGCCCTTAAAACAGCAGCCAGAAAAATGGAGCGCAGCTGGAAGAAAACAAAACTAGAAGTTTTTCTCATTTCGTGGAAAGAGAGCATGATTGCATACAGAAAGGCCCTAAAAACTGCTAGATCTGCTTACTTCTCGACTCTCTTAGAAGAAAACAAACACAACCCTAGGTATTTATTCGATACAGTGGCTAAATTAACCAAAGATAAAGCTTCACCTTCTGATGTTTGTAAACAGCACAGCAGTAATGACTTTATGAACTTCTTTACCTGTAAGATTGATAATATTAGGAAAAAAATTATAACCATGCAGCCGTCTAATACAGTATCACATCAGACAGTGCATTGTAGTGTCACTGAGGAAAAATTACATTCATTCACTGCTATAGGAGAAGAAGAATTGGCTAAACTCGTTAAATCATCAAAATCAACAACATGTATGCTCGACCCTATACCGACTAAACTACTAAAAGAGATGCTTCCAGAGGTCATAGATCCTCTCCTTAATATCATTAATTCATCCTTGACATTAGGATATGTACCGAAAACTTTTAAGTTGGCTATTATTAAACCACTTATTAAAAAACCGCAACTTGATCCTACAAAATTAGTCAATTACAGGCCAATCTCAAATCTACCCTTTCTGTCAAAAATACTAGAAAAGGCAGTGTCCTCACAATTATGCTCCTTTTTAGAAAGAAATGGTATCTGTGAGGATTTCCAGTCAGGATTTAGACCGTATCATAGTACTGAGACTGCTCTCATCAGAGTAACAAATGATTTACTCTTATCATCCGATCGTGGTTGTATATCTCTATTAGTGTTACTCGATCTTAGCGCTGCATTCGATACTATCGACCACAATATTCTTTTGAATAGACTCGAAAATTATGTTGGCATTAGTGGAACTTCATTGGCATGGTTTAAATCATACTTATCTGACCGTTATCAGTTTGTAGCAGTAAATGAAGAGATGTCACACCGAACACAAGTTCAGTATGGAGTACCGCAGGGCTCAGTGCTAGGACCGTTGCTTTTCACCCTGTACATGCTACCACTGGGAGATATTATCAGGAAGCATGGTGTTAATTTTCATTGTTATGCTGACGATACTCAGCTCTATATTTCTTCACGCCCTGACGAAACTTACCAATTCACAAGATTAACAGAATGCATAGCTGATATTAAAAATTGGATGACTAGTAATTTCCTGCAACTTAATTCAGAAAAAACTGAATTTTTAATCATTGGACAAAAAAACTCCACAAGTAGTAACCTAGAATACTGTCTAACACTCGATGGCTGCTCTGTCAAGTCCTCGTCGTCAGTTAGGAACCTGGGTGTGCTCTTTGATACCAATCTCTCATTTGAAAGCCACGTTTCTAGCATCTGTAAAACTGCATTCTACCATCTTAAAAATATATCTAAATTACGGCACATGCTTTCAATGCAAAATGCTGAACAGTTAGTTCATGCGTTCATGACCTCAAGGCTAGATTATTGTAATGCTCTACTGGGTGGTTGCCCTGCCCGCTTAATAAATAAACTGCAGCTGGTCCAAAACGCAGCAGCTAGAGTTCTTACTAGAACCAGGAAGTATGACCATATTAGCCCGGTTCTTTCAACACTGCATTGGCTCCCTATTAAACATCGTATACATTTTAAAATCTTGCTGATTACTTACAAAGCACTAAATGGTTTAGCGCCCCAGTACTTGAGCGAGCTCTTAACGCATTATACTCCATCACGTTTATTGCGGTCTCAAAATTCTGGCCAGTTGATAATACCTAGAATATCAAAATCAACTGCAGGCGGTCGGTCCTTTTCCTATTTAGCACCTAAACTCTGGAACAGTCTTCCTAGTATTGTTCGGGAAGCAGACACACTCTGTCAGTTTAAATCTAGACTAAAAACACATCTCTTTACTATGGCATACACATAAAACATTTTTAATTTCTGTTATTCAAATCAGTTAAATGATTGTTTTAGGCTGCATTAACTAGGTCAGCCGGAACCGGGAACACTTCCCATAACACCTGATGTACTCGTTACATCATAAGAAGAATGGCATCTACGCTAATGTTAGTCTCTCTGTTTATCCCGAGGTTTACTGCAGTCGGCCGGATCCGGGCCGTATCCAGACCAGATGGTGGACCTTAGCCTGGACATGATGACCATATCCCTGAAGTGTCTGTAGAGACAATAGTGTCAATTAAACTCCCCCCTGTAAATGCCGCATCGACACGACATCCTAATTAAACCCGTCCCCGGCGTGACAACTCCAATCTTTCGAATAATCCTACGAATATCTATTTATCTAATATGACTTCTGACCTGTAATGTTGCCAGAATCATAATCATACACTATTTGTTCGTCGGCCAGAGGAGAACTGGCACCCCGACTGAGCCTGGTTTCTCCCAAGGTTTTTTTTCTCCATTCTGGCCCTGAAGGAGTTTTGGTTCCTTGCCACCGTCGCCTTTGGCTTTTGGCTTGCTGAGTTGGGGACACCTAAATTTCAATTATATTACTGATCCGCCCGCATTGACACTATATGATAATTGAAATGAGCTGGATGACATCACCGTTTTCTCCAGAGCGGCTGTACAGCCGAATCAAATTCCGTTGCATTATTTTCCTGTTACCACTGTGAAGCTGCTTTGAAACAATTGCCATTGTAAAAAGCGCTATATAAATAAAGGTGATTTGATTTGATTTAAAAGCAACAACAATAGCAAAGCTGTTTAAATTATACAGTGGGGAGAACAAGTATTTGATACACTGCCGATTTTGCAGGTTTGCCCACTTACAAAGCACGTAGAAGTCTGTAATTTTTATCATAGGTACACTTCAACTGTGAGTGACGGAATCTAAAACAAAAATCCAGAAAATCACACTGTATGATTAAGTAATTAATTTGCATTTTATTGCATGACATAAGTATTTGATACATCAGAAAAGCAGAACTTAATATTTGGTACAGAAACCTTTGTTTGGAATTACAGAGATCATACGTTTCCTGTAGTTCTTGACCAGGTTTGCACACACTGCAGCAGGGATTTTGGCCCACTCCTCCATACAGACCTTCTCAAGATCCTTCAGGTTTCGGGGCTGTCGCTGGGCAATACGGACTTTCAGCTCCCTCCAAAGATTTTCTATTGGGTTCAGGTCTGGAGACTGGCTAGGCCACTCCAGGACCTTGAGATGCTTCTTACGGAGCCACTCCTTAGTTGCCCTGGCTGTGTGTTTCGGGTCACTGTCATGCTGGAAGACTCAGCCATGACCCATCTTCAATGCTCTTACTGAGGGAAGGAGGTTGTTGGCCAAGATCTCGCGATACATGGCCCCATCCATCCTCCCCTCAATACGGTGCAGTCGTCCTGTCCCCTTTGCAGAAAAGCATCCCCAAAGAATGATGTTTCCACCTCCATGCTTCACGGTTGGGATGGTGTTCTTGGGGTTGTACTCATCCTTCTTCCTCCAAACATGGCGAGTGGAGTTTAGACCAAAAAGCTCTATTTTTGTCTCATCAGACCACATGACCTTCTCCCATTCCTCCTCTGGATCATCCAGATGGTCATTGGTAAACTTCAGATGGGCCTGGACATGCGCTGGCTTGAGCAGGGGGACCTTGTGTGCGCTGCAGGATTTTAATCCATGACGGCGTAGTGTGTTACTAATGGTTTTCTTTGAAACTGTGGTCCCAGCTCTCTTCAGGTCATTGACCAGGTCCTGCCGTGTAGTTCTGGGCTGATCCCTCACCTTCCTCATGATCATTGATGCCCCACGAGGTGAGATCTTGCATGGTGCCCCAGACCGAGGGAGATTGACCGTCATCTTGAACTTCCATTTTCTAATAACTGCACCAACAGTTGTTGCCTTCTCACCAAGCTGCTTGCCTATTGTCCTGTAGCCCATCCCAGCCTTGTGCAGGTCTACAATTTTATCCCTGATGTCCTTACACAGCTCTCTGGTCTTGGCCATTGTGGAGAGGTTGGAGTCTGTTTGATTGAGTGTGTGGACAGGTGTCTTTTATACAGGTAACGAGTTCAAACAGGTGCAGTTAATACAGGTAATGAGTGAAGAACAGGAGGGCTTCTTAAAGAAAAACTAACAGGTCTGTGAGAGCCGGAATTCTTACTGGTTGGTAGGTGATCAAATACTTATGTCACGCAATAAAATGCTAATTAATTATTTAAAAATCATACAATGTGATTTTCTGGATTTTTGTTTTAGATTCCGTCTCTCACAGTTGAAGTGTACCTATGATAAAAATTACAGACCTCTACATGCTTTGTAAGTGGGCAAACCTGGAAAAACGGCAGTGTATCAAATACTTGTTCTCCCCACTGTATGCAAATATGCATTACCATTGAAAAGTTTGGGTACGATTTTTTTTTGTTGAAAGAAATACATTTTTTTATTCAGCAAGGACGCATTAAATTGGTCAAAAGTGACAGTAAACATTTATAATGTCACAGAAGATTAATATTTTATATAAATGCTAATCTTTTGAACTTTCTATTCATCAAAGAATCCTGAAAAAAAAACAACAACAAATCTGTGATAATAACAATAATAATAATAATAATAATAATAATAAATGCTTCTTAAGCTGTATATATTTGATATATTTAATTTGAAAACTTTCAAGATGAAGAATGTTGTAATATTTTTGCTTTAAATGTGAGGGGTTTTGGGATATTATCTGCCCTAATAAAAAAATCTTATTTTAACAAATGTCTCACTCTCCCCCAAACCAGTATATATCAGGCAGTCCTAGTCACAAAATCTCAATTTGTTTGTATTATTTAGCATAGTCACAAAATTAATTCTGCCTTGATACTTGTAGAAATCGTCTGAAGATGCTGTAAAAACATCAAATACATGTAAAAGACTTTTTGCATCACTAATAATTAGTGCTGTCAATTGATTATTTTTTTTAAACTATTTAATCGCACATTTTTCTGTAATTAATCGTGATTAATCGCACCTAACATTAAAATTATTATATTTTTATATTGTAATAATTTCACATTTAATCCCAAATGAATGTAGAAACAACATAAAGACAGTATCCTATAATTAAAATATTTGTTTAATGGCATCTTTTTTATGAAAGAAGGCATCACCGATACTAATACCACTACTGAGGTCTCTATGAAATAGATTTTTTTCTCAAATTTAACCATTAATTATTGCCATTCAGCATTAGAGTATAATTGAAAGCTATACATTTTAACATTAGGCTTCAAATAATACAACAACTTTTAATTTTAGTGATCTTAAAGCAATCTTCACATAAACCCATTATAATAAATGGTACATTTACCTCAATTTTTTTCTATTGGCCCAGTCAGACTAGTTTTACTTGCACTATCAAAATGCAAAAAGTTATTGTTTTCGTTGTATTTGGCCCATGTAACCTGATTTTCAGGTAGCTCTAACAGGTAGGATATATACATATAAATTAAATAAAGTTGAAGTTATCAAACACTTCACAGTCTTTACTGCATAAATTATAAATAAAATACAGTTTAATCCTTATTAAAGCTAGAAATGTTATTCAGTCAAGAGCAGTGAGTGATTTTCTCTTTTTCCTTTGTGCTTTGATTAACATTAATGACAGACAGCAGCAGGTTTATTAGGCTGCTGTCACTTTAAGACCTGATGCACATGACCCGGATCTGACACACGTCATCGTTTCTCATAAGCCTTTACAATTATTTAAGACTTCATTTAACTCTTTTAAAACTGTGATTGTGGGGATACTCGACAAAACGGGCAGTGTAGCATAATTTTGTGTGTTTTTTTCCATTTAAGCACTGTCTGAAGCAGCGCACAAGTTGTGTGTGTGTCACACAGACAGGAGTTTTCACAGACGCGCGCCTGTCTTTTCGCGTGTGAATGGTTTAAAAGAATTTTCATATAAGAGCGGTCATATAATGTAACGCTAGCCAAAGGATGACGAGAAAAAGCAGATGCTGCATTAATTGCATTAAATATTTTTAACAGTTAAACTGAAAAAATGTATCACGTGCATTAACACGTTAAATCTGACAGCCCTACTAATAATAAAAAAAAAGTACCCACCCTGTCTTTATCTCCTGAAGCTTTAGTGGCAGATCTCAACATGTTCAGCAGCAGCATATCAGAGAACTCCTCCTGAAACTCCAGCCCCACTGACTGCCTGAAAACAACAGATGAGCAAAGGAAAACCATCAGTCTGCAAGATTTATGTAGCAAACACATACACGCAGATGTGCTCATTTGCCGCTCTCACATGTTGACAATGAGCGTGTCGGTGAGGTTGCCGAGAGACCAGGCTGCCTTTGCACGGACGTTAGGTGAGCGGTCATCCAGAGCAGTGAGGATGGCATTAGCCGTGTCTGCCACAAACATCACATCCTGTGGTCGTCAAAAAAAATATAGTAAAGTTAGTAAAGTTAAATCAATCATCCACAGATGGGCACTATTTTTCTAGTTGGATGAAGGTGGATTTACTTAGTTAAACTTGTAAATGTATATATTCTTTCATTATATGTGACCCTGGACCACAAAACCAGTCATAAGGGTCAATTTTTTTTTAAATTATCTGAAAGCTTTCCATTGATGTATGGTTTGTTAGGATAGGACAATATTTGGCCGAGATACAACTATTTGAAAATCTGTAATCTGAGGGTACAAAAAAAAAAAAAAATCGAAATATTGAGAAAATCGCCTTTAAGTTGTCCAAATGAAGTCCTTAGCAATGGATATTACTACTAATAATACATTTTTGATATATTACCGGTAGGAAATTTACAAAATATCTTCATGAAACATGATCTTTACTTAATATCTTAATGATTTTTGGCATCGATAATTTTGACCCATACAATGTATTGTTGGCTATTGCCACAAATATAACCATGCGACTTATGACTGGTTTTGTGGTCCAGGGTCACATATGAGAAGGCTGATCCTGTACCTCTCTCAGGCAGGGAAAGAGGATGTAGACACCTAGAGCTCTCACAGCTGCCGCCTTCACCAGAGAGTTCTCGCTGTACGTCAGTCCCAGCAGTATCGTGATACACAGCACTTGTGTCTTATCCTGCAGATATTGATATATATACACAAATATCACAAACACATTTTATAACTCACCTCCACATTCGATTAAATGACTTCCTGAACACCTGGAAACTCAAACACACTCACGGGCAGCTGGCTGAAAGCCTGTGGCAAGATGGAGGAGAGGGTGTCACAGGCACTGGTCTGTAGGGTGGGATGCTGCTCGTTCTGTAAGGCACTGATCAGTGGACCACTCAAGACTTCCGACCAGAACTGAACCACCTGAAATGGACAAAAGAACAGCATTATATTAAAGATGATGATCTTTGAATTCAGTTTTGTTTTGTACCACGTCACACTGTTTTTTTTTTACCTGGCAGACGGGCACACGTTTGGCACTTTGTGGAGTGTTGGCATCAGCTCTGTACTGCTGGATAATGCCTGTTCCCAGTTCTTCCAGAAGCTTGGGAAAGAAACAGAAGTGTTAAAACAGACCAAGAAAGTGAAAGAAAACAATATGAGAGGTACCTGTCCATGTGCAAAAGTCAATGATATGATGCTAGGATTTTGAGTGGTTGATAGGTGTTTTTTCTACTAGCCCAAGTAAAAAAGAGATTTCTATGATATTCTGATCTCTAGTTTGGGCTCAGTTCATTCCATCAATGCAAGTATATGGGATTTTTTCACCCGAGTTTGTGGACTATAACTATACAATGTAATAATCATTCTAATACTATGAGAAAAACGAATTCCACACCATAACTATAATACAACTACATCGTTGGAATCACTTTCAGAACAGTTTTTTTTCCAGATAAAAAAAACAATAAAAATATTAACAGCCAATCAGAATCCACTTGACTTTAAAGCGCTTGAGCATTTAAAAAGGCAGATGTGAGCTTAAAATAAACAATGTTATCACCTGTTGTTGTGGACGCTAATATAAGCCCCTTTCACACATACAGTATTTACTGGTACGTTAGCGGTAAATTACAGTTAAGGGATCATGTGTAAACAGGACCTTTTCAAAAATACCGGTAAACCGTTTCTGGCAATTTACCATTATGAGAAGTTGTAACATTACCAGTAAATTCCCGGTATGATGCTGTGTGTGAACAAGGAATAAAGATTACCGGTATTGAAAATGTACAAGGTCTGAACGTGCTGACATAAGAAGTCTGCTTTGGGCCAATCATAAAGTTCGTATGGAGATGATGCACTGTTTACAGTAAGCTCCGCTGCTTTTTAAAGGGGTCATGAATTGAGAAATCAACTTTCCCTTGAGCTTTTGATATATAAAAGGTCATCGTAATATAAGAATATCCTGTAAGTTTCAGAGCTGAAAACTTCATTGTTAGTCAAAGAAAAGCTTTTATTGACAGCTGGCTCAGCAAACGATCAATCTGCGAATGTGCATCCCCTGTGACGTCAGAGTGCAGTGAAACGCCGCCTCAAGACGAACGCCTCATTCTGTAGCCCCGCCCATCGACTCCCCATAACTTAGATAAATAACATAGACCTACATGGAGCTAAACCGGATCGAACTTCCAAGCAATAAAGCTTATGGCATGTTTCTAACATCCCATAAGCTTCCTTCGGATTCCAATATTAGCAATGCATGGTTGAACTTTATTTTTAGAGATCCAGCTCACGTGTTTAAAGACATTGCATTTGTTCGCTTCATTTCACCAGATTCGTTTGTAAAAAAGAGACTGGATTTGCAGACAGGATGAGATTAAAAAAACTATGTTGTGCCTTCTGGATCTGACAGGAATGATGCAACAATTATGTGAGTAAAAATTTTTTTTTATATGTGATAGTATTGCATTGTCACGTTTGATATCTACTGATTATGTACGTGTCTAACTAAACATAACTTCCACGCTGTCACAGGCTGGAGTATCCTTTGTATTTGAGGTGTTGTTGGTTCATTGTGCTGCGATTCGGGATCAGCCCTGGACATATATGGGCCAGGGCTTAAATAGTGAAATAACATTCCTTTCTTGATGTGCGTTGTTCACTCTCTTGACTGGTAATTTGAAGGAAAAATACAATCGCTGAAGTTTTGAAAATGCCGAATTGTCTGAGGTGAAGTTTTGCTGATGCACGTACTTGGCTTGTGGGTGCGCGCACGTGTGTGTGTTAGTTATGCACGGTTCACGGTTATATCCACCGATCAGGCCGGCCAAGTAATAAAAAATAACATTCCAATGAATTGCAGGTGGATGAGAGATAAATCATTGTGTTTGTTTGATAAAGACATTTTGCAAACCCTGTGGGCGAATCATTCCGGTTGCTGTTTCTCCACTTTGGAAGTTTTCAAAACAATTCCTCACGTGTAAGGGAGCCGAAGCTCATTGTAATATGCAAAACTGTTATCCAATCATAGCAGTGGGCGTTTACTTCCAAGTCTTCAATGCGGCACGCCCATTAAAACGGAGCGTTTCAAGAGCTAGGCTCAAAACCAGGGTAGAAAATAGCCTATTACTTATTCATTATGTTTTTGAATGTAAAAAACACGCAAACGTCATAAGTTGACCTCAGACAACAGTATACATTTTTTTTTAAAAAGCCAGTTCATGACCCCTTTAATGCTTTCATCAGCGCTACAGCTCTGCAGTCAGATAGAGTAGCGGTTCTGGCTTAGTTGGTGCCCTAGGCGAAATAAAACATGTCGCACCCCAACCCAATGTTTGAGTGGTCTTCTAACGGTAAAAAGCCATAACGCTGTTGCTTATGTGAACAGCATATTTGTGTATTTTCCGATAAAGTCATTCTGGTAATTTTACGGTAATTTACTGGGATTACTGTGCTACTGTTAGCATTATAGTTTTTGTCCATGGTGTGAATTTTTTTAAAATGCTCAAGCTCTTTAAAGTCAGGTGGATTCTGATTGGCTGTCAATATTTTTATCGTTTATCAGCTGAAAAAAAAAAAAAACGTTCCGAATGTGATTCCAAAGATATCGTTGTATCTCTGTGTCGGTATTGTTAATAGTTGTGGTGTGGACACATCCACACTGGTATCATCATAGAACTAAAGCGAGTATTAAAACTTTATAGTAATTGTTATAGTTATCGTAAGTATGAGCAATAATAATAGTGATGTTTGCCTTAGCAAGCACCACTTATGAGACAGGAAATCACAAAGATCTGGTACTTTAGCGCCATGAAGTTGCACAGATGGCTCTTGCTCTGTGAGACAGCGAGCACTGAGTTGCCCCAACTCCAACAGAGACGTCTGAGCCAATGAGAAGTAACCCTTAACCAGATGAGCCAAAACCTGAAATAAACCACAGGCAAAGAATTAAAGACAAACATTTCAAGAAGCACAAATATTGTGGCTTTAAACATCTTCACAAACGGACCACTCACCTGCAGGGCTTCAAGTCGAACAGGTGATGGTTCCAGCGATGCTCCGCCAGACCCCCCGTGGTCACTATCAGAGTACGGTTCCTCACGAGGCTGTGTGACCAGACTCACACACAATTGCAACAGCCAGCACGGACCCTCCGTACCCCCCTCAACTCCTTCTCCAGGAGATGAGGCATCTCCATCTCGCCGAGCGGGATGTCTCCAGTTGTGAGAGAGCTCCTGTGGGGTCCTGATGCCGGGGGTGTTGAGGGCAGACGTGGATCCGGGCTGCTGGAGGAGGAGCTGGATCTCAGGGAGGGGGGCTTGTGTTGAGACTAATGCACCGAAGAGGGTGAGACAGGACACGCGGACATTCACATCTAACATGGGAGGAAGAGAGGGGATTGTGAATGTTTGAACTGGCTGGATTTTTATCAATTATCAGGGCAAGCACTGAACATCTGGACAGTTTTAAAGCATTAGTTCACTCCAAAATGAAAGTTTTGTCATATTTTATCCACCCTCATGTTGTTCCAAACCCATAAGATGTTGGTTAATCTTCAAAACATAAATTAAGATATTTTTAAAGATATTTTCCAGGTAACCAAAACACACATGCATAGAGCGAATTCCATGGTAGACACTGAAGCTTGTGTGTGCATCAATGTTTATAAATGTAAATAGGCCCAAATTAAATCTGTTCATCATATAAAGCGATTGTATCTCTTCACAAGACTTGAATTCAACCGCTTGATTCATGTGGATTAATTTTACGACATTTTTATGACCTTTTTGGATCTTCTCAGTTTTGGTTACCTGGACTTTCAATGGAGGCACAGAAACCTCTCAGGCTTCATTAAAACTTTGGGTGAACCAAGCCTTTAATAGTACAACTGTAGCATCTTGTAACAGTACCTCTGTGGCGTATATATGGACGGATCTGTTTCCACAGTGGGCTCAGCAGGCCCGGTCTAAGACGGTTATAGGGAACGTTGGACACCAGGTGTGCAAGGCACTGGAAGACAAAACACAAGCCGTGTTCACAAACTCAAACTGTTCGAAAAACTCTTGCATGCCCTAGATTAGAAGAACAGCAAATACTAATCAAACCACCTTATATTCCTCCAATGGAATATTTTTGTACCTCCAATGGAATATATATTCCCCCCCCCCCCCCCCACCAAAAAAAATCTCACTCCAACCTGAACTTAAAAGTTGGCAACCCTGAGTTAATTAATATTACTCAGTACTTATTTGAGTACAACACCTTAAAATAAAGTGTCATCGTCATTTTTATTTGTTTTTTTTTCTTTCAGATTTATATATAGCTTTATTTTGTTTCAGTTTTACCTTTAGTAATTTTAATACTTCAACTTTAGTACTTCAACTTACTTCAGTTAGTTGCCAAGGCAACATTTCATATTTAGGTTTTTCATATATATTTTTCATATTTACACAAGTTTTTCATCTAATATTTCTATTTTATTTATTTTAGCTTTATTTCAATTACTGAAAATGAATTTATACTCTATAAAGTCTTCTTTTTTTCATTTGAAATGCAAATTTCCAAGGCCTCTAAATATTCAACAATCAAAACTTTGCTGAAAACACAATCTACTACATGCCTTCTGTCGTCTGATTGGTAGTTTATACTTTTTTAGCAAGAAAAAGACCTTTTTAGTATCATTTTAAAACTGTCCATCTTCAGGTTGTGGTACACGTGCCTTTTTGCTGTGAAATCTTTTCTGATTTTTATAAAGTAAATGTAAAAATCACTTTAATATTGTTAGTAATATTTGAAGATTAACATTTACTGGACTGAACCAACTTAAGTTTACTTGATTATCCATACATTACTTTTTAGAAAAATCATGTTAAAATGTGAGTTTCAAATGATACAATCAGGCTTTTGAGGAACATTTATTTGTACATCTCTCAATCATTATTATCATTTTGCATTGTACTGCATTATATGTCTTGCCCCCCACAATAAAAACTACAGAGCTTTGATCATAAAACTAAGCATTTACATATCATCTTATTAAAACATATTATTGGGAGTGACACCTGATATTTATATGCATTTTACATAAGTAATCTGCTATACTGTTGTAAAGATCTTACTGATTCAAAGTATAAACTATCAGAATTATAATCTTACTTTTTGGCTGAATAAATATCAACAACTGCACCAAATGGCATATTTTTGCTCAGTTTGGGCCTCTGAAAAATACTGAGGTATTTTTATTCTCCTCAAGTATGAGCTCCATATTTTCCTATATCATACTATGAGAGCTTTACAAAACCACTTATTTAGATTTTTTTAATATTTTGTCTGACGTTTCCCTGTTAAAGTAACTGTTAAATTTCCAAACTATTATTTCTTATGTCAGGCTGTACATGGTTAATCGTTTTAGTTGTAGTTAATAATAACAACATTGGCATGAGTGTGTGTTCTGTTACCTTTAAGACCTGTGTGAGGGTCTGGCAGGAGGACTCCGCTACGAGCGCTAGCAGCAAGCAGCGGTGCAGCTCTCTGACACTGGCAGCTAATGTGGCTGAGAAAGGAGTGAAGGCCTGTCGGGGAACACTGGTGTCTTCAGCGGTGGAGAGGAACTGTCGAGAACCTTCTAGAAGAGCAGACAGAACCTGCAGAGAACCTGCACGCACCTAGGAGAAAATGGAGTATGTCAAATGCCAAATATGCTACATTTACCTGATGTCAGAAACTAAATAGGCAACAGTGGGCTCGTGTTTTACCTTTGGGGAGGGGTCCTTTAGGACTATGGTCAGGAGGGTAAGAGGAGGAGGGCCTCCAATCCCAGGAGCATCTGGAACAAAGGAAGACCAGTAGCCATAGAGGATTCGTTTCTCAACACACTTGACCACACCCAGGAAGCACTGAAGCGCACTCTGCCGCACACGTGCTTGATATAACCTAGATGAGAGAGTGACCAATACAAACATATACATTTGCATCCATGACAAAAACGTGCAATCATGTCTCATTGAAATGGAAAACTCGATTAGCTAATTAAAGTAGCATGACGTGAAGGCCAACCCATACTCGGAATTTATCCTCTGCATGCAAGTTAGTGCACACAGATTAGGAGCAGTGAGTAGTGAACACAAACACACACACACACACACTAAACCATTAGGCCACGACTGCACCAACTTCTCAAGTAACAAACAATCACGCTTAAGTGAAAGGTTAAAGAAATGTTTGATATAGCATTTTATAAATAAAATAATAATAATTTATTGTACAATTTACAACAGCATGATGACAAATTATTGTTGTAATATGATTACTGTTTAGTTATATTTAATTACTACTAAAGTTGTGTCAGAGCAGAAACAGTATCAGACACTTAAGACATGCAAAAAAGTGATTATTTATAATAACATCAATTAATGAAAATAATATTGATTACAATTACTGTGAACTATTAAACATTAGTTAAAACATATGGATTGTTATTTATTGTTATTAAATGGCCCATTGATTTATTGTATAATATACAATTGCATAATCAAAAAAATTCATAATGCATAGGTTTTTATTGTAATTACTATTTAGTTTTACAATTACTATTACAGTTGTGTCAGCACAAAAATATAGTATCAGTTAATGGACAATTAATGAGAGCAAAAAAAATTTATATAATATCAACAATAATTAATAGTAGTAATTACGTAATATGATAATGTGAATTTTAATTAAACATTAATTAAAAACATATGCATTGTTATTTAATTAAATGGCCTATTTTAAATAATAATACAAATAATAATAATAATAATAATAATAATAATACATACATGCATACATGCAAAATTAAACAATTAAAGTGAGCATATCTGTTATTGGACACTTAAATCACACACATAATCAGTATTAGTCTTGAAAAAAAAAATGCTCGATCTCTACATAATGCATGTAGAAAAAAAAAAAAAGCATATTTAAACATTTGTGTGTCTTTTACCACCTGTTTTATTTGACCTAATAATGTAAGAAACATTTCCTGGCACTAGTGGTCCGAGAGTCATACCTGAGTTTAGACTGCATTCCTCCCTCAGGGTCAGAGAATTCGGAGTCAGAGCTCCCTTTCTTCCAGGAAGGGTAGAGCTGTGGAGTTACTCCTGATGCTGAAGTAACACTAGCGGACTGTGAGCCGGGAGACCAACCACTCTGATCTACTCCACCTCCTGCAGTTTTAAGAGGCCCAGAGACATCGTCACCCTCTCCTTCCTCTGCATCCCTCTTTCCCTCGGCTCCAGCTTTCTTCCCTTTCCCACGAGACTTGCGCTTCTTGTTCTGCTGGGACTAAAGAATTGTAGAATTATAACGTTTTTCCTCCTCTGGGAGATCATACAGTTACAGTCTTTACAATAACCTTTATACTAGGGATGCACAATATATCGGTATCGGCTGATATATGTTCATTTTTAATGTTATGGTTATTGGCCCGATAAGAAAATGGATTATTTCCTCCAGCTGAGACACTTCAGATGCGCACTGTTCACCATGAAGGGTTTAAATTGCTTGAAATATGATTGGAATCACAAGGAAAATACAGTTAAGTGCAACATGTGCAGTGCAAGTCTGTCATATAGGCTACATAAAATTATAAAGAGAACACTACTGTAAAAATGTTGTGAATTCTTTGTGCGCCCGTTGTTCTGGGATAAGCGCATCCACAACGGAGTTACACCTTCATGACAGCACAGTCAAGTTCACTTGTGTATTCGCAGCCCTACAGCCTTCAATTGTAAGTAGCAATATTGTGTTTATTTTGTGTATAAGTTAATAAACGTGGTAGTAAAGCGCTTCAGTTTACCGGTGATCATCTTTAGCTTTAGCTCACGCAGCTCAAACAGCAATGCACAACATTAATAACTATGATTGGGACTATATACATGACATTATAAAGAGAACACTATTGTAATAAAACATGAATTCTTTGGGTTTAGTTGCCATGTTTCAGCGCGTTGTTACGAGAAGAGCGTATCCACAACAAGAGTTTGCATTTGTGTCATTTTGTGCAGATATAAGTTGTAATATGCTCATGGTGGCATAAATATCTGATTAAACTCATATAGGATGCGTTTGGTTGAGTTAATTAACGCGCTAACAATGTGCTTCAGATTCCCCGCTGTTCATTCAGCTCTTCAGCTTCAGCACACGCAGCTCAAACAGCAATGCTGTTATTTGTACAGTAATATTAATTTTAGGTGATTCTTTTTCAAAAACATTGGTGCATTATTAATAATAACCAGCACTTTTACTTTTCTCGTATTTTTTCATAAACAATATGATTTCATTAAAATCCTTTTTTTTTTATTATTTTCCATGCAGAGGATATTCCATTTTATTTATCCATGAAACATGCATTTTAATTCTCTATACGTGTTGTCCAATGACTTATTTGCATTATTTAGGAATTATTTTATTTCTTTGTAAGGCAATAAAAAAAAATTTTTGATGAAGAAATAGGAGTTCATTTGAAAAGTTAAGGAATCTTACACTGGTTCACTATAAGCTACTGTAATGTATACGTTTGATTTATGTTGAACTGCTTGGGACATGGCTTTTATTGGTGAGCCTTTTGTTTTTGTAATCAGGCTCTCCAAAAATTATATCAACATTTGGATTTAGATTTATCGGCCAACATTTTCATATCGGTGCATCCCTTGTAACGCAGATGGCTGGTATTAAGCGCACGACGACCGAGATTTTTAGAGCAAACAGTCCTTTAATAAATAAATCCAAATGGCACAAGAAAAAATCAGGGGACAGGTATCACAACCAACCTCAACACAACCTCAATGAATTACCATGGAAACAAAGTAGCAAAGGGAACACAGGCAAAACAGGAACAGAACACAGAAAAATAGGGATGTAAATTTCGGCCACTGAAAATTATCGGCTGAAAATGGCATTTTTGGTTTTTGGCTGAAAGAGGAAAAAGGGCCGAAAATATAATCCGTACAAATGCCGCCCCACCCCTCAGTGTTCAGCGTTCAGGTTTCACTCTCACTCTAGCCGTATCTCGTGATGTGACGCTCCGGTCTATGCTAAGGGTTAAACAGATCGTAGTTGATCCATGATCCGTACGGACCAGGCTCTACGGTTCGGCACAGATGTGTTTACCTATACCAGATGTGATTAATTGCTAAGTTTCACCATCAATTCTGTACTCTTGCGCACCCGAAGGGCGTGGACATACAGAGAGGTGCATGAACAGCAAATTGATTCCTCTTTTGCATCTCCGTCTGCTTGAACGGACACATACACACAAAATTATGTAAAAATACCAGTCTCTGCAAGTATTCTCGTAAACACAGTGGGTTATGTCTTAAGGGAACGTAAACCGTTGAGGAAAAAAAAAAATCAGATGTGTATCATTATATTGAATCCATGCATTCGCTCTTAAAGTGACAGCAACCTATTGATACCTGCTGCTACCTGCTGTCTTTACAAAAACACAACAAAACACATCTATATTTAATTTATACAGTGAACATTATAGTGTTATTTTACATTTAGGCCTAATTATTACTGTACCCGAATACACTTCAGTTAGACCGTACTTTATTTGTAAGTTTGTTATACTGTATTTATCTATGCTTGTAATTAGTGTATTTGATATATAAAATACATATGCATTTTTGGTTTCGGTTTTCGGTCAAGAGCATCCAGAATTTTCTGAAAACGAAACCAATACAAAACTACACACGTGACATCCCTACTTTGTACTTGCATTTCTGACACGTGCATAGCCCAAATGTTCTTGCCACCTACCCCGGCGGTTTTTTTCTGCACAGTTGAGTCTTGCAAGGGTTCAGGTTTTGCAGCAGAAATAGTCTCATATTGAGGGAGAGGAGCTGGGTACAACACCTGTGGCATTTCCACACTTATTCCTGGCAGCCCGTAGAACATGAATCTCTGCCAAGAACACAGTGAGACAAATATCAGTGAAAATACAATTAGCTTCCCTGCACTTATCAGTTCAGCTCCCTTTTTGAACTGCATTACGAATCTGCAAATCTACACCTATAAAACATGAATAGAATACAATTCATACTTTGAGCACAGCCAATAAGGTGCCCAGATCCTGGTTTGGAATGGCTTTCCATTTTCCACCATTGAGAAAATACTGCATTCCCTTCAGAGCGCTCTGCAATAACTGAAACGGAAGCAATGGAAAAGTTTTTATAGCACACAAACAAGAGAAAAGGTGAAGAACCAACAGTTTGACTACAGCAACCAAAGTGGTTTGAGTGAAGGCACGGTCACATTTACTGTTATTAGACAAAATACAGTAATTTCAATAGGAATCCATGCGATCAAAAGCTTTGTTTAAGGGCGAAAAGTGTCCCCACTCAGATTTTACACACATTCAAGTTGGTCACATGAATTTGCCGCATTGACCAGCAGAAAGCTACTTGGTTTGAAAGTGACAATGTGAGTTTTGCTTTACACATTGTTACACTATTGACAACAGAAATTGGACTTTGCCTAAATTTGGCTAATGCGACTGCACCTTGAGTTCTAGCAGCATCAGAAAACATGCAGTACTGACTGTACAGAAGACAATGTCCTCCACATCAGGCGGTTTGGGGGACTGCAGTGTCCGCAGGAGGATTCCATAGCATACACCTTTATATGGCTCCTCTAAATATGGCTGACCAGGAACACTAGTACACAACCAAATTGACATTTCACTGTAAAGGCCTGTTCACACCAAGGACGATGATGACTTTAACAACAATTATAACTCCACAGCTGAAAAAATACTATGGAAGTCAATGGCTACCATCAACGGTTTGGTTACCGACATTCTTCAAAATATCTTCTGTGTTCAGCAGAAGAACAAAAAACATACAGGTTTGGAACAACTTGAGGGTGAGTAAATGACAGATTTTTCATTTTTTATAGATTTTTCATTTTCTTTCATTTCACTATTTCTTTAACTCTGCTGAAAAGTCTCTGTTTTACAATATGGTTTCATTTGTTAACATTAGTTAATGTATTAACTAAAATGAACTAACCATGAGCAATACATTTGTTAAGTATTTACTAATCTTTGTTAATGTTAGTTAATAAACATCCAGCTGTTCATTGTTTGTTCACAGTGCATTAATTAATGTTAACAAATACAACTTTTGATTTTAATCATATACAAACCCAATTCCAAAAAAGTTGGGACACTGTACAAATTGTGAATAAAAAAAGGAATGCAATAATTTACAAATCTCATAAATATATATTTTATTCACAATAGAATATAGATAACATATCAAATGTTGAAAGTGAGACATTTTGAAATGTCATGCCAAATATTGGCTCATTTTGGATTTCATGAGAGCTACACATTCCAAAAAAGTTGGGACAGGTAGCAATAAGAGGTCGGAAAAGTTAAATGTACATATAAGGAACAGCTGGAGGACCAATTTGCAACTTATTAGGTCAATTGGCAACATGATTGGGTATAAAAAGAGCCTCTCAGAGTGGCAGTGTCTCTCAGAAGTCAAGATGGGATGAGGATCACCAATTCCCCCAATGCTGCGGCGAAAAATAGTGAAGCAATATCAGAAAGGAGTTTGAAGTTATCATCATCTACAGTGCATAATGTCATCCAAAGATTCAGAGAATCTGGAACAATCTCTGTGCGTAAGGGTCAAGGCCGGAAAACCATACTGGATGCCGTGATCTTCGGGCCCTTAGACGGCACTGCATCACATACAGGAATGCTACTGTAATGGAAATCACAACATGGGCTCAGGAATACTTCCAGAAAACAATGTCGGTGAACACAATCCACTGTGCCATTCGCCGTTGCCGGCTAAAACTCTATAGGTCAAAAAAGAAGCCATATCTAAACATGATCCAGAAGCGCAGGCGTTTTCTCTGGGCCAAGGCTCATTTAAAATGGACTGTGGCAAAGCGGAAAACTGTTCTGGGGTCAGACGAATCAAAATTTGAAGTTCCCTTTGGAAAACTGGGACGCCATGTCATCCGGACTAAAGAGGACAAGGACAACCCAAGTTGTTATCAGCGCTCAGTTCAGAAGCCTGCATCTCTGATGGTATGGGGTTGCATGAGTGCGTGTGGCATGGGCAGCTTACACATCTGGAAAGGCACCATCAATGCTGAAAGGTATATCCAAGTTCTAGAACAACATATGCTCCCATCCAGACGTCGTCTCTTTCAGGGAAGACCTTGCATTTTCCAACATGACAATGCCAGACCACACACTGCATCAATTACAACATCATGGCTGCGTAGAAGGAGGATCCGGGTACTGAAATGGCCAGCCTGCAGTCCAGATCTTTCACCCATAGAAAACATTTGGCGCATCATAAAGAGGAAGATGCGACAAAGAAGACCTAAGACAGTTGAGCAACTAGAAGCCTGTATTAGACAAGAATGGGACAACATTCCTATTCCTAACTTGTCTCCTCAGTCCCCAGACGTTTGCAGACTGTTATAAAAAGAAGAGGGGATGCCACACAGTGGTAAACATGGCCTTGTCCCAACTTTTTTGAGATGTGTTGATGCCATGAAATTTAAAATCAACTTATTTTTCCCTTAAAATGATACATTTTCTCAGTTTAAACATTTGATATGTCATTTATGTTGTATTCTGAATAAAATATTGAAATTTGAAACTTCCACATCATTGCATTCTGTTTTTATTCACAATTTGTACAGTGTCCCAACTTTTTTGGAATCGGGTTTGTATTAGTAAATGTTGAAATGAACATGAACTAATAATGAACTGCACTTCTACAGCATTTATTACTCTTAGTTAATGTTAACTAATATAGATAACTAATGTTAACTAATGGAACCTTATTGTAAAGCTGAAAAAAAACTGAAATTATTAGAGGCATGTTATATTGGTACCATATCAGCTGATTTAATATTTTTTATTTATTTTGATTGATATTAGCTGATATTTAATATTTAATTGTGCACGCATTTAATCTATTTTTACATTGAGATTGCCATCTAATTCATAGTTAATCTTTAAAAATAGTATAATAAATAATAATTATAATTTAAAAACACAGTTAAAATGTAATATTATGAATAGCATATCTAAAAAAACAAATATCCATTTATCATCATAAATATTTAAATGTAATTTTACAAAAATAATTTTTATTTTTAATTTTATTTTGATTTTTTTAATGTTTTCTTATGCTCACCACAGTAAAATAGTGAAAACAAAATGTGTTCTTAAATCGGCTGAAAATATCAAACACGTCTGATCTCCTCCAACTGTATGGAATCATAGTCTGAAGCTAAAAAAAATAAGTTTGTGTGATACGCTAAACAATTTGCACTGAAATCTGACAAAAATCTGCTGACTAGCTCTGACTTTCGGCAAATCTGGTCAAAAGTTGTGAGGTGCATTCCAGCCGTTAGTTAAACTTCTAAATTTTAAATAGATATTAAACAGCAGCCAGTCACAAGGCTTGATTCGTGACATGATTTCATTCTCAAGACACTGGACATGCCTCACCTGAGACACAGATTAGCTATGCAATGCACAGCCGAGCGGCGCAGCTCTATGTCGGGCTGACCGGGGTCACCATAGCTCACCAGAATACCACTCAATCCAAGGAGCTCTGGAAGATGCTGGAGAGGATTCCAAATTTAAGATGATTAAATTAAAAACATCATAAAAAATTTTTTAAAAAATAAATAAGTGCGAGTTGCCAGATTTGTTACTCCTACCCGCTGACATTTGGATCCATTGCCATAGACCAGTGACGAGAGGGCAAGCAACACTTCCGGGTGAGTCCATGAGCTGCATGTACGCAGAGCACGTGAGCAGTACGATACCAAAACATCAAGTGTATGCTCATCCACTATTATCTGTAAGCAGTAACACAGGATATTTTTCAGAAGATTATGCCTCTTGATAGGAAGCCATATATGGCCATAGTGTAAGTACCTGTAGCTGGTTTAGAAGCTGATGAATCAATTGGCACAATTTGATGATGAGATGCTCTTGGCTGAGAGGAACCAGACGGCTTGCTTGCGTAAGTATCTCACACACAACCTATGAAAGAGCCATTATTTAAAAAGCCATATTGGACAACCTATACCTATTTTTTTTGTACGTGTTTATTTATTTATTATTTTATATTTAATATATTATATTAATTTTTTTAGTTATTTGACGCATGGAAATATGCATTTGTACATGTTCAAATATACATGTACCTGTCAAAAGTTTGGAATAATTAAGATTTTTTTTATATTTTTGAAAGAAGTCTCTTATGCTCACCAAGATTGCATTTATTTTTGTAAAAAAAAACAAACAGTAAAAACAGTAATATTGTGAAATATTATGACAATTTAAAATAACTGTTTTCTATTTTTATTTTTATACATTTTAAAATGTTATTTATTCCTGTGATGCAAAGCTGAATTTTCAGCATCATTACTCCAGTCTTCAATGTCACATGATCCTTCAGAAATCATTCTGAAACATTTATTATTATAAATGTTGAAAACAGTTGTGCTGCTAATATTTGATACCCCAAACTTTTGAACGGAAGTGTAAATAATAATTAAAAATATATAAATTAATACTTTTATTCAGCAAGTACGCATTAAGTTGAACAAACGTGGCAGTAGATACATTTATAATGTTACAAAAGAGCTCTAATTCAAATGCTGTTCGTTGTCATCAACTTTCTATTCAAAGATCATGAAAACAATAACCACAAAAATAATAAGCAGACAAAAATGTTTTGAGCACTGAAAATAATAATAATAATAATAATAACCATTATTAATTAATAACGGAGCACAAAATCTTATTAGACTGATTTCTGAAGGGTCATGTGACACTGAAGACTGGAGTAATGATGCTGAAAATTCAGCTTTGCCATCACAGGAATAAATTACATTTGAAAATATATTAAAGTAGAAAAGTTATTTTAAGTTGTAATAATATTTAGCTGTTTTTACTGTATTGTTTTTATGTTTTTTTGTTGTTGTTGTTTTTTTTTACAAAAATAAATGCAGTCTTGGTGAGCATAAGAGACTTTCAAAAACATTTAATAAATTCTTAATTATTCTAAACTTTTGACCGGCACATGTATATTTGAACATGTACATATGCATATTTCCATTTACACTAATGTTATAGTGTAGTCACAGTGTATATGCATGCATTTGTCTTAACATTTCATTTTTTTGTATCGAAAGTGGTATATTTATGTTGATATACAAGTTCTATTCATTTCTTCAAACGTGCAAGTTTCTATCTTGTTTTGCGTCGTTTGTTGATTAATACATTTTAGAATAATAATTTGTAACGGTTGTGTCTCAAAACCTGTCTACCTAGGCAGCATGTCTGAGCATCCTAGTATTGAAGCGATGTACAGACATGTAGTCTAGGTAGGTGATTTACAATGTTTTAGGAGATTAATAGCTTGTCTGAGCTTGACAGCATTGAGAATAGCAGCATAAATCTGATCATACCTCTGGATGAATGTTGTCATGGTTGCTGCTGCTGTAGTTTTCTGAGATGAGCTGGTCGAACAGTGAGTTGAGCTCAGTTTTTAGAGTCGCGCTGTCAGACGGTCTCAGAGATCGGAGTTTATTAGAGCAACGACTGATCTGATCCTGCGCCTGCGCGGAACCGTCGAGCTCATGCTGTGACTTTGATAGAGGGACAAACCTTGATCTATCGGGCGAGGCGGACTGAAATCCTTGTGTGTTGCGATTAGGAGAAAAACTTAAGCTCGGTTCAAAAAACGTTACCTTACCGGCCATCTTTACGCTGTCAAAATAGCGGCTTAACTATGGTAACCATGAACCACATCCGCGGTCAAAAGGAAGTTATCGTTTTTAAATTAAAAGTCTTTTTTAATTTATTCCAAACTTAAACATAAATTAACTTTTATGGTGACCGGACGTTTTTTGTGTTTCTGTCCCCGACTGGAGCTGTCCCAGGAAATGTCCCCGTTTTACAGCTCGTTCAAAACAACCTGCAAATAACAAGCCCGACCAACATACAGCAGCCTGCAATCGTGTAGTGATTATTTTCACCAACAGATGGCGCTGTGAGCTACGCTGTCGCTGACTCTACTTCGCGCGCGCGCCGCTACAAACATGGGCGAGAGCAGATCGCCATTATTGTCAAATATCAAAAGAAACATCGTTATCGTTTTAAAGGTAGTAACATACTAACTATTCATGTTAAATTAAAGCAATATTGTTTGTATGTGCTTTATAAAAAATTTTGCACAATTTTAAACGTCCCCAAAAGAAGTTCAGCAGTCACAACGCATAGCCTAATTTCCACACATCTTAACTATAGTTACATATATATAAAAACTAAACAATTAGGCTACGCTTGCACCAAAAACATTTTCAGAATACACATACTTTCTGCTTAAAAGCCAAAAAAAACAAAATAACAAGCCCAATTAAGGATAGTAAGTAATTTTCAAGCACAAACGTAACAACATATTTGAAATTATTAATTTCTGTAAAGCTTGCGAAAGTGAAAATATTAAATACAGTTATAAAGTGTAAAAATATTTGTTAAATAGTTTTATTTATCATACATTTATGTTGTTTTCTTTTTGTAATGTGTTTTTGTAAAGTCATAATTTTGTTATAATATTGTTAAGCTGCTTGCTATTTACAATGGTTAGCTACTATTAACTGTTTTCATTGTGTGAATTATTTCTTTATTATTTCTTTATTTTTTTGCGGGTGGGGTGAACTGTAATAAAGCCAGACAAAAAATCCTAATAATCAAACTAAATCATAGGAATTATTAATGTTAATAATAATATAGAGAACCCACAACAATAATAATAAATTCATACATTGAAAAATGTATTGTAATTATTTTTTAATTAATAAATAATAACAAATGAGATTTAAGTGATATTTTGACCACTAAAATGTCCCCAGTTTCCATTTCAGAAATCTGGTCACCTTCTATACCATCTGTGCTGGTTAGCTAGCTACCTAATATTATCTCTGAGGTAATTTACCAGTCAGTCATATACAGTGCATCCGGAGAGTATTCACAGCGCTTACATTTTTCCACATTTTGTTATGTTACAGCCTTATTCCAAAATGGATTAAATTCATTATTTTTCCTCAATTATACAAACAATACCCCATAATAACAACGTGAAAGAAGTTTGTTTAAAATCTTAGCAAATTTATTAAAAAAAATCAAAAAAAAAAAAAAAAATCACATGTACATAAGTATTCACAGTCTTTGCCATGACACTCAGAATTGAGCTCAGGTGCATCCTGTTTCCACTGATCATCCTTGAGATGTTTCTACAACTTGTTTGTGGTCCACCTGTGGTAAATTCAGTTGATTGGACATGATTTGGAAAGGCACACACCTGTCTATTTAAGGTCCCACAGTTAACAGTGCATGTCAGAGCACAAACCAAGCCATGAAGTCCAAGGAATTGTCGGTAGACCTCCGAGACAGGATTGTATTGAGGCACAGCTCTGGGGAAGGCACCGCTCATCACCTGGCCAATACCATCCCTACAGTGAAGCATGGTGGTGGCAGCATCATGCTGTGGGGATGTTTTTCAGCGGCAGGAACTGGGAGACTAGTCAGGATCGAGGGAAAGATGAATGGAGTAATCAGAGATGGGCACTCGAGTTAGTGACTCGGACTCGAGTCGCATTTTATGAGACTTCAGACTTGACTCGGGATTCAACCGGAAATGACTTCAGACTTGACTCGACAAAAAAGACTCGTGAATATTTTAAAAACAACTCGTCTTTAATCCTTAACTATCATAAATGAAAAAAAAATGCTTTATTTGAATGTTATAATATCTGCTTCACATGTACGTGACGTGGTAGATCGGACCCTTGTTATAGAATTTGATTACGGATGTCCGTGTAGTGCACGTAAACTCTGAAATGTCATCATAAGAGTCCCATGAAACATGACAGGATCCATCGTGCCATATGTTCTCACATTTGGATTTGGAGACTTCAGACTTGACTCGGACTCCAGATGAAAGACTTGTGAACATCTCTGGCAGTAATGTACAGAGACAGCCTTGATGAAAACCTGCTCCAGAGCACTCTGAACCTCAGACTGGGGCGAAGATTCATCTTCCAACAGGACAACAACCCTAAGCACACAGCCAAGATAACAAAGGAGTGGCTACGGGACAACTCTGTGAATGTCCTTGTGTGGCCCAACCAGAGCCCAGACTTGAACCCGATTGAACATCTCTGGAGAGATCTGAAAATGGCTGTGCACCGACGCTCCCCATCCAACCTGATGGAGCTTGAGAGGTCCTGCAAAGAATGGGAGAAACTGCCTAAAAATAGGTGTGCCAAGCTTGTAGCACCATACTCAAAAATCCGAGGCTGTAATTGGTGCCAAAGGTGCGTCAACAAAGTATCAAGCAAAGGCTGTGAATACTTACGTACATGAAAAGGTAGTAAATGTTACAATATAAACTCCATACAACGTTTGTAAATCAGGTCAGAGGCAGAATGTTCTGCAGGAACACAACTCATCTGAACACAGTAACATGTTCTCTCTACCTTTTTTCAGACGCATTTTTACTACTGTAATGCTGAGTCCCAATTTCCTCCCCGTTTCTTCATAAGCTCTGTACGATTAGCAAAGTCTCACCGTGTGAAGTGCGGGAAGCAATTTGATTGGTGCATAAATTATCTTGGTGGTTTAGCCTCCTAAGACCCAGGAAAATTTTGAATTTAGTATTTTTTTCATGTCATTACATTGTTTAGAGCATAAGAAACAAATGGGGGGGCGGGGGGTATGTGTTCTTGGAGCAATATGTAATGAAAAAAGAAGTGTAATAATGGTAAGTAATAGTTGGTAACATTTTCATAATAATATCTAATATTTTATTGGAACATTGATATGTAATTTCTTTCCCTTTTCACTTGTTGTGTCTCCTAAAATGCCTGATAAACATGATTGAAGTCCTGGTGTCTCTACAGTGGACATGTATGAAATCAATGAACTGTTTTGTAACAGAAAGTCATATTATGATTAGAAACCCCATAACATTTTCATGAGATGTTGATTTATAACAAACAATTTGAAAATTAGTCAGATTTAAATGATAATTACAAAATTTTACAAAATATTATCATATTCCATAAGAGTGCTAAATTTGATCCAGTCATTTTAAAGAACAAGTTGTTGTCATGGTGAAACCTCAAAACAAATTGTATCTCTGAAAAGCCCTGGATGTGCTCTTTACAGGACATCCAGACTTAAAACTGTGACATGTACGGTGTCTGAGAAATTTACTAAAATATAATGTCCTCGTACGAGACCAGTGGCACCCTGGAGGTTAGACCAGTCAAATAAAAAAATATCGATTTTAAGACCAGTCAAACGGCGAGCTAGTGAAAAAAAAAAACCCTATCTATACATGAGCAAATTTAGTTCTATTTTGTCTTGTTACATGGCATCTCAAAAATGTTTCCAATTAATGCAAGAAGAGTGTCCAGAAGTAAAACTCACATTTATTTTCTCCACATTGGAACTGATTTTAATAATACATTATAAATCATTAAAGACAGACCTATGAACTACGAGGTTGTTAACCATCAGCCATCATTTTAATGTATTTTAAAGCAATTGTGTGTAAATAAAGTGGAATGTCTGGTGATAAACTACATTACACATGATTCTACAGAGAAATCTCCACCAATCAGGGAATCGTGTCAAAAAAGGCACCCAAAAGAACACTTTAGCGTCTACCCCCTCCCATGAAGCGCTGTGAAAAATTTTTATTGTCATTCACAATGCTTCATGGGATTGTATTTTTTTTCCCTCATAAAGCCGTGAAGTATGCAGTCTTGTACCTTTGTCTTATCAGATTTTCAAATACTTCAAATCAAAGTTTGTAATGTGATTGACCTCGTAGCTGGTTGATTTGGTTCATGGCTTTTAACAAACGTAAACTTGTTTTGCTATGTTGCAAAAAGCAATTTAAAAGACAAACCACTTTTTACATGTCCTACCCCAACATACTGCTTGTCAAAAGCTGACATGGGGCCTTAATAGTAATATAAAGCTATGGTAGTGCCAAGATGGGTTCCCTCAGGAATTTTCTATGGGTTTTTAGAATGGCGGTGTTTGATTTATGAGCGTGATGGTGTGTCATTTATGTTGTAGAATGTCTCATGTCTCTCCTCTGACTGTCTACATTGCTACATTTGAAGTGACGGACATGTCTGGCCATGTACACGGTGCATTATTTTCAATAGGCAGAGCTACAGAAGACTTCACTCATCACTGTATAAAATATTTAGAGTGGGACCGCCACTCACCTAGGAGGGCTTTTGTGTCATGACAAAGGGATTGCGAGGGCGATCCTTGACATTTTTAAATATATACTTTGATAAGAGGGGCATAAAAAGGCATAAAAGCAGCAGAGCCTTTAATAAATGTGTGTCCTTGAAATTCGAGAGGTACTGTATCCCATTAATGGCCCCTTGTTTCCAGACAGGTCTGCTCATTAGTAATTGAACTCAGCCCAATTATTCCCCACCTCAGCAAAAATGCATGCAGCAAGTGCTCTTGTCTGCTGAGATAGTGAAGTATGTTAAATTCTTGAGCTGCACTTCCCAGGACGCAAATAAAGACAATTGATCATGTTAGATTATGGCGGAAAAAACAAACAAAAAAAAAGGCTGTGGGGTAAATTTTACATATAACTGGGGTTAGGAACAGCCACTAACTAGAAACCAAATAAAGAAAATCCTGTTTGGTTCTACAAATAAAATTAAAAATCACTTCTTACCCAAAATATGTATGACATATCATTCTTTAATATACTTTAAAGGCAGCGGTCAAAGCATTTTGTACAACTTCAGTGCAAAACAAATTTGGACTTGGAAAAAACTAACAAAAATCATCTTGTTGCGTCATCTCGTGCAACTACAGAAAGCAAAAAAGGTTACTGTATTGCAACATATACAAATTAAATAATATACACGGTCCATGCATTTATGCACAGCCTCTATAGCTAAATTCATGAGTGTATATGTGAGAGAGAAAGAAAGCGCGCGTGTGTGTGTGTGTGTGTGTGTGTATGTATGTATGTATGTGTGTGTCGTCTGAGTGTGGCTCAAGCCATCAGTGCATTACAGTCCAGGTTTGGAGTTGATGTCCAACTTTCATAAACGACAGACTTCCTCTCAGCCTGATTTGAAGAGTAGAATGGCCACTTGACCCAAGTAAAAGTAGATGAAATGCTTTGTTTCATGCGTCACGTAACTGCCAAAGTTCCGTCCCACAATACAATGCCATGTTGGATTATACTTCTTATCAAACTCCTGTTGAAAAGCAAGAACAGTAATGTACACTTTAGTAAGACCAATATTATTCAATATTCTAGAACAGTGGTTCTCAATCACGGGGCCTCAACAAACTTGTAAGGGGGCCCAAAAATTACTTCAAACAAGCAAGAAAATAAGCTAAAACAACTAAAAATCAAGATATTTCTTATTATGTGGTTATTTTTTATAACAAATATACATCTTTCTAGTTATGCCAAGCTCGAAAATACTTCATCAGGTAGAAATTGTGAATGAGGGGGGCCTTGAAGTCAAAGTCCCTGTTTAAGATGCGTTTTGGTCGATCGGATCACAAATGGATGACACTAAATACAGGTGTAAACGAGGTCGAAAAAGTTGAGCTTGTCCACTTTCGACCACTTCCAGAGGTAGTCGAAAACACATTCGACCGGATTGCTTTCTTAGTGTAAACGCTCATGTGTTTCAAACAACCGCAAATGACCAGGATTTAAACTTTGTCGGCTGAAGACCCAAGTTTAGACAAAAAACGTACCAACCACAATGTTCTCTCACCATTCCTGATTTCTAACACGCACTCACAGCGTTGATCTTGCGGCTGTCAGAGCAGAAACGAAAGCTGCTGCTCTCCATGTGTTGTTCTGTCGTCTCCAGTTGCGTCCATATGTAATTTGCGTGCGCTTATTTTGTCCATTAGATCCAAAGATCTGAAAAAGCCCATACATTTACCCATCCATAGACCCTCCCCTCGAAGTAATCAGGACAGAAGTGGTTGAAAGTGGACAGAAGAGAAAGATTAAAACACCTGGTGTAAACAGGAATGTGTCTCCCTCATCTACTTGTGATCTGATCGACCAAAACGCATCTTAATTCCAGGTGTAAACAGGGCCAAAAAGGTTGAGATCCACTGTTCTAGAAGGACTGCAGGGGTCTTCAAACTTCTCAGACCTATAAAATGTATAGTACCATATTAATGTATTTACATATTTTATGGTGCTTATATTGCAAAGCCATTACAATAATCATTAATAATGTACATACACTTGTCATTAAAATTTAATTTTACATAATACATTTTAACATGAGGGGCAATGAAACAAGTGCATTAGCTAGTTTAGCTTTTGTTGTATTGTTAATGTATAAAAAATATTTAGAGATCAAACAATAACTGACCCCTGCTTTCCTGAATATTTCTAAGAAGCAAGACATGATATCTTAAAAATAAAATATTGTTGATGAAGTCTGTGGAGGTGTCAATCATAAACGTTCTGAGGATGACCTTTTTGATATATGCAGCAATGTCTTTCTCAATATTGTACTTCTCCATGGCCTGTGTGGCACAATCCACTGCATCCTGCTGCATGTCCTCAGACATATCAGCGTTCTTTATTACAGCCTTCCTGTCAGTCATGATGGCTGTGAACATGAAGAAAGAGAAAACGCAAAGGAGATTCACTGACCATCTGTTATACAGAAGAACCTGGGTCATAAAGCTGAATTAGCTTTTTATATCAAACTATCTCGTTTAACGGTGCCACTACGGTCATCAAACAGAATTGGGGAAAAAAAGGTTTCCCGAACACTCCCCCCACCTGCCATTAGACAAACAGATAGTCCCGTGGCTCCCGCCCCTTAACCGGTTAAGCCAATTCTGCTGCTTCAGGATGTCAACAAATCTTAAAGGGATAGTTCACCCAAAAATGAAAATTGTCATTTACTCGCCCTCATGTTGTTCCAAACCGATATGAGTTTCTTTCTTCTGTTAAACACAAAAGATATTTTAAAGAATGTTGGTAACCAGACAGTTGACGGTGGCCATTGACTTCTATAGTATTTTTTTTTTCCTACTATGAAAGTCAATGGCTACCGTCAACTGTTTCATTACCAACATTTTTAAAATATCTACTTTTGTGTTCAACAGAAGAAAGAAACTCATACAGCTTTGGAACAACATGAGGGTGAGTAAGTAATGACAACATTTTCAGGTAACACTTTATTTTACAGTGTCCTTGTTACATTATGTTATATGTACTTACCATAGTAATAACACTAAATTATACATAACCCTCAACCAAACCCTAATCCTACCCTAACCTTATAGTAAGTACATGTAGTTAATTAATATTACTCAGTAATTAAATATATAATTACACTGTAACAATGACACCTTAAAATAAAGTGTAACCCATTTTCATTTTTGGGTGAACTATCCCTTTAACCTACCTATGTCTTACTTATAGTTCAAGTTTATTTATTCAATTCAAGTTTATTACACAATACATATTGTTTCGAAGCAGCATACAGAAAATGCTTGTTGTTTCAAATGTTACAATTAGGAAATATTCGATTATCAACCAGAGATGAGTATCATAATGTTCGTATGGCAATAATATACAGCAATAATAGTAATAATGCTATGTGCTTAGTCATGTATTCAGTTAATCAGACACACAAACGCAATTACAACCTGTGCTCATAATGATTACAAAATAAGGAAAAAATTACAATAAGTATAACATTTGACATTTAATTACATTATAGTTGATTGCATATTAAGTTGTGATGAGAAGGTGTTTTAATATCAGAAAATTACTTCACTGTTTTAAGGATTGTGTTTCTTATTTTAAAATCATGGAAAGGTAGTATTTTATGTTCACAAGGACAAACTGGATTACCAGTGTAGACAAACGGAAAAATCATAATTTTAAAAAAAAAAATATTTCTCTCAAAGCTCATAACGTTCTGGTCAAACCGCATTCACTTCCATCAAAAGCTGTTGCTTTATTCTTGGCCAAGACAGCAACTTCAAAAAATTTGAAATATTCACACATGGCCTTCACTTACAAATAAATAAAAATGGGCCTGAATCACTATAATTGCTTGTCAGTTCTTTTAAAGGCAAATACAGATGTAAACGCTCTGCTCTGGGACATGTCTGAGTTTACGGAGTCATCTATCTTTCCAATCAGCTTATTAAGGAACTAGTGCATCTACTAAAAATGAAAACGTGCAGTCATGATTTGACAAAAAGGAGGCCACCTCAATCAGCTCCCTCTGTAAAAGACTCCCAGGCACTCAGTGTTGGTCCCAAGAGAGGGAAAAGGTTGATGAAATCCATTCAGTGAGTGAGAAGGACGTATGAGAAAGCACAGATCTTTATCCAGCTCAGTTTACTGAAATGAAACTAAACCAAGGCCTAATGCATATGCAAACGAGAGGTCATCTACATCAGAGACATTTCAAATCATTTGCATTCAGTAAACTGGCATTTAAAATTAGAGATCGACCGATATTGTTTTTATGACTAATGAAGCTAAAGTGTGTTATTTAATTTTCTCCTATGTCCACTTTGCATGCAGATAAATTTAAAAGCCACAACAAAATTGGCTCAACCAATTGCATATGTTTGGGGTGGGACTATTATTAGTGTTGTCAAATCTATTAATCGCGATTAATTGCATCCAAAATAAAAGTTTGTGTTTACATAATATGTGTGTGTGTACTGTGTATAGTTATGTATATTTGAATACACACATATACATGTATATATTTAAGAAATATTTGCATGTATATACTATACTATTATAAATAAATATATTTTATATAGGCTATAAATATAAAAAAATGTTTGCGTGTGTGTATTTATATATATACATAATTATATGCAGTACACACACATTTTATGTAAACACAAACTTTTATTCTGGATGTGAATAATCGCGATTAATCGATTTGACAGCACTATTATTAATAATCATCTCATAGCTGAAGTGCGCAATTTAACTTTCTCCTATCCCAGTTTAGTATGCAGATAAAACTACGGAGCCATTTACATGACAACGTTTTAAACTAAAAACTGAAAACTTATGCGTTTTGGCCATTCATTTACACGACAACGCTGTTTTGAAGCAATATCGTTATCGTCTCTGTGAAAACTACAAAAACGCAAATTTGTGAATTTGTTACGCGTTCAGTCTATAGGCTCGTAGTGTTTCTTTACAGCAGAATACAGCGGTTTTAGTCGTTTTCAGGGATCCGTGTGAACGGGGATCATTTTGACAACTTTGTGGTCTGTATGTGAATAAAGAAAAAACTTTTCAGTTTTCAGTACATCACTGCCGTGTAAACGTACCCTCAAATACATTTGTTAGTTAATTTCCCTGAACAGTTTAAACAATGTTAATATCAAAAGTGACTCAATCAATCACATAAGTTTGGGGCGGGACTATTTGTTTGACTGGCCAATGGCACTTGGGAGGCATGTTTGAAAAAAATAAAAAAATAATTAAAAAATAAAATAAATTAAAAAAAAAAATCGGTCAAGCGTTTTATTTCTGCTTAACTAAAAAAAACAAAACCAATGTGTATATTAATATTTGTATAATAATAATTATTATTATTGACATGCTAATTCCAAAATGTTATAAATGTTTTCAAACAAAGATTTGTTATCAGATTTTGCAACTTATCCTCAGATCTGATCACCAAAGAAGAAAAGTGTGAATTATCTGTAAAAATATCGGCCAAACCAATTATCGGGCAATTAAAACAATAATGTACAAAGGCTGAATATCCCAAGCAGTTGCAAAAGTAACAAGATGCATGAGTTAAGAATTAAATTTCATTGGGCAGAATGAAAGTAAATTATGCTGCAAAGCACAATTAATAATTCACACAGCACAGGTGTCTGCCTTTGATAAGGTCATGGAGAGGGAATCACAGAAGACTGATATTTGTTGCAAGCTGTGGCTATTTACAAGGCAAATTGGAGTAACTTTCACCTAAGGGCTGCCATAAAACAGCCTTTGGCTGGACTCGTGTCCACAGAGTCCATTAAAGCCGTACAGCGGTGATGTCCTCAGCATCTGCTCAACGCGCTCTCGTGATTGGCAGAATTACGTAACATTTTTCTCTAGACGCCGAGCACTTGTAACTTTCATTTCACGCCACCGCCCTAATTATTCTCTATAAAAACAATATGCGCAGAATATTTATTTTAAAAAACGTCTATGAACTCCGCATCCAACAATAATAATGATGTAAAATGCGAACGCCTTATAGAATTGCTGCAAAGTACAGGTAGCGGCTCGTGCTGCGTCCATGATGCTTCATCTGAATACAACACTAATTACTAAACTTCCCCACATGCATCTAAATGTTTAAATACATGATCACAAGCTATATGGTCAACACTTCGGATGCATGCATAGTAAATAAATCCACACTGCTCACCCTCTTTTGATGCTTTTACACTGGAATACTGTTTAGCTCAGGCTTTTTTTGAGCCGCTGTGTTCACGCTTGACTTCACTAACCACTATGTCAGTCGTAAGTAACTCTACCCATGCGGCTGTGCTCGTAACTCACATCCAACTTCGCGTCACGAAACCCGAGGCGACCCGCCCACCGCACTGCACCGGCTCTCTGATTGGCTCACGCGGAGCCTCTCCCCGCGTGTTACGAGCGTTTTCCACTAGCTTCTCACTGCCCGCATTTTATTTCATCCCACAATGCACCAGGGCCCGTCTGGATTCAGAATCCCACATGCTCAGGCCAAAGGTACTGATTCCTGTGAGGTATTACTGGATTTACTTACCACATTATGGCCTGTTGGTTTCACAAACAGGGTTTAGATTAAGCCAGGATTAGGCCTTAGTTCAATTAGGACATTTAAGTAGCTTTTATAAAACATGCATTGGGAAGAAAAAGAAAAAAAAACCTTACTGATGTGCATCTTGAGACAAAATGGATCTGACATATTTTAAGGTATGTTAGTGCAAGTTTCTTTCAGTTAAAACAGCTCAAACGCACATAATCTGGGACTAGGTTTAAGCCTTGTCTGTGAAACCGGAGACCCATGAGGTCAAATTTGTTTGTAATTTAGTGGTTACTGAAGTGATGTTCCCTATCTTATATGTGTAGACCGTTCACTTTTGGCATTAACAAAGGACAATTTCATAATTCCTCTGAGTTCACATAATCTACAGCTACATGCAAAAACAAATTTCAAAAATGTGTTTTTTTTTATGTGGCACTACTTAGATATACCGATATATCAGCCATTGTATATTATCAGCTGTCCTACCATTGAAAAACCCTTATTGGTCCACTAACAATATGAATAGAATTTGATTAATCCAATTTATTGACAAAAGACGGACTTAAACATCTGTATAAATGACGTCAGTCTACTGTGTGTCAGGCATTTCATAGATACTACATATGGGTGATTCTATAATTGCAGGTACATTTGGTGTCCAAAGTCATTTTTCAATATAACAGTAATAGCCATAATATAATAGCCATAACAATATAATAATTTCTGTAAAAAGAGTCATGATCAACAAAATCATGATTTCTTGTCGTCCAAATTAGTGTATTTTTTCCATCATGTATAATTGTTTAATCAAAATATTTTATTTTACTTTTGGTAATATTTCATTTATTTTATTTCTAAAACCCCTAAATATTCATTTTCCTAATTCTACAACATTAAATTGTTTAAAAATAACTTTTATCTTATACAAATGTGTCCATAAATCTTGCATTCAATTCTGTTACCGTACTTTGTATTGGTGGAATTATCTCCCACAGCTATGTAAGACACAGGAAATGATGTCACTTTCCCTCACTAATAAGATCTGAAGCACTGAAATGTGTGCTTTCTCTGAGAAAGTATTTTAATCTAAAAAGTTCTTACACCGAGTTATTTTGTAAAACGTCAAAATTGTTACGACAATATCAAAAGGAAAACAGAATTTATCACTGATCACACAGAGTTGTTTTAATCATGATTTCTTTAGTGCCATGAGCCTCTTAGCATTTATGCTAGCAAGTGGAGTTTTTTTGGCTAAAAAGTTGTCAAACTCTTGTTATCAATGTTATTTCTAGACATTGCTTTATTTGTCTGTAACAGAGTTGACAATAGTATAAAGAAATTTTTCGGTAAAAGTAAAAACGAAAAAAGGAAGCGACGTTGGCAAGCACTGAATTATTAAAATTGAATGTTTTCAATAAAATACTGGAAAGAATTTCTGTTAGTGATCAGTTTTTTCCTTAACTTTTTGAAATGCAAAATGTATTTCCAATTATAGAATCACTAATATATTTGTACTTATCATAGAGTTGCTGTTTTCTAGAAGAAAAAAAAAATGATGCAAGGAGAACAAAACACTTGAATTGAACATTCAATCTTTATTTAAAGAAGGGTGAAAGAGAAAAAACAACACTACAATCTAGAAATATAAAGTAGCCAATTGTGGGGGGCAAAGAAACACCACTGCCAACACAGCAAATGCCAACAAATATTATTTGAAAAGTAATTTTTTGAAACCCTAAATAAACTACAGCATCCCCCTGAAAATGTGCCTATAATCCCACCCTCCCACTAATTCCCCTCTATTTACCACGCTCCTCATGCCGATTCCATCCAAAGCAACTGATCCAGCCTTCTGGTTCCTTGCTCTGCTCCTTTTTATACCAAAAAAACTCATCTCACAAAAACAAAAGAGGCACCTGGATCCCTTCTGCGCGCATCATTTGGGCTCCACGGAAAAAGAAAAAAATTAATTTGGTTCTAGAGAAGCCAATTACGACGTCAAGTATCCTTTAACTGTGGTTTGGTGGGGGGGATGCGGGGCTGGGGTTGGGATCCTCTCCTATGGTTCCCGCTCCCGGTAAATTGATCCCGCTCCATGTATGTATCCATCCTTATCCTAAGCCTAATCCTGCTCCTGATCCTGAACTGATCCAATGATCCGGCTCCAAGGATCGGGACACAGTGAGCCCCTCCTCCAATCCAAACCTTTAAATACCAGCAAAATCAAAAAGAGGGAGGTAACAAGTTAGAATCACAGCTAAATAAAGAGCTATCATTTTAAAGCTTCTATAAATTGATCATAGGAGCGGTATTTGTTTATTTTTTCGTTTTTTTTTTTTTTTTTTTTGTAAATGACAAAAAGGATACCAGACTATGATATGCTCCGGAAGAAATTTAAAGCACCTCCTAAACACATTAAATTGTGCTTATTTCATTGGAAAAACAAGCAAAACTAACCTAGAGAAAAACAGACACTTTCTCTTGACAAATACAAATTTTACATGAGAACAACTGAACATTGCAAGCCTTTGTCTTGTCTAGTGATAAGTCTACGTGGGAGATCAATAGTGGCGAATCCCAGCACATTTTGGACAACAGGAAAAAAAATGTTTTTGGATTTAAAAACGAAACACCCAAAAAAAACAATGCTGTCTTAATGTACGCACAAGCATTGCAACATCCAGACAGTACACATGCATGCTTAGCAGCAATGACCAGTGAGAAAAAGGTAAATTAAACGGGGAAGGGGAGTGTTGTGAAGAGAGGAAGAATGGCAAAGCAAAACTAATGTGTTACTGAACTAAGACAATCCAGAGTACTGGAAGTCTTTTGAAAAACAACAACTGCCTTTTTGAAGGTGACTAAAGCCGCTTGCCGTCATACCATTGCCTCCTTAAATGAAATGCCTGCTCCTCCTCCTCCAAATATCCTAATATGAATGAACTGTGCTTCAAAATCCTTTATTCCAAAGCTTTCTTTAATCCTGCTCTTCTGTTGTCTATAGAAAGACATGAAAAGGTAAAAGTAGAACAGTTTTCCAACAAAATAATCCCACCCCAGAAAAAGCCAATAATGAAGCATTGTTAACAAAATAAAACAGTAGCAATTATTCCATCCCACATACAACCATTTAAAGCATTTCAACATTTCCCTTGTGTCAAATATAGTACAAGGGATGAAGTATGAAGATCCAGTTAAAATGGGAATGCAAGACAAACACACAACAGGGTCATGGGATAGGGGACAACAAAAAAAGGATTGACGGAGGAAAGGAGAGAAAGGGGAACATTCACTTAGCTACACATAGCTGTCATTAGCATAATGACAGTCAAGACATAAAAAAAAAATAAACAAACCAAAGATGAGAGATAGCAAACTGGGGGAAATGGAGAGACGAAACAAGTCAAGAGAGCAATGAGGTACAACAGTGGGTCCAATAGAGGGCGACACAGGGTGTATATGATTGTGGCCAGCCAACTAGCTGGAATGTGGATGTTTAGGTGCGGGAACGGGAGCGGCTGTGGCGGGGCGAGTAACGTGGTGATCCTCGGCTGCGGCGTGGAGAGTAGCTGCGACTGCGGCTGTTGCTCCTGCTGCGACTCCTGCTGCGGCTGCGAGAGCGCGAGCGCCCGTAACTGGGGCTGCGCGGGCCATCCACCTTTACGCGAATGTAAGCCGTCTCCCCCTGAGAAACACAGAACGGCACACTTTCTAACGAAGAACTACCAGATGTTAGGTTACTCCTAATTCATGGCTCACTTGTCGAATCTAAAATAGATTGTTTTTTTTTTTGATTTGGCGCTACACCAAATTACAGTTCCTTCTATATGTGGCCCACTGACAAAATCACTTACATTCAAAAGATCCATTCCATGGATCCTCCTAGTCCATGTGGCTCCATCATGGGTCTCTGACATCAAGCTTACCTTGATGTTCCCAAATCCTTAAGCTATGCCCTGTCCTGTCCTTTCCAATGGCGGTCTATGTTTACAAACTCACACCTACCTCATGTGACCGGAACTTAGTGTTATCCAGCTTTCGAACGGCGTAGGTCATGTCTTCTTTGCGCACAAACTCCACAACGCCGGTGCCATCCCGGAAAACGTCAGCATAACATACATCACCTGCTTCACGCATGTGATCCTTAAGGTCCTGCCAGCTGCCACTAGGAGGAAGTCCTGGAAAAAAAGACAATCATAACCATTAAATAAGTAGATCAATTTATTTTCATGAACAGCACAAGAATCATAATGCAAGTAACTGACTTCAGTAATGAAAGTGAATAGTTCGAGGAAGAAGTAGGACAGGAAATTCTTGTTCCTGTGCACCCGGGTTTGTTTGACTGCATAGTTCAGTTCTTTTTGGATGTGAATGCTTTTTAGTGATCGACCGAAATGGATTTTTGGACAATTTCAATATCTTAAGGCGGGCGTACACTGTGCGAGTTCGGACACTCGGGAGGTCGTGAGATACTGCACACGCTACAAGTCAGTTAACTTGATAATTGTGTCAAAGCAGCTGGTACACGGCACGACTGTACTGCACAGCGAGCCAGCGGCAATCACGTGAGCTTTCGTGCTAAACACAGACTGGAGCTTTCAATGTTGCAGCTATCTTCGGATAGGAAAAAGAAAGAAAAAATGATTTGTTGAAAAGCAGAGAACAGCAGCCATTCCTTTCAACAGAAACAACCAGAGAGAGAAAAAGTGCGCTTGTGTGTGTGCGCGTGTGACAGTGTATGCACACGCTGTATGTTTGCAGTCACTGAGCTATAGCCTAATAATACTCGATTTGGCCTATGTGAGGTGGTTGTGTATGATTTGGCAATAGGGAACAGCCTATACACTGTTATTTAAACGTTTAAAAAATTATCGTGAGGTGCTCGTAAAGTGCTCGGCTCGTCTCGTAATTCCTCTCACACACTGCGAGCCGCGACCATAAGAGCATCAACGATTTCTACACGAGTGAAAAAAAATTGTCTGCGAGCTCGTACGACAGCAAAAAAAAACGCACCATGCATGCCCGGCTTTAGAGAACTGATATAAGCAGTTTCTGCAACTACGTTTAGATTTATTTTACATAATATTCAGTTAAAAAGAATTAAATAAATCATTTGAATATTAGTCAGTTTCAAAAAAATAAATGGACTTAAACAAATATATACTTTAGATAGCAACTTCTTGATTTTGTAATCCTATTATAGTATTTTTCACAAATAAAGAAGTGCTGGAAAAACAAATATAGTAAACACTAGGGCTGGGTAAAAAATTTCTTGATTGTAATAAATTCTCATTTTTATGAACCGACATCAATTCTTAAATCCAAAGAATCGATCTTTTAGTCTATGTTTTCAGGTGATGAATGAACAGAACATTGTAGCACGCCTCCCATCCAATAAATCGCAATGCGCTTTATGCTTTGTTACTTTTGATATGAAACAATGTCTCAGATTTCACATTTGGTCCATTTTATCATGAAATTCAAACAATAAATACCGTTTTGGCACTCTTTAATGTGGCGTCATAGATCGCTGTAGCGCCTCAGTTCAAGCGAAGCCACAGCGCAGAGCGCACGTGAACTGATCATCTCTTCAGCTTTACTACTAGTTACAGCATGAAACAAACATGAATGAACATCAGAAGGTATGTTGAAAGATACAGTACAACTTACCAAAATATGTATCATGTCTCAGCCACCATTTAAATGTTTACATTTCAAAAGACGAATTGGAGTAGAAACATAATTATGTTATTATTAAGTTTGTATTATAACTTTATAATTATAAAAACTTCCTTAAGTGTTTGTATACAAATCAGATAATTTTAACCTTCAATATTATAGTAATGTAGTATCAAGTGACTGTATAGTTTACATTAATTTACATCAAATAATACAATATGAAGTCCAGAGGGTGTGAGCAATCAAACTCAAGTTCGGACGAAGCAATCAAACCAAGTGTGAAAGCACCCTATGTTGCATGACAAAGATGTCCTGCCCGTTCCCTCACCTGACACTATGACCCTGTACTCCGAACGCCTGGATGGAGGGCCATATCTGCCTCTGGGAGCTCCAACACCACCACCACCTCCACCTCTTCCACCTCCCCTGCCACTTCTTGGGAACTCCACTCTAAGTCGATAGCCGTCATAGTCATAGCCATCTCGTCCATAAACAGCATCCTCTGCATCTCTACAGGCATAGTGGACAGAAAGGTGATGCACAATCAATCACACGCAAGAAGATCGTTTGCGCATGCGCAAAAATACTCACAGGATAAAATGTTGGCACATTTAAAATGGCATTACAAGCAAAATTGAGAGCATTTCTATTAAAATACACTGAATACTTGAAAGTTTTGCATACTTCTCAGAATTCTGGTTTAGCTGATATAGATACATTACTAACCTTCCCTACTTCCGTTCAAAGTTATGACCTAACTGACAAGTTCGCGCGCTTTATACAAGTCCTTAATTTAGAAGACTAGTGTTTGCGTTTAAACACGTATATAAAGCATATAATGTGTTAAAGACAGCATCGTTTTGTATTGGTGTTGCCAAATTCATACACATGTAGATTCAGGCCAAGCTAGGTTTGCATGTTTACCTCGGGTCCTCGAACTCCACGAATGCAAACGGTGGACCTCCTCTTCTGTTTTTAAGGTCGATATCCCGAATGGCTCCGTATTTATAAAACACATCCTCTACGTCCTTGGTGCGAATATCGGGGGGTAAATTACCCACGTAAATCCGACAGTCGTTGTTCCCTGCAGGCCCTCGGATTACACCGCCGGACATGTTTAGGCAGAAGTTATGCAAACGACGTTGATAATTTATCCGTCAGGTGATATAAAATAAATCCGTTAGCGCTGCTGGATCTATATACGCTCACCAACTGAAGCTACAAATTAGCTTCAAAACTATTATTTTTCACATAAAAAAAAAACAATAAGATCCCTCACAATATGGCGCCGTCCCGTCCTCCCTCAGCACACGCTCGCGACTGCGCGGAGGCCGGGCGACGCAACGCGGAAGGATACGCGCTTGGCAGTACTTCGGCATATTAAAACAAGTGCAGATTATTTTACACTGCATTTGATTGTAATGAGCGAATTTGATCGACTTCACAATTGGTATATCAGCATCAATGTTATCCGAGTAAACCCGTCCTTACTAATATAAGGTTGGAACTAAACTAAAATCCTTTAATTGTTTATTCACCGTAATGTTCCGGTATGACGCATTTGCTACAAATCTAGATACGGCGATTATATCATTTTGTAATGTTATTAAATTCTGTTTTGAGTTGTAACTGTGTATTTGCTTTTATATATGTTAAAAAAAAAAAAAAAAAAAACTATCCTTTTGTATGATGAACAGCTTTATGGACATCATCATGGGAATATTCTGGCAAGCAACATATAAAAACATGACAATTTCTGTGTGAATAGTGGAAATACATCACGAGAAACACTTTTCACTCAGTCCCATATTTGCTGCTTCTTTATGATTTAGTTCAGGGGGTTTCAATCTTTTAGATGCCACGGACCCCCAAATATGATCATCCTAAAGTAAGGGACCCCAATCCTAAAATTGGCAAGGCAGCTATATATTTTCATGTAAAAAGACCCAATTTAGCCTAATTTAAATTGGTGTACTATATTATAGGCCAATTTAACATGTTATTTGTAAAATATTTAGTTTCTATTCATTTACTTTTTTTCTACTCACTATAGTAGCCTTCTAAACTGTTAATTTTAATGTAATTTTTATTAATTCTTTCAAAATCTAATTATGTATTTAGTTTGAAGGGGGTGGATTAAGACAAAATCATCAAACTTTAAGCTTTTAAAACTTATTCAAACTTTCTGGTAAGGCTTTCTCAAGTCAACTTCAAAGTCTTGGCAAACTTTTTAAATCTAGTTTATTCTTTTAAAATCTAATTATGTATTTAGTTTGAAGGGGTGGATTTACAACCCCTCTTATATTATATAATGAATTGGAAATCATAGTTTTCTTAAAACCAGTGTATCTATTCTGGTATTTCTGTTACAGGCAATGTCTGTATTTGGAATCTGAGAGGTGACTGAGGGTCTGACCCATGTCAGGTTTACTCATTTAGCCCCGCTTCTAGAGAATAAACATGTACTTGTTTTGTAATTAATTAATTTGCTCATTCAACCAAATGAATCAACAGTTATATTTTGTAGAAAGAGAATTGTCAGTTTGAACTTTATTCTGCTCTTCTCATGATAGCTGTATGAGACATGCAAGACAACTGTGTCTAAGGTCATGAAGGTCAACAACGCATTACATGTATCCACTAACGCATTTGCATACTTAGGATTTATAGCACAATTTGTCATCATGTTAAACTATGACAGTGAATCGTGTAGAAATTTGTATCAGTGCTTTGTGAAGTCCTGACAAAACTCAGCCTTGAAGGGAAAAGTTATCGCCTGTTTTATCGAATTGTGCTTGCAGTGGTTGTTTAGTATTATTTATAGAGGCATGTGACCATGACAAAAGGAACAGTGTCCAGGAGAATTTAAGGGCGTCCCAGATGAGAAGAGTCCTTCCGGAATCTATGACTCGCCTGTAAATCTCACCGATCAAACCAATTGTTCTTACTCGGACCAATTCTTTTAATATGTCATTAAATATAAGCAAATATAATTAATTTTTTTATTACGACCATCGCCCCAAAGCATGTGTCACTCAAGATGAACCCCGAACATGCCAAATAAACCCTCACAAACTGAGATCTTGACTGAGTGTTACAGTGTTAAAACAAGATATGGATTGCAAACACATAATGTGCAGAGATAGAAACCAAAACCAAATTCCTCTCAAACAGAATCAACCATCATCCATTCATTGTTCAGTGCAGCCGCCTTTGTAAATTTAAGCAGCATTCATTTTTTTCAGTCAATGTCTGCTAGAGTATTGGTCTTTAGAATTAAATATACACCACACACACATCTTTTAATGACTCTGTGTGATTTTAAACATGCCACACAAGTGCAGCCAGTGGTATGTGTATCTATCGTGGTTTCTCAGTCACTTTTGGCTTGTTTATCTGCTCGCCTTTGCTTAGTTTCACTCACAATTTTCAGTAGCGAGAGTACAATTGGTACACACATGGGTAGAAAAAGAGGAATGTAGATGGCGAATTTCTGATCGTCTGGAAAATAAAGAAGATGCAAAAGAGAGGGGTCGAAAAAGGCCCTCTCTGAAGCCAAAATGGCCTCCCTGCTGTACTGGAGCGCAAAAGCCAAGTTCCCAGCCTCTAGCTCGGCGACAGCAGACTGGAGCGACGACACTGCACTGGAAACCTGTGCAGAAATAATAGCAAAATTGCATATTTTACAATTCCTACCGTTCAGGACAAAACGTTACAGCGGAATGATTTCGTTACGTGAAGAACTATAAACATCTGGACCTCCCACCTGCTGTGCAATGTTGTCATTGATGACGATGTTTCCAATCTGATCGAGGAGCTGAGCCAGCGAGGTGATGGTGGTGCTGGCGGTGGCGATGTTCTCCACACTGCGGCTCCACAGGAGTCGGTCCAGCTCCCAATCAGCCAGTCCAGCGCTGCCTGGACTCTGAAGCACAAAGCCTGCTGGAGGACGAGTATGCTGCACTCCCAACATGAGCCTGAAAACACGGCGAGGGACAGAGAAAGTGAAATTAAACTCTTTCACCTGGCAAACCAGGCATTTTAACTTCAATTTGTGAAAGTCAAATGGCCAAGTACTAACCGTAACTGTGCCAAGAACACACCCATCACTTTAGCCATATTGATGGTAATATCGACGGGACGTTCAGCTTCAGGTCCGTACATTTCATTTACATTGTACACCTGGGGACGTAGATGACAGATAGATGATCAACTCTGAAATATAGGCCTGTTTGCAACATCCAGAACATTCACACACAATATTTCCACAGAAAAATGCAAAAAGAACACAATGTTTAAAGTCACCATGAAATCAAAATGGACAATTTGTATTTATGGAATATTGCAGTGTTTATTAGAAATTATTTATCAGTGCACATCATTCTTTTTTTAAATTCATGTGCCCTCATTATCCTTAATCAAAGTAACTTCCCCTCACTCTTGCAGCGACATCTCATGTCTTCTCTTCTCTGATGACGTTTACTGGCACGAGGGCAGGACAAACTGTCACCCACATGAGATCGACCAATAGCAAACCACAACCATCCATTTTGTCCCGAAGGACAAAATCAAGACCCGACCTATATTTTTCTTGAGGAGCCGCTTCACTCGTATATTGATTCGTCACAATAGGGAAGAAAAGACTATTGCAACTTCCGTTTCATGCCGACTTTAAATGGTTCATGAAATGGAAAATCAAAATGTCCTTGATATTTAAAAAACATACTACTAGTTTCATACCTCAAAGGTAACTCTCCAGTTTTTGGTTTTCTACCCTTCTGAAACGTCAAGGTTTGAAATTCGTGACATTACAATTTTCCTCTACACGGCCCTTAATATGTCCATGTAAATCAAAAAGATGTGCTCTAAACAACTCATGCCCTTTCATCAACCACAAGAGTGATACGGCTGTCGATTGGGAATCATTGTGGTTGCATTGGTTCATTTTAATCTGACTCTATACGGACTATTAGAGCACTGGCTATCACAAGCATCAAAACACACGTCTCACATGCACCCTTGAAATAAAGTGTTTGTGACGGAGAGTGAAAATGAGAGAGATGGAAAATACGTTTTTTTTTTTGTTTTTTTTTACATATATTTGAACTATTTTGATATGAAAGGCCCACTAAAGTTCCTTGAAATGTGCAGCATTATTCAATGCAAGGGTACTGTTTAAACGCACAGTTACCTGACAAATATAAATAGTAAAATCACGAGTCTGACTCTCCATTTTCTTCCACTCCAGGTGGGGGGGTGTGTGTGTATATATGTATTTATATATGTGTGTATATATTTTTTTTCTTATAAATATTTTAAATTCCATTTCTGTGTAAAGCACTTTGAATTGCTACTGTGTATGAAATGTGCGATATAAATAAACTTGCATTGCCAATGTGTTGACGTAATTTCCACTGAAACAGGAAGTCAGTGTGGGATATATCAAGCAGCTCCTCCCCTTTTTTAAAATAGCCAATAGCGTTTTGTATATATCACAGATCGGCCAGAACCACTGAGCTCAGTAAAGCCGCATTTGACAGCCACAGTCTAATAGATTGATTCCCCTTTTAGATTTAATATGAAACTGTTACTAAAGCAAAACGGTGAATATAATCGTGCTAAGGATGTGTAGTTTGAAAAGTGTGTAATTTATGTTGGTGCATGGCACTGGTGTTATCTCTTCTACTCGTCAGTGCTGTTTCTAAACCGTTTCTCCTCGTTTTGTGATACGTTTTGTGTTCTGCGTCTGACTCACGCATGTGATTCGCTCTGTGCTCTCGTGTCTCTGGACCGGAGCAGACTGTGTGCGCTGCGGAGGTTCGCGTGACACTAACGTAAAACCAGACTTCATTCGCCCCAATGGAAAGCATATTTACACTGTCTGAATTGTTCCCTATCCTCTATATAGTGCACTACGTGCCATTCACCATATAGAAAATAGTAATTGTGTGAACAAGTGACCGATTTCAGCCACAGCTTCAGTGTTTATTTATAGAGTAGGGGGTGGGACGCTATAGATTCGAGAGAGCATTTGATTGGACAGAAAATCTGATGAGAAGCTGAAGTGCAGAGTGATGTCATCAAAATCGAAAAGTGAGAGACTTTAAGTTTTGAACGCTTATCTTCTAAATGTGAATTTTGACATTGTTTTTGGAGTACACTAGCTTATAGATAACAGTAAGGCTAACATTCATAATAAAAGACACCATTTTTTTTTTTTGATTTCATGGGGACTTTAACCTCCAGAAACATAAATGTATGAAAATGCATTTCATGACCCCCTGAAAACATCTGGACAGTACCATGATGCCACCCCAACGAGGGCTGTGAAAGGCGTTAGAGGGCACCTCCCTTTTGCCATGGTCTCTGATGAAGAGAGGAGAGTGGTGGGCATCTGGCACATACAGCAGGAAATTCAAGACAGGGTTAGAGGAAGCAGCATTGGAACCTGCGTAAAAGACAATAACAATTTGTGTAAATGTAAATAAGCATAAAAACTGTTTAAGATCATTTCTCATGAGTTAAAGGTCAAATCTCACCTAGTCTGGCCTCGACAGGGTTGATAACATGTGACAGGCTGTCTGCACTGAGTGTATAGGCTGACACACTGTTGTCAAAACGAGGGTTCACACCCAGAACTGCATAATACAGAATCTGAAAAGAACAAACACACAAATAGAAGCTGAGAGTTTGTGCTAGGCGGTAGGTCCAAAATATTATATCACGAATTACAATAAATGATTATGATAATACACAAGGTATATATCATTACATTTATTTTTGCTGGAAACTCTGGAAAAAAAATGGTTTATCCATTATATAACCACAGGTAACATATTATTTTTTTAACCCTGTGGTGGTGTTCAGTTTTGACCGAATCATTTTAAGTTGAGTTTTTTTTATAATTTTTTACTTCATCAGAATGGTACGAAACTTGGTAAAGGTTTTGGCACATGCTGTGTGAACACACACACACACAAAAAAATCATGGACATGAAAAGGTTAAATGGTTCTGAAAAAAATAGTCACACTTGTATTTTTGGAAATTAATTTAATCTATTTTTGGTACTGCGCACAAACAAATTCTTACTGAAAGCTAATTTTTTGAGATATCGATTTCAAATTTGGAACATAGCTTGTTTAGATTTATGGCATATATTTTTCATATAAATATTAGTAATTTCTATATTTCTTTTCATTAAAATTGGTATTACAATTTTTTATTTTTATTTTTGTGCATTTTTCATAACCGTTTTTATTTTCTGTTAATGCACACATGTATTTCTACTTTGTAAGCACTGTTTTTAAAAGGTGCCATATAAATAAAGCTTTACTTTTATTTGAAAGTTGATGAACGTAAACAAAAAAAGTTTATTCATAAGAAAGGAATGATAAATCTTGCATCAGTGTAAAATGTGAAATATTTGAAGAATCTGGTCAAATAATTAAGATTATTTAATATTGTTAGGCTGCATTTATTTAAATCAAAAATACAGTAAAACACAAACATTTTGAAATATTACATTTTCAAATATCGGTAACTGTTTTCTATTTTGATATATTTTAAAATGTAAATTATTCCTGTGATGGCAAAGCTGAATTTTCAGCATCATTACTCCAGTCTTCAGTGTCACATGATCCTTCAGAAATTATTCTAATATGCTGATTTCTGACTCTAAATGATGACTGGATGAATCTCAGAGCTGTTGTAAATATCCTCTGCTCTATATATTTTGCATTACTCCATGTTTACTCATTATTAAAAAAAACACAAGGCAGCTCTAAGAGCTGCACAAATAAATCCATTGTGATATAAACAGTACAGCAAATTCTCTATGGGTTGGAGGTTATACCGTCCCTAACCGTATCACCCAGCCCTCCAACCAAACTACAATCTACTTGCTCTTAGTTACCTGAGAGTCCACTGAAAAGTTGGCTATAGGGGCAAGTTTGTCCAATAAAGGCTGAATGTAGCTATGAAGGGCGCCCTCGATATCCCAGTGAAGACTGTGCGACTTTGGGTCTGGGTTGAGCAGACTGAATGTGATCTCGTAGCCTAAGAGAAGGCAAAATCAGATTATGAAGCTGAGTATATACTATTGAGAAAACAAGCTAAAATGAGAGCAAATACTCACCTGGACTGGATTTGATGGCCCTCATGCTGTCTGCCATACCCTCCTTAGTCACTTTAGCCATGCGGACGCGGTTGCTCAGAGCAGCTACAATATCCTGGTGACTGAAGGACATGGTGCTCACTACCTGCTCCACTTGCAGGTCAAGATTTGATAGGACTTCCTTCAGACTCCACGAACTCCACGAAGGAGCAGAACGCAGCAATGCAGTGCGCCGTTGCCCCACGTACACTTTCACATCCTGAAAGTGCAAGGCCAGAATGAGCTTCGAAAGTGATTCAGTTAGGTATTCTGTCTAAATGCTCTGAATCTTACCACTGGTAATAGGGTGGAGGACTCAGGGATCACATACACAACCACAGACCCACAAGGACTCTCAGTGAGCATGTGTAGGGATAGATCTGCCTCTATGAAGGGAGAAGTAAACGGGATAGAAATTTCAGTGATCCTACCAATAGACAAACAAATCTATATTTAAAAATTAGTGATGCAACTAAAAGAAAACTGAAAACCCAAACTGATCATTTTAAATTAGCCTTTGTTTAGAATAATTCAACAAATACTATTATTATTATTATTAATAATAATAAATATATATTACAAGTGTTCTTCCTTCAGTTGGCATTGCTGAAACAAAATAAAGGCTCCAACAATTATTTTAAATATGCCATAATCTATAAATATACCCTCATTAACATAATCAAATGGTATTAATAAATAATTAAATTAAATAAGTGATTAAATACAAATAAAGGCAAAAATAAATCAGAAAAAGCACAATTGCGAGTTATAAAGTCAAAATTGCGTGATATAAAGTCGCAGTTCTGACTTTTTTTTTTTCCACAATTGCGAGTTTATATCATGCAATTCCGACTTTATAACTTGCAATTCTGAAATTTTTTCTCGCAACTGCAAGCTTATATCTCGCAATTCTGACTTCTTATAAGTTATAGTCTAATTCTGAGGGGGAAAAAAGACTGACAATTGCGAGATATAAAGTCAGAATGAGTTTCTCTCACAGTTCTGACTTTATAACTCACAATTGCAAGTTTATATCACGCAATTCTGAGAAAAAAAGTCAGAATTGTAAGTAGCAATTACCTTTTTTATTTTTTATTCTGTGGCGGAAACAAGCTTCCATAATGAACCCCCACAACAAAAGTGTTTATTTGTATACCCCAGAGAAAATACTAGCAACAATAAAACCACTCAACCTGCAGCAGTGGGCTGATTCAAGGCATCTTCCTCCATTATAGTGGCAGTGCGATATCTGGTTTCATATTTGTACCGCAAACCTGTGTTAGCTGGAGATGAGAAGTGGAAAATGTGTTTTGGATATTAGAATCTCCGTTCTTTGTTTATTGTTTGTTTAATGATGAAAGGGTTAGTTCACACAAAAATGAAAATTCTGTCATTAATTCCAAGCCCGTAAAATGAACGAAGGTCTTCGGAACACAAATTAAAGGTGCAGTGTGTAGTATTTATGAGGATCTATTGACAGAAATGCAATATAATATACATAACTATGTTTTCAGTAGTGTATAAAGACCTTACTTAATGTACGTTATGTTTTTATTACCTTAGAATTAGCCATTAGCCACAGTGAAATCGCCATTTTGCGCCATCATGTTTCTACAGTGGCCCTAAACGGACAAACTTCTCTACATAGCGCTAGTCACTCTCTGCTCTCTCCGACGACGACATTTTTGTCCTGTTTCGACCACCATAGCTTCTCTATGTGCTTCGAAAGGGAGGGGTGAGCGGTGGGTGATTGCAATTCACAACCTCACCGCTAGATGCCGCTAAAATTCACACACTGCACCTTTAAGATATTTTTGATAAAATCCGAGAGCTTTCTGAACCATCCATAGGCAGCAACGTCATTGCAACTTTCAAGGCCCAGAAAGGTAGAAAAGACATCGTTAAAATAGTCCATGTGACTCCAGTGGTTCAACCTTAATGTTATGAAGCGACAAGAATACTTTTTGTGTGCAAAAAAAAAAAAAAAAAGTTCAACAATTTATTCAACAATCTCTTCTCATTAACGTCATTCTCCTATGCTATTCACGTAGTAAAAACAGTACAGCGCTTCCAGGTTCTACGTCAGAACGGCTCACCATTGGCTAGCTCCTGCGTCAGCATCACACGCATCGTGGTGCTCACGTGAACAGCATCAGCCAATGGCGAGTCGGCATTCTGGCGCAGAACCTGGAAGCGCTGCACTGTTACAACGTCAACAGTGTAGGAGTCTGACACAAACGAGACGAAATTGTTGAATAAAGTCGTTATTTTTGTTTGTTTTCTCGTCGCTTCATAACATTAAGGTTGAACCACTGGAGTCACATGGACTAATTTAACGATGTCTTTACTACCTTTCTGGACCTTGAAAGTTACAATGACGTTGCTACCTATGGATGGTTCAGAAACCTGTCGGATTTCATCAAAAAGATCTTAATTTGTGTTCATTTTACGGGTTTGGAACAACATGGGGGTGAGTAATTAATGACAGAATTTTCATTTTTGGGTGAACTAACCCTTTGAAGCTTCCAAACAGAAATGGGTCACTTACCATCAACTTGGTGCTCCTTTTTATTGACATGACTGAGTGGAACCTTTTTCTGCTGTTCTGGGGTCAGTGTTCCCCGAGAGAAGACCACCTCGATATCAACACTTAGCTGGAGCTGTCAAACATACGATAATGTATAATTTCTGAACTTAAAAACACAAACATGAGTCTGACTTGAGGAAGGATGCAGTGCCGGTTACCTGGAGGCTGTCGAGTTCGCTGATCTCAGAGAAAGGCAGCCAGGCGCGGTAGGTCTCTGTGGTCTTCCACCATAGCGGGATGCCCACAACAATGACCACTGCAGCGATGGCCAGAGCAGCATATCGCCCTCGCTGCTTTTCTGGTATAACCAAAGGGAAAATATTAGGGAACGATTCAAAATAGGGACTATACATTCAAACTGTGGTAAACACAGGCATGTCATATACATTCACAAAAACACAGTGAGTAAGCCAACACTGCCATTTCAACATGAACCAGAGCTTAACATGACTAAGCTAGCGAGACGCTGACATGGCTTCAGTGTCCTGCACTCATAAATGGAAATTCGTAAGAAAAATACGTGAACACTAATAAAATTTCGAAAGTAAAATAAGGAAATGGTTTTGAAATAATGCACAAGACTCACCAAGCTGCAGGGCTGCCATTGCTGTGTGAAATGACTACCGCAAGACCCGCGATTGGTCGATTCTATCCAATCAGACGCTAGAAGGCAGAGAGGCTTCCAATCAGAGTTAAAGGGGCCGGGTTTAGTGTCAGTCGCTCTCCCTTAAAAAGCATTTTTCTTCCGGTATCAGTTATAAATTATACCACTTTTAAAGGGTTAGTTCACTCTCAAAATTAAAATTCTGTCATCATTTAACTTACTCACCCTCATGTCGTTCTAAACCTGTATACATTTCTTTCTTTCTTCAGATCACAAAAGAAGATATTTTGAAGAATGTTGGTAACCAATCAGTTTTGGTTACCATCGACTTCCATTGTATGGACGAAAACACTGGGGAATTTTTTTAAAATATCTTTTATGTTTTAACGCCGATATCTGTGACCGTATGATCTGTAGTATAGTGAAGGTAAGGTTAGGGTTGGGATAGGTCGGTAAGGGTAAGGGTGACAACAGCGCCCACTACGGTCACAGAATCAAAGTCAGAGAAGTTTACACTAAAGTGATTATGGAATTGAGAAAGATAAGGCATACTTCATACAATTATTAATATTAATGGGAAAGTTTCACATACATAAAATGAAATGGTCTGACTCCAAACCTAACTTTTCTTGCTTTACAAATGATTTCAAGCTTTATTGTTCTGTTTTGTGTAATTGCACAAGTAAAAAGGCAATTAGAGCTTATAACATTGTAGGTAGGATGTTGTATAAAATAGCACCTTTTTCCTTTTGTTTGTTATAATTGTGTCCTCTGGCATTGTTTTATTTTATTTTACTTTGAAGTCATAGAAGTTTGGAACGACATGAGGGCAAGTAAATGATAACAGAATTGTCAGTTTTGGGTGAACTATCCCTTTAAATTAACAAATGGTCTGCTTCAGTACATGGGTCAATGACATTATGATGCATATTTTTGTGTCCAAGTGCATTATTTCCTTTTTAAATAATTTGATAAATTCATGACATATATCACTTTATTCTATAAAACCTATTTAGTTTGAACTCATTTTTAGTACTTTTAAATACATATTATTTTATGTTTTGTTATCTTAAACCCACCAAATGTCAGGTGGTGCAGCTGTCCGAACAAATAAACAGACTAAGAAAACTATTTAAAATGGTGTCTTAATAATAAAAAAATAAATACTATGGCATCATTTTAGGTTTGAAACCTTTCATATAAACAAATTTTATAAATATCAGTCATTTTAATGCTGTTGAGATAATTGAAAAACTTTTGTCCAGCAATTTGTATATTCTCAAATGTCAGGGGGGCACAACTGCAAACATGGCTCTTTTATTATGAATAGGTAATAACAGTAAACATGATCATGCATCATCCAGAGTACCCCAACCGATCCTTGTGACAGAGTGAAAAGGTTTGTAGATCTCTCTTACCCATTTGTGCCCAAATTTTTCTGAATGGTTTCAAGCATATAGTCATGTTAATAGTGTCCTATGTGAACATGTTCTGCATTTATTTTCCCCAGGTTTTTTTTTCTTTTCTTGAAAATTGTATATTTCAATGTGCGGCAACTATAGTTGCCGGTGGGCAAATATGTTGTATGCACCCCTTCAATGTCAAATTTAAATAGGAGGAGAACATTTGGCATCTAACTCAAAATAACTGCTTTCAACAGATCAATCTTTATTCATAAACAAATTTATTATGTATAAAAGTCGAAGAACATTCGATGCAAACTCAAAAAAGCTGCATCTATCTTATAATCTTTGAATCTGAAAACACAACAAACAACAAAATACATTTGTCTTAAAGTGGTGGAACATAGTGCAGAACAAAGTGCAGCTATTAAGTTGCCCCAACAGGGCATTGTGTATCAAAAAGTTAAATGAAAATAAATAAATAAATAAAAATAAATAGAATGAAGAAAAAATTACATCTATATAACAAAAAACAAAAATAGGCCCATAGTATTCAATGGCTGACTGTAGTAGGTGATTTCATATAATAATGTAAATGTAAACTCATTACTTGTCTGAATTTCAACATTATAATGGAATCATAAGATACTAGACACATAAGATACATAAGATACCGATTAGAATGAAACTCATCCAAACTGGATGAAGGGGCCTCAATATTTTGCCCCTTATATCATAAAAGGGAGAAAAAAATAATCTACAGCAATTAATCCCATGCTTTAACTCTTTATCTTTCTATTCTTCCTTTTGTGTGACTGACTGAAGTTTGGAAACTGCTGCTGTCACTTGAAAACTGGAAGGCCCATCCACCCCTGGACAGCAGACACAGGAGTGGGACAGTAGAGCTGTGGAAGGATTGCTCTCTCATCTCCTCCTTTTGACAGATTTATTCCCTATCAAATTAAGGTCTACTGTACAGTCGAGATGTTTTAGGTGGGATATTATGAAAGCAAAAAGCACTAAACAAGACCAAAAACCTTGATTTATTAACCTATTAACACAGTATACCCCATTTCCCCATGATATTACAAGTCATTTGCCCACCGGCAACTATAGTTGCCGCTTGGACTTTTGACTAAGTATACAAAAAACTATAGATCTCTTGTAAGATTTGTTTTGTTTGGATGATTCTAGAGACCTTCATGATTATGTAGATATATATATATGTCAACAAAAAATACTTATTAGTAACATGAAAATGACCTTTCTTTGGGAGGTTTTGCCTTTGCCATGCTTCCTGGAAGTAGGGGTAGGAAGTTGGAAGTGAATACCTTTTTTTTTCTTCTTTAAATCCTTTATTTGGTTGTTTGCTTGCATGTCATTGAGACATAAAACATGGATAACATCTAGAAAAATACTTACAAAAGGAAAATGACAACTATACACTACGGCAACTATAGTTGCCAGTGGGTTTAAATGGGATTAAATACTGGTAAAAACTGCTCATTTCAAGTATGGGTAGGTTGGTACACTTTCCATGTCAGGTGGTACAACTACAGTATAGATACAACTATTTGGTTACTGCCTGACAATAAATTATTATTTAACAACTGACTTTAAACACATTGTTAATGACAGTTTTAAAAAGATTTAAAAACAACTTTTGAAGCGTTTTGTCAATGACCCATATACACTCACCTAAAGGATTATTAGGAACACCTGTTCAATTTCTCATTAATGCAATTATCTAATCAACCAATCACATGGCAGTTGCTTCAATGCATTTAGGGGTGTGGTCCTGGTCAAGACAATCTCCTGAACTCCAAACTGAATGTCAGAATGGGAAAGAAAGGTGGTTTAAGCAATTTTGAGCGTGGCATGGTTGTTGGTGCCAGACGGGCCGGTCTGAGTATTTCACAATCTGCTCAGTTACTGGGATTTTCACGCACAACCATTTCTAGAGTTTACAAAGAATGGTGTGAAAAGGGAAAAACATCCAGTATGCGGCAGTCCTGTGGGCGAAAATGCCTTGTTGATGCTAGAGGTCAGAGGAGAATGGGCCGACTGATTCAAGCTGATAGAAGAGCAACTTTGACTGAAATAACCACTCGTTACAACCGAGGTATGCAGCAAAGCATTTGTGAAGCCACAACACGCACAACCTTGAGGAGGATGGGCTACAACAGCAGAAGACCCCACCGGGTACCACTCATCTCCACTACAAATAGGAAAAAGAGGCTACAATTTGCACGAGCTCACCAAAATTGGACAGTTGAAGACTGGAAAAACGTTGCCTGGTCTGATGAGTCTCGATTTCTGTTGAGACATTCAGATGGCAGAGTCAGAATTTGGCGTAAACAGAATGAGAACATGGATCCATCATGCCTTGTTACCACTGTGCAGGCTGGTGGTGGTGGTGTAATGGTGTGGGGGATGTTTTCTTGGCACACTTTAGGCCCCTTAGTGCCAATTGTGCATCGTTTAAATGCCACGGCCTACCTGAGCATTGTTTCTGACCATGTCCATCCCTTTATGACCACCATGTACCCATCCTCTGATGGCTACTTCCAGCAGGATAATGCACCATGTCACAAAGCTCGAATCATTTCAAATTGGTTTCTTGAACATGACAATGAGTTCACTGTACTAAAATAGCCCTCACAGTCACCAGATCTCAACCCAATAGAGCATCTTTGGGATGTGGTGGAACGGGAGCTTCGTGCCCTGGATGTGCATCCCACAAATCTCCATCAACTGCAAGATGCTATCCTATCAATATGGGCCAACATTTCTAAAGAATGCTTTCAGCACCTTGTTGAATCAATGCCACGTAGAATTAAGGCAGTTCTGAAGGCGAAAGGGGGTCAAACACAGTATTAGTATGGTGTTCCTAATAATCCTTTAGGTGAGTGTATAAATACTATTTATGTCATTCATAAAACGTGGGTTTAATATTACATATTAAATATAACATTTTTGGTAATTGTAAATAATGTTTTACTACAGTTAATTCCATATCAATTCAAAATACATCAGTAAAAATGATATTATATGATTTCAGTTGTTAGATACAGTTGAGAAGGTGGGAAATGGGGAGGATATGTGCATTTGATGCATTTAAAACAGCTACTTTTAATGTTAATTTTCTGTTAGGTAATATTTTATCAAACACATCTAAAGGTCTCACAATACAAAAACATTGGATTTGTGCCTGTAATGCTTTAAAATAATTATTGAACTCCAGAGTGTACCATATCCATGTAATGTTCCTCCATTAAGCAATTAAACAGATGTTTACCCCCCATTTATTATACAAATTGAGAATTACTTACTTGAATATGCTTAATACAGAAAATTGCTAGGGGTCTGTGGAGGATAGCTGTAAAATAGAATGAATGTGCAACTGTAAGCGATGGTGTATGAAATACCTGCAGCATAATGACGAACAGGGTCTGAAGTTTTAAAGTATTTTTATTTTAGTTTTTACTATCTGACACACAAAGTGCTTAGAGAACAACATCAAATCACATCACATTTTGTCAACAGAGCAGTGAACGCTCCCCTTTCCAGAAGCTCCACAGTTTGGTCTGCTCCGCCGTTTACAACCAACAGAAGTTTATTATTCATGTAGCACTGTCACATATATGGGGAGGAAAGGGAGAGCATGATACACTCAAGCACACAACACAACAGAGCACAATTTTAAAATAACTGTCTTTGTTTTCAAACTAATATTGTTATTGTTTTATATTAAATTTCTTGAAAAGTAATCACACAGCCCAGACAATGCATTAATATTACATGTGAACACAACACAAAATAATATTCCTCAGAGTCTGGAGTTCATGTTTACTAGCAATTATATATTACTTTTGTATATAATACCTATATAATAAACTGCCCCTGCTGGGATACACTGATCTGAACTCCAGTACTCACATCATCCACACATCATTATGAGGACCGATGAGGTCATACTGCACTGAAAGGAATGTGACAAGTCAACTCGAGTGGCTGGTGCCTGAATTGGAATGACTTAAACTGGAATAATAAAAACAAACGGCTGACATACATATACATCCATTTGCTAACCGGTCACAAAAAAATACTGTTTTCTTGTTTTTAGCATGAAACCATGCTTAGAACTCTTCAAAAATAAAAATCTGCTGAGTACCTTTATTTTTCCCATTTGTGTCTCTAAAGTTTAATACATTTTAAATAGATATAAGACAGTGCAATGACAACCCTAAAGTACAGAAGACAGCGCAGGCCTGTGATTGGTTGGTGACAGGAAAGGTAGCAGCTGTGCACTATACTATTGGCTGGCGGAAGCTGGAATGTTGGGATGCTCAGTAGGAATGATCGGCCACGTAAAGGGACTGTCCTGCTGCTCCACCGGTTCCACTGGAGACGTACTTGCCCTGAGCAGCCAATCCATTAGCCTGAGGAAAGTTCACAAGTGGTCTCTTAATTTTTTCCAGAGCTATTATTTATAATATAAATATAAATAAATAAATAAATAAATAAATATATATATATATATATATATATATATATATATATATATATATATATATATATATATATACACACACATACACACATACATACATACATACATACACACACACACACACACACACACACACACACACACACACACACACACACACACAAAATTATATAGTACATTTTCCAGTTCATGTTCATCAATCCATATATTTACTAGAAAACTGTCATCAAATTAGCGTTACTACTTTATATTAGTGATATAAGGGCTGCACGATAATGGTTAAAGTGACGATCACTATTATTTTGCTCAAATTATAAATCATGATTATTAAATCACGATTAATGTCTAGATATTCCAGAGAAAGATTAAGTTAACACGCACACATATGCACTTGTTATATAATATTATCAAAAGGGGTAAAGTAATAAAGGCCATTTCACATTTCACTTCACCTAATAGGCCTGTAGATGGCGCATAGACTTCGTTTAACCAACTATGATAGCTTCCTCAAACGGAAAATCAATACAAAAACGGTGGCTCCTAACATTAATTCCAATAATTCCAAATGTTACATTTTTACTTTCTATTGTAGCATACAGGTTGCATAAGTGCATTTATTCACCAACCAAAGATCGCAAATATGGATGAGATTCATGTTTGGATTTATTACAGTTTGTCACTGATAAGGTTCGTTTGCAGATTTAGTAGCAGCCAATCGTCATTGGGCAAGTGCTAAACATTACTGTTTTGCTTAAAGGTTTCACCCCTTCAAAACAATTTCGACTGAAATGCGATATTCTGATTATTCAAATGAAATCAAAATGAAATAAATAAATAAATTATATATATATATATATATATATACACTGAGAAAAGCCTACAAATAATCGATTAAATTAGAGTACTTAATTTAAAAAAGTCCTCGATTGCGATTTACCCGTGTCGAGTAACCGGCAAAATACTGGAAGTGCCGCATTCCACGGACAAGAATCCATGAACCGTGTTATTAGACCATTTTCTAAGGCTGCACAATGTATTAAAATCAGTTACACAATGTACACACAATGATAGTTTATATTTTGCACATTATGTATTTTAACAGTGTTGTTCTATGAAACCATATGATTACTTGTTTATGATATTTTTTTTTTTTAACCAAATATTATTGCCTTATTGTATATCTATTTTTAAGTCATTTTAAAGGCTTAGGTCTTTGCTTAGGTCGATTTTTATTACCACAAAAAAATATCAGATTACTCGATTAATCGTCAAAATAATCGACCAATTACACGATTACCAAATAATCGTTAGTGACAGCCCTACAAGGCACCAAAGGTTTACCTATGAATTTAGCCATTCATGATGTCTGAAAAGATTTTTAAAAACATTTATTTGAGATTTACGGAGCCCCTAAAGGGACATGAAAGAAAAAATTATGAGACGGAATGGAAAATTGTGTCAATGCTTTTGCGTTCACTCACAAATGTTTTGCGTTCCCCTGAAAACTTTGCATTCGCTTACAAAGAACAACGTTTTGTGAAGGAACACAAAGTTTCTCTGGGGAACGCAAAACATTTGCGAGAGAACGCAAAAGCATTGAAATAATTTTTCCCTCACCATGTCCCTTTAGGGGCTCTGTAGAAATTAATCTATATGAATATAAAAAAATAAAAAAAACCTTAATTAAATATAAATAATAATATTAATATTAAAGAAATAAGCATAAATAAAAGTTATATTTAACAACAGAATTCATAAAATTCAAATTTGCATAAAAGTGTGGCCATATTTACTAATGCTAAATCCAGTTATTTCAATAGGAATCCACACAATCAGGAATTTTGCATGAGATGGAAAGATTCCCCCACTGATTCAAGTTGCCACATTGACCAACAGAAAGCTGCTTGGTTTGAAAGTGACAATGGATTTGCCAGTGAAATTTTGGTAATTTGACTGCACCTTAATGAGGAAATTATTTGAATAACTGACCTCGGCACGCTTGATGAACTCCTCTGTGGCGGCTTTCTCATTGTCCTTGGACCCGCGCCAGGCGTTCAGGGCAGAGGCCTGCAGGGCACGTCCATAAGAGAAGGTGAGGGCCCAGGGTTTTGTCAGAGGGACGGTGTTGATGGCGTTCAGGTTGATGGACGCCTCCTCCTCACTCTGACCTCCAGAGAGGAAAGTCACACCTGCCAGAGGAATAACAAAACCGATTAAGCCAATTTTTTGAAAATGTTCTCACCACATACTGTTTACTGCTCACACTTTTTTAAAAACATGATGTTCCCAGAAGTAACTATGTTATTACTATATTAAGTAACTATGTAACTACATTAACTAGGTCAGCTGGAACCGGGAACACTTCCCATAACACCTGATGTACTCGTTACATCATAAGAAGAATGGCATCTACGCTAATGTTAGTCTCTCTGTTTATCCCGTGGTTTACTGCAGTCGGCAGGATCCGGGCCGTATCCAGATCAGATGGTGGACCTTAGCCTGGACATGACGAACGCATCCCTGAAGTGTCTGTAGAGACCGTGTCAATTAAACTCCCCCCTGTAAATGCCGCATCGACACGACATCCTCATTAAACCCGTCCCTGGCGTGACGACTCCAATCTTTCGAATAATCCTACGAATATCTATTGATCTAATATGACTTCTGACCTGTAATGTTACCAGAATCATATTCATACACTATTTGTTCGTCGGCCAGAGGAGAACTGGCACCCCGACTGAGCCTGGTTTCTCCCAAGGTTTTTTTCTCCATTCTGGCCCTGAAGGAGTTTTGGTTCCTTGCCACCGTCGCCTTTGGCTTTTGGCTTGCTCAGGTGGGGACACTTAAATTTCAACTATATTACTGATCTGCCCGCATTGACACTGTATGATAATTGAAATGAGCTGGATGACATCACCGTTTTCACCAGAAAAAAAACAATTGGCATTGTAAAAAGCGCTATATAAATAAAGGTGATTTGATTTGATTTATTGCACTCTTCATATTATTAAATAACAAGCAACCTCATTCTTTAGGCCTCAAACCAGTGAATCAAACAGCATAGACTCACCTGTTACTGCAGGGGGAACAGTGCGGCGCAAGGCTGTCACTGTTGACATGGCAATTTCATGATTGCTGTATTTGGTGGGGCAGGAGTGACCAGCTGTCACCATGTTGGGTTTCAGAAGAGTTCCCTCCAGATAGACATGATGGTCAGACAGGGCCTTGTAGCAGGCAGCAAGGACCTAGAGATACATGGGAAATAAGTAAGGTAAATGAAACCATATAACATGTCACAACCCATTAAAACACGTCTAGTTTGAGTGATGTAACTTGATTTCACTTTTTATGTACCTTCTCTGTAACATACTGGCAGCGCTTCAAGTCATGGTCACCATCAGGTAAAATCTCTGGCTCCACAATGGGCACAATTCCATTCTGAAAAACAAAGACGATATTACATCAAAAAAATCATCACATTCCATTGACTATATCTCTCATATCTATTATTAGCTTCGACAAAATATCTAAACATAAATCAAGACCCTTGTGACTTGGATGCTATTTCCCCCCTGATATTTTTATTTAGCTTTAATAGTTTTAGACTATTAAAACAGTTTTAGTCATTTTTGTACTTTAGCTTATTTTATTTTTTTAGTTTAGGTTTATTTTTATATTAAAATATTTATATTTTTTTTCCAGCTTTATTTCTATTAATTCAGATTTTTTAAGGGTTAGCTTAATGAAATTTGAGCGATTTCTGTCCCTCCATTGACAGTCTACCACTTTGACGCTTCAAAAAGTTTATAAAGAGATTGTAAAACTCCTCCATATGAATTGAGTGGTTTAGTCCAAATTTTCTGAAGAGACACAATCGCTTTATGATGAACAGATTTCAACCAATTTAGGCTTTTATTCACATATAAACATTCAACAACTCACACATCAGTTGTAAACGGAAGCACAAGCAAGTTTGACATGCGAGAATCAATGAGGTTCATTCTTGTGTTACGCATCACGTTTGAGCTTCCGCAAGAACCAATGAGATTCATTCTTGTGTTACGCAGCACGTTTGAGCTTCCGCAAGAACCAATGAGATTCATTCTCATGCGTTACGCAGCACGTTTGAGCTTCCACAAGAACCAATGAGGTTCATTCTTGTGTTACGCATCACGTTTGAGCTTCCGCAAGAACCAATGAGATTCATTCTTGTGTTACGCAGCACGTTTGAGCTTCCGCAAGAACCAATGAGATTCATTCTCATGCGTTACGCAGCACGTTTGAGCTTCTACAAGAACCAATGAGGTTCATTCTCGTGTGTTACGCAGCACGTTTGAGCTCCCACAAGAACCAATGAGGTTCATTTTCGTATGTTATGCATCACGTTTGAGCTTCCGCAAGGACCAATGAGGTTCATTCTCGTGTGTTACACATCACATTTGAGCTTCCGCAAGAACCAATGAGATTCATTCTCATGCGTTACGCAGCACGTTTGAGCTCCCACAAGAACCAATGAGGTTCATTCTCGTGTGTTACGCAGCACGTTTGAGCTTCCGCAAGAACCAATGAGATTCATTCTTGTGTTACGCAGCACGTTTGAGCTCCCACAAGAACAAATGAGGTTCATTTTCGTATGTTATGCATCACGTTTGAGCTTCTGCAAGGACCAATGAGGTTCATTCTCATGCGTTACGCAGCACGTTTAAGCTCCCACAATAACCAATGAGGTTTATTCTTGTGTGTTACGCAGCATGTTTGAGCTTCCGCAAGAACCAATGAGGTACTGTCAAGCAAGACTGTCAATGGAATGACAGAAATCTCTCAGATTTCAATAAAAATATCTTCATTTGTGTTCCGAAGATGAACGAAAGCCTTGCAGGTTTGGGTCAGCATGAGGGCGAGTAAATGACAGAATTTTTGGGTGAACTAACCGTTTAAATGGTTTTAATTTTAGTTAACAATAACAATGTGTTAAAATCAACACAAAACTGGCCAAGACTTAAGAAGCTCACCTGCTGGCAGATGCTGGCGTAGCGAGCCAGGACGTTAGCGTTCTCCATGATGGCTAACTCTGAGGGAGTGGTCTCACTGATCTTCAGCACGCAGCGCCATTTGGCAAAGTCTGCACCGTCTTTCTTATACTGAGCACAGCGTTCTGACAGGCCATCAAGCCCTTAAGACAAACAGGTAGCCCATTACATAACATAACATCATAACCATAACGGCATCTTTTTAACAAATAGCGGTAACTGTAAGCTTACCCTGTGTTGTGGTCTCTCCGTTTGTTCCTGCCAGAGGGACGACACCTTTGTCAACCTGAAAAAGAGGAAAACCTGCTTTAGGATCAAACTGTCATGGCAGCATTGCTAATAATCCAGTCCTAAATTTATTTTCCAACAACTTAACAAATCTGAAAAGTAAAATGTCAAAATTATGCTTTATTCACCTATAAACTACAAGTACAAAGCAATAATACAAGTATAATTTGGAAGAATATTTCAACTGTACATTTACACAAATACACCTTTAATCTTCAAACAGCTAAAATTAGAGCACTTGGTTGTTGCAAACATGAACGACTTCCATTAACCTGATAATCTTATGCTAATCCTTTGCCTACTGTGTTATTTATAAAGTCTTCCCCTCATAGGTGTGTGTGTGTTTGTGTGAGTGTGTATGTATATATACACATACATAAATAAATAAATATACATATATTTCCGCAAGAACCAATGAGGTTCATTCCTGTGTTACGCATTGCGTGTTTTACGCAAATAGAAAGTTTAATAGAACAGCATTTATTTTAAATAAAATATTTTCAAATATTTTAAATTGTTATAAACCCTTTCAAGTGCAAGTTTACAATATTCTAGCTGACCCCCAGCATGAGTTTAAGGTGACCGTTATTTTAGATCGACTTATTTCCACGGCGATGCGTCATGCTTGTCATGTGACATACCGCAGCCACAGTAGCGCTGTATGACAGATGTATTGCTTTTATTTGTTTTTTCCTTTTTTATTCAAAATATTCACAAACTTGTTAACTAGATCATGAACTATGATCATGTTAGTTTGACCTATAACGCTTGATAAGCGCCGCAATGTTAGTTTCCTCCGCAAGTGGATGAATTTATGTGATGTAAATCCAAATCTTCCGAATTACATGAAAGTAAGTGGCCGTTGAACTGGGAGAAGAGTAAAAATAATTGAAAGGATTGCTATTGCTGCTTCCATAGACATCAGTGTGTATTAAAAAAATTATAAATGTATTTATTTTTGCTAGTACTTATCTGTATTTAAATAGTTGTGATATATGACAAGCGCTGAGCACGTGCATCTCTGGATCAGCACCAGCCAAAGCGCAAAAGCACATTTGAATTTAGCAGTTGATCACGTGACGCACTGAACGTTCTAATCACACCGGTGTGATCGTTCTTGTACCTTGATTCCCACAACGATGCCTCTGTCCTTGATCATTTTGGCAAAGCATGTGCCATCATCAGCGTTCTGGTAGAGAGTCTCGTGGAAGAAGATAACACCACCGATGCACTTGTCAATGCGCTCGTCAGCAGTGAAAAGGAGCTGGCGATAAAGACGGCGGTTCTCCTCTGTGTTCTCGACGCCGATTGGGTTCAGACGCTTTGCCATACTACCTGTATAGATGCAGACATAAATATCATTATGTTAGAGAGACTGGCAGAAAGCAGACGTGGGTGTTTTGTAGCATGTCTCGTTTTCCAAAGAATGACAGAACATCAAACGTCAACATGACGGGGGAGTAAATGATCAAACTGAATGTGTTATATTCATATATGTTGCAACCCTCACTGACCTGTGGACTCATCTGCAGCGAGAATGCCCTTCCCAGGAGCTACAATGCGCTGAGCGATGTCCTGCAGCTCCTTCTTCTGCTCAGTTGTGAGTGCGGGGTACTGGTGCGTCATGATGTTTGTGGCTTAAAGCGACCTGCAACAGAGGAACAGCGGAGACACGACTGTCATTTCATCCATCTCACCAGCAACTTCACACATTGGAACAAATCTATGCGTATATACACTGCTCAAAAAAAATTAAGCGAACGCTTAAATCACACATTGGATCACAGTGAATGAAATATTCAATTTGAAAAACTTTATTTATATACATTCTATAATTTGTTAAGTACAAAATTATGTGACAACAGTCAATGGAAACCAAAATCATCAACACACTGAGGGCTGGATTCAAAAATATACCAAAAATCTGTTTAAAAAAAAAAAAAAAATATTACAGACTGAGCCAACTTGCATGAAGTTCATCACAGCCACCCATGTGCCAATATGCACTCATGACAACGTCTGGGTATGCTCCTGATGAGATGGTGGATGGTGTCCTGGGGGATCTCCTCCCAGACCTGGATCAGGGCATCAGTGAGCTCCTGGACAGTCTGTGGTGCTACTTGGCGGCTTCAGATTCTCCGATACATGATGTCCTAGAGGTTCTGAATTGGATTCAGGTCTGGGGAACGTGAGGGCCAGTAAATGGCATCAATGCCTTCGTCATCTAAAAACTGCCTACACACTATAGCCACATGAGGCCGGGCATTTTCATGCACCAGGAGGAACCTAGGGCCCACTGCACCAGCATAAGGTCTGACAATGGCTCTGAGGATTTCATCCTGGTACCTAACAGCAGTAAGGGAACCATTGGCTAGCACGTGGAGGTCTGTGAGACTCTTCAAGGATAGATGGATGGTAGATGGATGGTAGATGGATGATGTTGCACGCAGCATAACGTTCCCCATGGCATCTCCAGGCTCTCTCACATCTGTCACATGTGCTCAGTGTGAACCTGTTCTCCTCCGTGAAGAGAACGGGGCGCCAATGGCGGACTTGCCAATTCTGGTGTTCTCTGTCAAATGCCAATCGAGCTGTGAGCACAGGTCCCACTAGAGGACGTCGGGCCCTCATGGCACCCTCATGAAATCTGTTTCTGACAGTTTGGTCAGAAACATGCACACCAGTAGCCTGCTGGAGGTCATTTTGTAGGGCTCTGGCAGCGCTCCCCCTGTTCCTCCTTGCACAAAGAAGCAGATACCGGTCCTGCTGCTGGGTTGTTTCCTTTCTACGTCCCTGTCCAGCTCTCCTTGTGTAACGGCCTATCTCTCTGTATCTCCTCCGTGCTCTTGAAACTGTGCTGGGAGACACACCAAACCTCCTTGCGATAGAACGCATGGATCTGCCATCCTGGAGGAGCAGGACTGCCTGTGCAACCAGATTGGGTTGCAGGTACTGCCTCATGCTACAGACAGTGACAAGAACCACCTGCAAAATCATTCCCTTTTTGGGGGTTGTCTTGCTGTTGCCTCTCCAGTGCACCTGTTGTCACTTTCATTTGCACCAAAGCAGTTAAAACTGATTCACACTCACTTAAGCTTCCTAATTGGACAGACTGATATCCCTGAAGTTTAATTGACTTGGTGTTATACTGTGATGATAAGGGTAAACGTACCTATTAAGCTCACCAAAATCTACATTGAGACATTTTAATGCACAGGGTATTGGTTTGAGTACAAGAAGTTATGTTAAAATAAAATATTAATCTCTCACACAATAATATTTAATTTTATTTTAAATGACAAAAGCGTTTAAATTAAGATATACATCATTAAATGCAAAAAGTCTGGCTGTGCTTAATGGGTACATGTTTGTACCCTTTAAGCACACCCCTGTTGCCATTAAGCTCACAACATGTTTTTTGGGGAAAATTCTTGTTTATTTTAAACAAGATTTTTAAAGAATAATTTTATAAAGATTAACTTGAAGTGACAACCATCAGTTAATATTTAAAGTCTGTTTATGAAGTATTTACATAGACGTTCAATGTGGATGAGCTTAAAGTGAGCACACTGAGCTTTATTGGAACAGCAAACCTTTTTTTAATTATTAAATATTAAATTTATAAATTTAAAAGGACAATTTTGCTAAATAAATAATCTAGGTAATGTATTAAGTTAATATTTTAATATGAACAGCTATTATAAGAAAATATCTATGAAACTATACTTTTTCTTATGTGATTTTCATAGTAGTGCACCCTTTAAGCTCACCTTAAAATAATATGAAATCTTTAAAAATTATAGAAGTGTAAAACAACAGAACATCAATAAACTGTAAATTTATAATATAATTGATTTAAAAGTACAAGCCAGTAATGCCTGTGGAATAATATATTAGTGTAGCACACAATCTTATACAACTAGTAAGCTAACAATGTTCTGCAGCATCTGCGCTATGTTGCTTAAACTATCTTTTGGCTCTAACTGTAATTATTTCCCACATCCAGGTTCCAGGTTATAATATGTAAAAGTCTAAATATTAATCTCTTAAATGTTGCAGTAATAAGTTATACTTATCGAAAATAAAGGCTTAAACATCTAAAAAAAAAATAAATAAAAAAATGCACATTTAAGGGGCTACTCTTTTGGTGAAAGTTTTCAGACAGCTTTCAAAATGGCCGCCAGACAGTGTGAACACATGAATACCCATAACTCAGTGTGTAATGGTCTGATTAGCTTGAAATTACAGGAGGTATATAGTAACAAACATATCATTTGGTTAAGACATCAAGTAGGGTAATAGGTACGTTTACCCTAAGAGTTCCCTTAATTTGAGCAGTGTATATAAAAACACACACATAGTAGTAGCCAAAAGTGATGTCCAGCCTAGGAAAATTGACATTTTATGACACCCTTTATTTAAATATTATATAAAATTTGTTAAAGTTTTTGTAAGCATATTGTGTTGTGCTTGAGTCAATCGTTTTATTTGTGATAACACAATGAAATATGCCAAATTGTGCGGACCCGGACATCATTTTGGACAGGCTGTCATACAAAGAAATGATGAACGTGCAAAAACAAGAGACAACGAACAAAATATTAATAACCGATTATGTTGTAGTCGATGTATGCTTTTTAAATATTTTTAAACTATTAAATATTTCCCTTCCCCACAGTCATAAAAAAACAAATATCAGTAAACAGTAATATTGTGAAACATTATTACGATTTAAAATTAGTTGTTTTCTTTTTTATTTTAAAAAGTAATTTATTCCAGTTATTGCAAGGCTCTTAATTTGGGAGTCAGATCATGACTTGAATGGTAAACTGGCTGCCAGTGCTCCCAGCACCTTGGAAACAGTCTTTTTACCCAAAGAGTCACACAAGGAACAACAATTCGTCTCCTGGATACATCTAACTGCTGGCTATGACTAAACAAAACTGTGTGTCCCATTGTTCAGTGCATCTAAAATGGTTGGTTAATATTCCTGCCCACTCTCCCTCACAGCTCTTCAGTGAGGCCGAATTGCATAATGCAGACTAAAGCCAGCAGAGCGTTTTCTACTGCTGTTATGCAATCACATTTCTCTAATCTCTGCTGTCAATCCCCATTAGACATGCCCCACTGTCTGTGACTATCTGTTACTGCACACTTTTAGAGAGCATTGTTTATTTCCTTTGTGGAAAAGAAGTGCACTTTAGCATAATTTTTTAAAAGAGAACTTGGAAATAATGCATGCGTCGTGGTGCTCACGTGAACAGCGTCGGCCAATGGTAAGCCGGTGTTCTGACGTAGAACTCGGAAGCGCTGCGCTGTTTACACTACGTTAACAGCGTACGAGTCTGACACAAACGAGAAGAGATTGTTGAATAAAGTCGTTATTTTTGTTTGTTTTTTGCACACAAAAAGTATTCTCACTTCCTAAAATTAAGGTTGAACCACTGTAGTCACATGAACTATTTTAACGACATCTTTACTATTTTTCTGGGCCTTCAAAGTGGTAATAAAGTTGCAGTCTATGTGGGTTTAGAAAGTGCTCGGATTTTATCAAAAATATCATAAAAATAATATTAAAAAATATATTTTAAAAAAAAATTAAAAATAATATAATTTGTGTTTCGAAGATGAACAAAGGTCTTACAGGTTTGGAAGGACAAGTGAGCCTCAAGGAACATTAAAATAATAAAAACAATCTATGTCATGACCCCTTTAAAGCATGACAAAAGATTTAACAACGATTTAAAATTGACTTTACAAAGTGCACTTTTTAAAAGTGTACTTGCGTGTTTTAAGAAACAGTGATAAAAGTGGACTTTTGTTAAATTAATATTAATCCCCAAGTAGTTTTTAAAAATATACTTTTAAGATTTAAGGTAAACTACAAGAACAGATTCAATGAAATTAAGTGCACTTCTTTTTCACAAGGGTCCTTTTCATACTCTCAGCCACTCCATACCATATTTATGACTCATATTTTAAATTGACTGTGCAGTTCACTGCTTGTCTAAATGTCTTTCTATGTCTTTATAGTCTTCCTGGTTGAGTGCTCCCCCATCTCTGTGCTGAATGGAACGTGCCAAAACCGGCACAAACTGGCTGGTCGGTGTAGATGTAAATCGCGGTTGGATGCGCAGTGGTCCTAAACACACCAGTTCATGCACAAAATGCATGGAAAAAGAGAAACCTTTCACATATTGTCCTTAATTGATATTTTACTGAAATTAATTAATGTGGGTTTTAATGAGAAACTAAACAAATCAGTTATTGGTTTCAAGCTGGTTGTTGTTCCTCTACATCTAACATCTACTGCTGTATTTCTGTACTAGCAGATAGTTTATCACAGTATTACTGAAGTGACAGGAAAGCACACAATCTCTGAAGCTCTGTGAATGATTCCAACTCATTGGTTTTGTTGAACAATGGAAGTTTCCACTGGAAAACACAGCCTACAGCTGCCGCTAACCTCATTCATCAAGCAATTTCAAATCTATTGAGTTTTGCGAAGGATGTGTTACGGCATGCTTTTACCATTCCACTTCTTCACTCTGTAAGATGGGAGTCTTCACTGACTGGCTTTAGTTTGAGCAATGCTAATGCTAAAAGACAGGCTGTATTGGCTTCATTGGCATTGTGTTGTGAGCAAAGGGTAAACAGAGGTCATTTTGATGTATGACCACAGTCAGTGACTCATGATGAATAGATGCCCACTGGTCCTGATTCAAAGTGAGTGACCTTCATTGGCCCTTTGCTTGCAACACAATTTCTGTCACAAAGCATGAGATAATCTTTGTGTACTAAAACTGCAAAACTGTACTTCAATACAGGTCAATATTTTAATTATATGTTAACAAATAATTACATTTAAAGGGATATTTCACCGCTGGAAAGATGAATGTGTATTTAAATTGGGTCATTTATGTAGTAGAAATGTACAATTATTTTAGAAATTGGTGCCTTCTAGACTGAGAAAAGCCAGAAAATGTATTTTTGGCTCATGTGGATGAAAGACAACAACTCCCAGAATGCACTTGCTTCGCTGCCCTACGAGGCCACTCCCAAGCCACGCCTACCGGTTACATCACTTGCCTACCGCGGCACCGCCTCCACCGTCGTTTTCATTTTTATAGTAATAAAATAATTTAGTTCAGTTAGAGAACAGACACTATAATTAAAAACTGAATGTATCTGCTCAATACAGTGTGAGCCGAACGAGAGTCGCAGTACAAACGCAGCAGGAGTCAGATTTCATTCATCACGAGAGCGAAGAGCTGACAGACAAGATGATCACAGAAGATTTGGTTTCAAAGCGAAATGTAAAAGCGCCTATTTAAGTGAGTTTGTCTTTGTACCGTTTTGTTGTTGTGTTTTTCATTAAGAATAATAGGCTAATGAACCCACAATTCAAGCAACCCGCCCCCAAATTGGCGCTAATTCTAAACCGAAACTAAAATGAGCACGGCCACACGGGCATTCATTCACGGCTGCACTGTCATTCATTCACGGCCGCACAGTGCGCACACATTTACGGCCACACTGTCATTCATTCACGGCTGCACTGTCATTCACGGTGCGTGTCCAGTCTGGCGCATTTTCAGTTCATGCCTATGGGAAGCTTAACTTTCATAGGAATTCATTGAAAACACTCGCTTTGCTCCGCACCGCTCCGTTATGAATGCCCGAGCGGCCGTGCGCATTTTACTTTCGGTTTAAAATTTGTGATTTGAAAAGCCCCCCGGTGACACTATTTGTACATTCTGTGAGTGAGATCCCACCCCATATGGGCGGGTTGAAAACATGCGGAACTAGCTCCTACTACTGGCTGTAGTCTCTAGCCTACAGAGCCTCCGATGACGCAAAAATCACCATTTAGGGTCATCTGAGGTTTTTTTCCAGATACAGAAATCTCTCGTCTCAGGGGGACATGAAGGAGGGAAGCAGAGTCATTTGAATATAATACCGGGTTTCTACTGATACAAAGCTTAATGCTAATCGGTGAAGTATCCCTTTAATTCGATCGATAGATTTATCTAGATGTATTTATCTATCATCCTAAATCTGGTCTGTGTAAATACATCTATCATCTATCTATTTAATAATTAATTATTTTAATTCATTTATTTGTATTCACTTTTTTATTGTTACTTATATTTAATATTATCAGAGTCCTAAAACTCACTTCTACAGGGTAGCTTTTATGTGATTTACTTTGTAATTGTTTTTTTATATTGTATTCTTGATATTATGTTTTTATTTTGCATCAATGTATTTTTATTTAATTTTTGTAAAAGTGCTTTAAGGTAAAGGTGCTATAGAACAAGCTTTTTTTATTAATATTATTATATGATATTATTTAGACTGCTTGCTAATGTCACAGTTCATTATGAGACATTTTGCAGATGAGCTCTGTTTAAACAACAGCTTTTACAGAAAACCACATTAGCTAGCCATTTACAAAGAGTCAGTGTTTCTAATGCAAGTCAATATATTTGACGAGTCATGATGACACTGTTTATTAGACACAGCGCTTCTAAATCATTTAGCGTATTCATTTTTAACTGTTTTTAAACAAATCACACAGTGGATCAAATTAATGTCTACAAGGCATCAATCTGCTATAATGCTTGAATATACAAGCTCTAATATATCCTAGAATATACAGATCTAACTATAAAATATATATATATTTTTTTTCAAACAAATGTTTATAGGGACTGTGGGTGGCCTTGCAGAAGATGCTTCTCAAAGAAAACGCTTTAGGCATAAGTGACAGCTGATTGTTTCAGTCTGTATCCCTTTGACAAGATCTATTTCTCTACACTGCATCATGCGCAACAGTGACCGCCCATTTTTTTTAGACAGGGATATCTGCAGGTCTGAGTAATGGGCGTGCTGAAAGGTGAAATCCTAGAAAATAACCCTTACCCCACACCCTAACAGGCAGCCCTCCCGACCAACTGGAAAGACCTTTCGTCACGTCCATTACCCCTACCCACACTTGCATTTTTCAGCTACCTTGGTTCTGGAAGCATCTTTCCCAATTGTTTTCTCAATAGGGATTTCAATAAAACAAACCAGCCAGCTCTGAGACAAATCATGGCATTACAAACTTTGAACTAAAGCAAAAATGTACATGTATGATCGATGAAAGACAATAAAAAAAAAAAAAAAAAAAATGACTATGTATAAAAACAATATATTTTAAAGTCAGCATGAAATGGAAGTCGCAATAGCTTTTTTTCTTCCCTATTGTGATGTATATCAAAGTCAAACGGCTTCTCGAACTAGAAGAAAAAAAAAAAAAAAAAAAATTATGTAGGGCGGGACTTGATTTTGTCCATCTGGAATTGATTAGACGGTTGTGGTTTGCTATTGGTCAATCTCACGAGTGACAGGTTGTCCCGTCCTTGTGCCAGTAAGCACGTCATCAGAGAAGAGATGTCGTTGCAAGAGGGAGGGGAAGTTATTTTGATTAAATATTATGAATGCAGATTAATTAAAAAGAAAAATTGTGCACAGATAAATTATTTATAATAAATACATCAATATTCCATAAAAAAAGAAAGAAAAGGAACTGTCGAATATAATTTCGTGACTTCGAGTTCAATGCAAAATATTCCTTAATTTAAAAATAGCAGTTTGAGAGTGTATGCCGAGTTCCTTTGCAACCATTTCAGTTTCCATGGTAACACTTGCTTCTCTGATTGGTGGATCTCACTTCAGGATTATGGGTAGTATAGTTCTTTACAGAGAATTTGACTACTAAACTAAATTTTTAAATAAAACACTGACTTGTCAAAACCACTTTCTTATTTTGTCAGTAAGCCTAGAAACAGCACATGCACATTTTCAAACAGATGTATTATGCATGGAGAATTACAATGGTCATGCAAAGGATACAGGAAATTACATAAAAGAAAAAATAAGTGTTAAAGGCCACCGTTTAGAGAACCGCACATCCTGAGCTTAGTCTTTATCATCAGCTTAGTTCGTTTAACCTTGAGCAACATTATACATGAACCTGCTGTGTCCTCAGAGGGGAGAGACACCATCTTCAGCACGTATACACGACAGTTCGCGTGATTCATTACAAACCTTCCGCACTGCTGTGACGCAGCGCGACGCGCGCGTTCTGCTTGCGTCGGTAGCAGTGTAGATGGGATGTTAAAGCGACCGAGGGGAACATTTAAAGTGAATAACATCTTTGACAGGTCCTAAATTAGATGTAAATTATTGTAATAGCGCGTTGGGACCATGGGATGTTGGAAGGATGTGTATTAAATCTGAAGGACACTAGGAAACGCTAGTTTCATCGCGTTAGCTCAATCTCCGCTATGCTAAAGCTACACTGATGTAGGAAATGCCTACGTGCAGATCGGCCACACTCCCTTCTGAAGACATCAGTCGCATCCCTAATGCTCTACAGACCTACACATGAATATGATGCTTCTATTTGCGTATTCTGTGAAATAAACACTGTTAAATGGGTTCGGTTTGTCAGCTGTCTGTTAGCTCCACTAAATATACGGAACAGAGATGATGATGTCTTCACTCGTGCTCAGGGTGACATTGAATGTCATGAATGTAGACATGATGATGTTTGTCTCTTTATATAGTTGCTTTTTGAGTCAAAAAAAGAACATTTCACACCTAAATTAACAAAGCAGCTTTTATATGTTGACGTATCTGCTATATACATGTGTTGATTATTGTACCATGATGGAGAAGGCCTTTGATAACTAAATGAGAACCACCTGTCGGATGATACGCATTAACTTCTGACATCAAAGCAAATAAACATTGTACAATTTAAACAAACACACACATATATACGTTTTAAATACAAGAAGGAATTAACAAAATTATATTCAACAAAAAATAAATCTGATACAAAACGAATAAATGACATGTCATTCAAGAAAGTTACAGTGTCACCATAATTATATATATATATATATTTAATTTAAAGATTTTAACCACTTACCTGCTTAAGAGAGAGTGATGCAAAAGATACCCTGCTGTCGACAGCCTCCAGTTTCAATGCCGCAACGCAACGTGACCGCTTAGAAAAAGCAACCCACATCGGGGCGTGGCTTTGGTCACGACCTTATTGTAATAATAGTTAATATTCATGAGCCTTTAAAGTGACCCCGCGCGTCACCGGCAGCGTCAACATCACATCGGTTCATCTCATTGCTTGAGGTGTGTTGTACACCAGCACGTAGGCGTTAAAAAATCAAACAAAAAATGTCTGAATAGCTAGTTAGTTAATGTAAAAAGAAAGAAATAAAATGACATACAGAACATTTGTCCATTAATAATCATTTTATTGGTTTGTATCTAATATCTATAGTGGATATTTGATACAAACCAATAAAATGATTAGTTATATTTTTAAAAAGGCTTCTTTTATCTGGTATAGAAAAAAGTGCTTTCAAATATCTTACTGTAGCTCAATAATAGCTCCTATCTGTTGCTGGTTTGAGTGGTAAACATACATTCTTTTAGTGAAGTTCAAAAGAACTTATGGTAAAGACAACCAGTTTTGCGTAATGAAAATGTGTGCCTTGAATTCATTCAGTCATGTTTGTCAATCGTTAAACTTCTGCCATGAAAACATATTTAAAAAAAAAAAAAAAAAAAAACTGAATAGGGCAATAGTCTGGAAACACAAATCTTTTTCCATGCTCTGTTTTCTTTTTTCCATACTTATCCAGACCTGGAAATTACTCAAATCAAAAATTCATACTTTTGCAAACTGCGTAGGAACCCTGATAGCAGTAGCTGACACTGCAGTACTGTGTCCCACCGGTGGGCGGAGCTTGAAAATGACCACATACAGCATCAATTACAATATTGCATGAACAAAAAAAACAACATTTTACTACATTATTTCCCTTTTCTTTGCTTCGTATTTAATAAAGGATCACTGGTGTCAGGCATTCTGGGCGTTAAACAATTACTGTTATCTCAGGGAGACAAGGTTATTCATGCATACATGGGCATTGATCCAACCAGGCCCACAGCAGTGGTTAAAATAACAACAGGAACAATAAAGCCAATAGGAAAATTAGTATAACACATAACCCATTCAGCCCCAAGTGCACTATGCAAATAAAATGAACAGTGCTAACCATATTGTTTCATATAAAAGTATAGATGTCCACATTTTACTATTTTTTCCATGAACAATGCTTTTTCACTTAGGTTTAAGGCTTAGGTTTAGTAGTTAGGAAATGAGTGACGATTTGGTCCTTTTAGTATTAAAGTATATCCCTGAGGGTTTGCATAGCTTTTAAAACATTATAAAACCAGGAAGAACTGAATTTATGGTATGTCTGTTGAAAGAAAATGCAGTGCTGGATTATTAATAAGGACAACATAGTCAAATAACGTCAAAGGATATGAGGAACTATGAACCACATTTCACCAAATGTCTCAACAAAAGGTAAGGAATTCAATGTAAGAGCTAGAGTGTCTCAATAAAAATGAAATACACTTATATATTCCTTCATGGAAGAATAACCTACTATTAAGGTTTTAACTTTCCCCCACATGCTTCTAAGTGTGTGTTCACACTTGTAGTTCGGTTCTCTTGGTTCTTTTGGTCCGAATCAAAAAAGAAAATGATACATTTATTTCTGGTTTGCTCAGCGTTCACACTATAAATTTAACACCGTATCTAAAGATACAAAACAAAACAAAAAAACGGCTTTTATGACATATTTTGCGACAAAACTTACCAAACATCCAAAACAATGCTGTGTGCTGGGATAAATGCGCTCGTTGTATGTGCGTAGCCTACGTATGATGGTATTTTGACCAGCTGAGAACTCGTGAAGAGTTTATAAAATGTGTAAAAGAGTCAAAACAGTGGCAAGAATCCCTCCGTCAGACACACAAACGAAGATCTGCTGTGAGGAGACGCAGTTCTGATGCCTGTACCGAACTGTGATGGGCAACATCGAGACTATGACGAGATAAAAACAGGTATGCTTGAGCATTCTGTCCTTTAGGGTCGCATCTTGTGACATCATGTCCTGTTTTTGGTTCATTTTTCTTTGGTCCATGTTGCGTTCATATTTCATTAGAACCGCACCAGAGTCCGCTTGGAAGTGGACCGAGACCCAACTTTTCAGCGGCCTCGTTCCGCTTGTTTGGTTCGCACCAGGTTTCAGATGGCAGCGTTCACACTTACACTAACAGAGCAATCGCACCAGGGTTTGTTTTAATCGAACCAAACATGCCAAGAGTGAACACACTCTAAAGTGTGTTATTTCTTAAAAAGTTAAACAAACACTTCTCTTTGGGAAGCATCGTCCTGAGGTACATGTCTTTGCATGAGCGCTTCTACCCGCTCCATGTTGGCCAGAGTTGGGGAAAGGTCTGGAACTGTGGGTGTGCATGGTGAGGTTAAGAGAAAGTCACAGTCAAAGTTTGCGAAGGGCTCCAGGGTCAGGCCTCGACGGGCTTTGGCAGGACGGTCAGGCCGGTTCTTCAGCTCCAGGATCAGCTCCATCGGGGTCTTTTGGAGCAGATGGGAATCAAATGGCGTGCCGTGGAAAAAGGTTTGGCGCTTGAAGCGTTCCAGTGTTCGAAGGCGACGTTCTGGAGTCTTACAAAGAAGCTGAGGAGAGTAAAGATAGGTTTAAATGATTAAAATCATACAGTTATTACTTGAAGGTGACTTGTGAAGTGACACATCAACACCAGGAATTAGTGCTCTGCCATTTTTTTAAAAGGGTTAGTTCACCCCAAAATGAAAATTCTGACATTAATTACTCACCCTCATGTCGTTCTAAATCCGTAAGACCTTGTTATGACAATGTTATTACCACTTTCAAGGCCCAGAAAGATAGAAAAGACATCGTTAAAATAGTCCATGTGACTCCAGTGGTTCAACCTAAATGTTTTGAAGAATGTTTTGAGAATACTTTCTGTGTGCAAAAAAATCCCCAAAAGAACAATTTCTTCTCTTCTGTGTCACAGTGCAGCGCTTCCGGGTTCTACATCAGAATGCTGGCTCTGTATAGGCCGGCGCTGTTCATGTGAGCACCACGACGCATGCATGTGATACTGACATAGGAGCCAGCCAATACAGAGCCAGCATTCTGATGTAGAACCCGGAAGCACTGCACAGTGGTTACAATGTGAACAGTGTAGGAGAGTGACACAGAAGAGAAGAAATTGTTGAATAAAGATGTTTTTTGCGCACAAAAAGTATTCTCGTCGCTTCATAACATTAAGTTTGAACCACTGTAGTCACATGGACTATTTTAACGATGTCTTTACTACCCTTCTGGGCCTTGAAAGTGGTAATAATGTTGCAGTCTATTAAACAAAAATATCTTCATTTGTGTTCCGAAGATGAACGAAGGTCTTACGGGTTTGGAATGACATGAGTGAGAGTAATTAAAGCTGCAGTCCGTAACTTTTTGCGCTCTAGCGGTTAATAAACAGAACTGCATGCGTCTTGTGGAAGAACATTGCAGCTGGAGCTACTTCTCTCTGTTTATGTCTATGGCGAGTCACGCAGGGACTGTGCTCCTCCGCAGCGGTTCCTACCAGACCGGTCTGAAATAGTCCCAATATAAACACTTATAGTGTACCATAATGTAATGTAATCTGTGTTTCCCACATAATTTCAGAATGTCTCAAACTGTTCAGAATCACAATAAAAAAATCAGAGCTTTCAGCATGAACTCGCATCAAATTCTCTGAATTAAAAGACTAAATTAAAGCTATCCATTTTATAAAGGGATGGTTGACCCAAAAAGGAAATGTCTATCATCATTTACTCACCCTCATGTTGTTCCAAATCTGTATGATTTTGTGCGGAACAAGAAGATAATTTGAGAAATGTCTGTTTTTTTGTCTGTACAATGGAAGTCCATGGACTTTAATGTTATTTGGTTCCCAGCGTTCTTCAAAATATATTTTTCGTGTTCCGCAGAAAGTCATACAGGTTTGGAACGACATGAGGGTGAGTAAATGATAACAGAATATTCAGAATATTATGGGTGGAGTATCCCTTTATTTTTTAAACAATTTTTTAATGATCTCATTTGAGTCTATTTTTAGGGAATTTCAGAGACAAAACTGATACCACCAAAGTCCCTTTAAGACAAGTCATTTCACTCGGCGGCCATCTTTGAATCGCCTCTCGGGCATGCAAGTGCAGCTCCTATCTCTTTGAATAGGGAAAACTGTTCACCAAACTTACAACTAAATTTCATATTTGAAATCACCAATGAAATCTGACAACAATTGTCTTATAAATTTTGTTGATAAACGCACAAATCAAGACAAAAAAATGCATATTTCAGCCTGGACAAAGCTAATGCACATGCGCAGTCCTAATGCGCACGTCTCAGAACACTGCCTGTTTCTATAGCAACCGGAGCTTCTAAAGGCAGCTGCAGTGGCGCGATGACTTCACTAATCAACGATTGGCTCTTTCATTTAGAATGCGGGGCTTATTCGCCATATTGGGCGTTGCACTTTCTCCCATTCATAAGTAATCGAAGTGCATCGTCTTCCTATATATAAAGTCTTTGATGCTACTTTGAACATTTTGCCCATTAAATTTTAAACATTTTAAACATTTTTGGCGGACACCCCATCAGGTGTCCAGGTCTCACCTCTGTAAGCAGCAGAGCAAAAGGAGGAGAGAAGTTTTTTTGCATCTCATAAGGGAAGCTGCGTACCCTCCTCAGCATGCTACAATGATCCGGTTCTGGAGACACAGGAAACTGAGACATGCGTGGAGAGGGGAGGGGGAGTTAAGAATGACTTGGCAGAAAAAATACATCAGACACACACAAACATGTCACTTCCCACACAATGAACAGAAAAACACAACATGTTTGTGCAAATATATGTGCATTTGTCCTCACCTTTCCAGTGGCCAGTGCAAAGAGGAGGATGCCGAAAGACCACCAATCAGCAGTGTGGTTGTAGGGACCACCGCTAAGGACTTCAGGAGCTGAAGAGACAGATTTCATAAGAATATTGCTTACATTCCACACATTGCTAGACATAAACATCCTTTCATTTGCTCAGCCGTAAATATAATTTAATGCATTTTCAAGTGACTATTTATGTACATAATTCCACATATAATTCAAAGTAATTATTTATTTGTTTTCATTTCTTGTTTTATTATAGATTTACCCATATATTGAATTGTTCCACAAATAGTGAATGCCCTCCCTCCACGCTCAAGACGCCGGGACAAACCGAAGTCAGCCAGTCGTAGGTGGCCTGTAATAAGATACAAGTAATAAGAAGACCCTCACATTTACATAATAACATTAGAAGTTTGTTTTTGATAATTTAATACAAGATTATTATTGCAGAAGACTATTAATTATTATTATTATTATTATTATTATCATATTATCACACACACACATATACAGTATATATATAGATGTTATATATATATATATATTAGATGTTTGTTTGAATTTTAAAAGCTTTGATGTCACATTTCACTTCAGCATTTTAACAAACAAATATTGAAATAATTGGAATATTACAACAGAAATTGGATTATATGTTAATATTGTATTGCTATGTCATATTTCTGTAAATACTCTAGGCCTATTCGGAAGCGTGATGGCTGGATGTTCTGGAATATTCCATGTTTACATGAAAAAAGCTGCCACATACTGCCCTCCACTGGAGTTACTAAAGAACACCGACTGCCTTACCCTGATCTGTTAGAAGGACATTTTCCATCTGTTAAAAATACAACAGTGATTGTTTTTTTTGTTTTTTTTTTAATTTTTTGGGTTCAGACATTTCAGACATCATATTTATTATCATTACATCACTATATAAAACAGTGTATACCTTCACGTCACGGTGGATGATGGCACAGTCATGAAGGAACCCTATAAAACACGATTGTGGTAAGCATTTATAACAACTTCTGTACTTGAACAAAAATTGTATTTATGTGCTTGACACATTGTCAAGGGATTTTTTATTAACAGGATAAGTAAAAACGTATATAATATATCAAGACCAAGTAAAGAAAATTTAAGGAATAAATTGAAGGGAAGACAATACTTCAATATGTTTTCCAAATGTAATTGTCTAGAGAGAAACACAATGAGTTGTATTAGCAAGACTGAAATACAACTTTCAACAGATATCCGTTACTTATTAATTCATCATCTCTATAGTTGTGGTGTGGACTATGCTATTCTTTTACATTTAGAATGATTTTTAAAACTATATCTTTATGATCCTTGGTGTGAACGAGCCTTTAGACCTCCAGAAACCCTGTAATATACACCACCTTTCAAAAGCTTGGGGCCATTAATATTTATTAATATAGAAAATTAATATTTTTTAAATAAAACAGTAACAGTAAAGACATGTATAATATTAAAAAATATTTTTTTTTAAATAATCCTGAAAAAAAGTATCATGGTTTCCACAAATATATTAACCAGCACAACTGCTTTCAACATTGAGAAAATTAATAATTGCTTCTTGAGCACCAAATCAGCGTATTAGAATGATTTCTAAAGGATCATGTGACTCAGCAGCCCGCTTACCTAAAGCAGAACCTAATTCGGCAGCAAACACTTTTACCACATCCTCTCCGAACTGACCAATCATCACCCAGTATGTGAACAAGTCTCCTGTGCTGCAGTAATCACACACTAAAGAGGGAATAAACAGAATCAAATCATATAAACAGTGCCTGAATGTACAAATCCCAAATAAACATAAACACAAATATCCAACTGATACATGGAAAGGGCAAGTGAACGCAGAGAAAACATCTGTCACTTTGGGAGATGACCAGATTCATAATACATCAGTTAAGACCATCTGTTTCTAACAGTTATGCCCTCACCAGACCACTGGCTGGTAAAACATCACGGTTTAGACGAAGTACAGAACATTCTGGCCTGGTTTCAAAGACTGGGCTTAGATTAAGCCAGGGTTAGGCCTTAGTTCAATTAGGGCATTTAAGTAGCTTTTATAAACATGCCTAAACATTACTGGTGTTTACTTGAGACAAAACAATGGCACTGACATATTTTAAGATATGTCAATGCAAGTTAACAGCTCAAACATGCATTTTAGTCTGGGACTAGGCTTAAAGTCCCCATGAAATCAAAATTGAATTGTTTTAGCTTTTAGTATGAATATGTTAGCCTTATCTATAAGTTATCTATAAGCTAGTGTGCTCCAAAACAATGACAAAATTCACATTTAGAAGATATAAGTGTTTAAAACGTACATTCTCTCACTTCCACCAATATGGATCAATGATTTTGATGACACCAACATAATAAATAGCCGCTGAAGCTGCGGTTAAAATCGGTCACTTGTTCACACATTTATTATTTTCTTCATGGTGAATAGCACATTGTGCACTATATAGGGGATAGGAAATGATTCAGACAATGTAAATATGCTTTCCATTGGGGCGAATTAAGTCTGGTTTCGCGTTAGTGTCACGCGAAACCTCCGTAGCGCACACAGTCTGCTCCAGTCCAGAGACACGAGAGCAGAGCGGATCACATGCGCGAGTCAGTGCAGACCACAAAACGTATCGGACCCATTTGAATTCTGCACAGAATGATATTTTAAAGCGATATGGCAGAGATTATGAGGAGAAACGGTTAGATTACGAGGAAACTGCGGCTTTACCGAGCTCAACGGCTCTGGCCGAGCTGCAATATAAACTAAACGCTATTGGCTATTTTAAAAAAGGGGAGGCGCTGTTCGATATGTCCCGCCCTGTCTCTTTCAGTGGAAATTACGTCAACTCATTGAATAACGCTGCATGTTTCAAGGCACTTCAGTCGGCCTTTAAGCCTTGTCTGTGAAACCGGGCATCTGTGTCATTAAACAGGATCTTAAGCTTAAAGATCCCGGTGATATAAACAAATCCCAATAGTGATCTAGTGAAATAAAGTGTAAGCAAAACAAGAAGCAAAACAGTGCAGGCTGTGAATAAAGGAATCAGGTGGTAATCAAGTGGTGGTAAGGCAGTAACACGTTCATCATACAGTAGCTTTAGCTAAGAGAAAGCCTTCAAGGGGTGAACTGAACATCAAAGTAGAAGGAAATTCACTTTCACAAATGCAGTCAGTCAGAATCACTGGGAAAGGACTTGGGGTTTGGATTGAGGTGTCCTAAAACATAGGAGTGCGACTAATGCTGGCTTCACGTCCTATTGGGATTTAGTGTAAATACGAGTTTCCTAGTTAAAAATTGGACATGAATGCCCTCTCAATTCGTATTTACTGCTGGGAAGATTGTGGATAATTTTGATACCCAAGTTGGACGGGCCATAAACTTGGGATAAACGTCTAGTCACAGGATGACAACACGTGACGTTATATTCTGAGCTGTTCTGAATTATGCATTTCTATGGCACCACTATCAAAGCCTGGAACAGCAGTCACATGGTACATGTAGGCACTCTCAAACAATTCCCATTTTACAAGCTGTAATTACGAGATCTACGAGGACATGAACGCTTTTTACAAGTTGAAATCACATAATTGCGGTAATTACAACATGGCGTGAATTCACCTTGAGCTCCAATCTTGATCAAACACACCTGAACAAGCTAATCAAGGTCTTCAGAATTACTAGAACGTTACATGCCGGTGAGTTTGATCAAGGTTGGAGCTAAACTCTGCAGGGCCAGAGTTGAGAACCCCTGTTCTAGAATTCAAGCATTCTGGCCTGTCTAAACAAACATATCTAATTCAGAAATAACAGACTGTGGGTCACTTTACGTGCTAGCACTATATAAGAACTACTTAGGACTATTTGATTTTCAACTACAGATAGTTGCAGAGGTCTTCGATCATGCTCCTGGAGACCCAGGCTGAATCCGAAATCGCTCCCTAAACCCTCAATCACTATTCCCTACTTTAGTCCAATGATACAGTTCACTTGAAGGAGTGAATGAAAATGAGTGAGCGAATTGGAACAGGGAATTTGGCTGTACACTCATTATTGCGGTGCAATGTGGGATAGAATGAGTGCACTCGATAAAGTACACTATGGTTTCGGACACCACTTGAAATGGTTGTCCCCTCAAATAATGCCCTATTTGAGGGTATAGGGGCTGATTTCAGATTCAGCCCCACTGTTCAGCAGAGTTTAGCCCCAACCTCAATCAAACACTCCTGAACCAGCTAATCAGGAGTTCAGGATGACTCGCAAATTGCAGGCACGTTTGTTGGAGCAGGTTGGAACTAGTGAGATAGTGGGTCTCCAGGAGCAGGATTATAGACCTATGGATGATCTAAACATTAGAACCATCATGAAATCACCAACATGGATAGAATCCATATTCTATACAAAATGCATTCAATCTACTGAGTTTGGGTAGTTCTCCATTGCATACTTTGTAGAGTGTGCCAGACAGAATCAGAGCAAGAAATGTAATTGAAATGTGAAGTGTTCTTCTCCAGCATAGTATGTTGAGACAACTATAGGTCAGCCATTCCAAAGGTTGAAATAAATTGGCTCAGGGCACTTCCAAAACATTGGTTTTTGAGCATCCTGACACAGCAACATTTGCTCAACCAATTGCATGAGTTTGGGGCGGAACTACCTCAAACTTTGAAAATTAGTGTATCAATTTCAGATTATATGTCCTCTTCACAGCTGCTCACAGATTTGAAGTGGAATGATAGTTTGTGGGAGCTCCAGGGAGATTTTCGTGTCTTGGTGGGTAAAGGGCCACATTGCACTTTGTGTGAGGGAAGACTGATTTAGTGGTGGGAAAGGCAGGAGGAGAGTTGGGGCAGGGGTGTGTTCTGATTCACTCACTAATGTAGATGTGCCGCTGGGTCTGCCAGCAGTCCTGCAGGTCGTGGACAAAAGGGTGGCGGACCTGACGCTGCAAGGCAACAGTTTGACAACAAGAGCACAGTCACAGTGAGTCACAAACCTCTGTGGGTTTTAAACTCGACCTCTTCATGTACCAGGGTGATAAAGAGACCTAGAGAGTTTGCATTTTTTCTCTTTCTGTTGATACTAAAACACACACCACCTCAATCTCCATAGTACACTCAAAAAAAAGCATTATTCAATTAAATTTGATGGAATTTTACTATTAATTAAATAGCGTAAATCTTAAAAAAAGGCTTACATTTTTTTGAGTGTACTTATGACATAAGCTAGAAGTCAGTGCCTGTAAAAGATGACACAGACCATTAAATATAATAATGATGATATCACAGAAAAGTGAGGACTTGGGCTCACCTGGACTATTACTTCCTCCTTAGACTGCTCCAAAACTCCCAAGCGCAAAATCTCAGATTTTGGAATAACCTACATTAGACAAAAGAAATCACAAATGGCAAATGAACATTACTGTGTTACTACTATTGGACAGACTGTTTATTCTTCCTCATGAAGACCAGTTCATATACATTACCATTCACAGTTTGGGGTCAGTACGTTTTTTTTTGTTGATACATTTATACTTTTATTCCACAAGGACAAATTAAATTGATCAAACGTGACAGTATTTCTATTTCAAATAAATGCTGTTCTTTAGAACTGTCTATTCATCAAAGAACACTGAAAAATGTATCATGGTTTCCACAAAAATATTAAGCAGCAAAAACTGCTTTCAACATTGATAACAATGTTAAAAATGTAAATGAAATTACTTGAGCACCAAGCAGCATTTCAGAATGATTTCTGAAGGATCATGTGATACTGAAGACGGTAGTAATGATGCTGAAAATACAGCTTTTACCATCACAGGAATAAATTACATTTTATATATAAAAATAAATAAAAAGTTTTAAATTGTAATAATATTTCACAGTATTACTGTTTTTTTTTGTCAAATAAATGCAGCCTTGGTGAGCATAAGTGTCAGGGATCCTTTACAGAAACGAGAGAGATGGAATATGGACACAATGGGAAAGTTTATTGAAATCCAGCAGGAACAATGGTGAACAGGTGATGAGTATTGACTTTGGCAGTTTAAAGCAATGGTAGACAGGATAACTTGGGGTTCTTTTCTGTTGCAGGCTGACGATACGATGCACACACACACACACAAGGAGGCTGATGAGACGGGGAGCTGGGAATCTTGGAGGTCGTAATGGGGATAGACTTGGGAGTTTACTTGGAGAAGACACTGAGATGACTTTGAGATTGCTACGTTGAAACAGGTAAGCATTCACAAGGTGAGTATCAAGGTAAGTAGTCATTGCTCTTGACGAGACCAGACAAAGAGTGACTGTGTGTGTGTGTGTCTTTTGTTGGGGAGCGGATTAGTGTGGTGACGAGGAACAGGTGTGGGTGATAATTAACCGTGAAAACGAGTCAGTGCAGGGAAAACATTACAGGGAAGCATGATATGAGGTGGCTTCTGACGCCTACAAGCAACACCACAACTTGTAACAGTTCTGGAGAGTATTGCCTGTAGTGTATAGCTGGAGGTCCAAAACCAGAGTGTAGCTTGAGGAGGTGTGAGCCACGAAGGAGCTGGCAGCCAGGGCGAAGCCGGGAGGGTTGGGAGCCAGGGCGGAGCTGGCAGTGCCGGCAGAGCTGGAAGCATCTGGAGTACCGGCAGGACTGGGAGCATCCGGATTGCTGGTTGAGCTGAGAGCTTCTGGGGTGCCGGCATAGTTGGCTGAGAAATGAAACCCTGGAGGGCCTGCTGGGAGGGAGACCTTTAGAGAGTCAGCTGAACCTGGAGTGAACAGAGAACATCTGAAGTGCCAGCAGAAATGGGAGCATCTGAAATGCCTCCTTGGTCGAGTCGTGAGAGCTGGGACTGGCTTCTATGGCCGAGATGAGGTAGCTGGGAACAGCCTCCTTGACCCGGGACGAGGGAGCTGGGAACGTCCTCAGTGGCCGAGACGTGGAAACACTGGACCACCGGGGAGGTTTTCATGGCCGCATGTACCGCCATAATCAGCGAACCCGTCACCTTTGATGCCAGTCTCAAACGCCTCTGGATGGCTTTCATGGCTAAGAGCATGATACCTCCAAAAAATTATTTGGGAGACCAGGCAGGGGTCAAAGAATGTGGAGACTCTGGCATGGCGGCTGTGAAGTGAGGAGGCTCTGGTGAATTTACTGAGTTGGGAGGTTTTAGTGAGCTGTATTTACTTAACTGAAGGGCATAGAGGATACTGTTCAATGTACAGTTGTTAGTATCCCAATTAAGGCATCAGTGAGTATAGGGGCTTGTTCAAGCCCTCATGGAAAAAAAGCCATTAATGCCACGTCACTGAAATATACAGCTGAGAATTCCAGAATTCCCACGCATACTCTTCCAGTGGGCGGCTATTTTGTGATAGAGACCAACTTGGAGTTCATTTGGAGAAGACACAAGATGACTTAAAGATTGCTACGTTGAAACAGGTAAGCATTCACAAGGTGAGTATCAAGGTAAGTAGTCATTGTTTTTGATGAGACCAGACAAGGAGACTGTGTGTGTCTTTTGTAGGGGAGCGGATTACTGTGGTGACGAGGAACAAGTGGGGGTGATAATTATGCAGGGAAAACGTGACAGGGGAAATGTGACAATAAGAGGCTTCTTTCAAAAACAGATATTTTAAGAAATTTTATCTACTTTTACCCAAACTTTTGAATGGTAGAATACAATATATACATATGTATGTATGCATGTATGTAAGTAAATATACAAAGTGAAATTAGTTTTGTAGATAAAATATAAGTAAGGGATTATCTATGGCTAGCTGTGCAGTAAACGATTTTAATGCACGACGTGGAGGCAAAGAACCACCCGACGCAAAGTGCATTTAAATCATTCAATGCACAGCTAGCCATGGATTATCCCGCTTATACCATGGTCATTTGCCAGCACTGACCACTTAAAGCTGTTATTGATGTTTGCAGCGCAATACTTGGCCGGAGAGGTTATTTTCGTCAGTTATGGCACGTTAGATCTAGCTAATTCTAACCTAATTCATTAACGAGATCGAGAGAGAGTGTGCAAATTACCTGTGTCTGTTCAGCGTCTCTCTCTATTAACAATGTAGCTGTGAGTTTAATTACTTCAAAACCAGCAATGTTACCCCCTCATTGCTGATAAATATAATGTAGTGATTCAGTGACAAAGCTATTTTCAATAATAAAAGTCACGGGCAGCGTTGATAAGTTTCTGTGCTCCTGAATGTTTCTGTGTGAGCACAGCGCGATCTCAGAGTGACGTATGGGTGTGTGTGCATCAATGAAAACAGCGCGAGTGACGTATGCGTGTGTGTGCGCCAATGAAAACAGCGCATTAATATAGAACAGTGATTAAACTGACTGGAACTTAGTCAGTTTTATTGTTTTATTGCACACTTTCCAGTATTCAGACAGACCATGGTATAATACAAAGCCTATGTATGAATGTCTTTAGATTATAATAAACCTAAAGGTTGGCCACTGGAAATAATCTCAAAAATAAGATGGTTTTGATTTGTCTGATTTTTTTGTGTTTTTGTCTTTTATAGTTATAATTAATGTGTAAAATAGTAATTAGATACAATGAGTAGGTGTGTACAAACGTTTGATTGGCTTATAGACAAAGTTTTTACCTTAACTGCGTAGGTCTTTTGCTTCGACTTATCCTTAACCTTTAAAATGGGACCAAAAGATCCTTTCGCTATATAACCCAGGACCTAGGGGTTGGACGATATGATAAAATACTGTGAAAAACATATAAAATAAATAAGAAACTGTTGACTAATGAGTGAGCTTATTTTCACCTTTTGCCCTTGGCGTCTCTCACCTGAAAATGTTCATGTCCTGGGACATTGCGGTGGGGGAATTCAGGCAAAAACATGTTGATAAAGCTTGGCAAACTCCATTCCATACGGAGTTTCTCAGGGCCCGGTAATGAGGACACCAGGTGCTCAGGAATGGATGGCTCCTTGTCACAAATCATTCTATGTGATCCGATTCGTAATGGGTTGATTCTGCAGAGCCCAGCTGGGAGAGAAATACCCACAACAGAGAGAAATCCCCTCCATCTGGATATTTGTGATTGCTCCTCCGACCCTGTGTACTGCTGTGAATAAACGTTATTAAATATTCATTACATAGTTACTCATATTCCCGCGATGACCTATTTTTCTACATGCTCATAGGTGTTTCTGTATTTACTTTGCAATCCCAGCAGTCATTATAGATCAACGTCTTTTATTTTAAATAATAACAATAAACATACTAGGAGATAAATGTACTAGAAAATAATGGGTTACAAACAACACAATTTAAGGGAAATATATATACATACCAGTCAATTATGGATGAATAAATATGGAAACATTTCTTACATTTTCAATTTTAAAACCAAAATTATTTTAGTGCACATATGTGTGTTTTTGTAAATAAAAAATATGCTTCTGTAAAATATCCTCCTCCTTGTGGGACGTTTTATTCTTTGTCACCATTACCACAACAAAATGATTTGAATTTAAATTCATGGGATATATATACACTATATTGCCAAAAGTATTGGGACGCCCCTCCAAATCATTGAATTCAGGTGTTCCAATCACTTCCATGGCCAAAGGTGTATAAAATCAAGCACCTAGGCATGCAGACTGCTTCTACAAACATTTGTGAAAGAATGGGTCGCTCTCAGGAGCTCAGTGAATTCAAGCGTGGTACCGCGATAGGTTGCCACCTCTGTAATAAGTCCATTTGTGAAATTTCCTCACTACTAAATATTCCACGGTCAACTGTTAGTGGTATTATAACAAAGTAGAAGCAATTAGGAAAAACGGCAACTCTGCCACAAAGTGGTAGGCCACGTAAAATCACAGAGTGGGGTCAGCGCATGCTGAGGCGCACAGTGCACAGAAGTCGCCAACTTTCTGCAGAGTCAATAGCTACAGACCTCCAAACTTTGTGTGGCATTCAGATTAGCTCAAGAACAGTGCGTAGAGCGCTTCATGGGTTTCTATGGCCGAGCAGCTGCATCCAAGCCTTACATCACCAAGTGCAATGCAAAGAGTCGGATGCAGTGGTGTAAAGCACGCCGCCACTGGACTCTAGAGCAGTGGAGACGTGTTCTCTGAAGTGACGAATCACGCTTCTCTGTCAGGCAATCCGATGGACGAGTCTGGGTTTGGCGGTTGCCAGGAGAACGGTACTTGCCTGACTGCATTGTGCCAAGTGTAAAGTTTGGTGGAGGGTGGATTATGGTGTGGGGTTGTTTTTCAGGGATTGGGCTTGGCCCCTTGGTTCCAGTGAAAGGAACTCTTAATGCTTCAGCATACCAAGACATTTTGGACAATTTCATGCTCCCAACCAGTTTGGGGATGGCCCCTTCCTGTTCCAACATGACTGTGCACCAGTGCACAAATCAAGGTCCATAAAGACATGGATGAGTGAGTTTGGTGTGGAGGAACTTGACTGGCCTGCACAGAGTCCTGACCTCAACCTGATAAAACACCTTTGGGATGAATTAGAGCGGAGACTGCGAGCCAGGCCTTCTCGTCCAACATCAGTGCCTGACCTCACAAATGCGCTTCTAGAAGAATGGTCAAAAATTCCCATAAACACACTCCTAAACTTTGTGGAAAGCCTTCCCAGAACAGCTGAAGCTGTTATAGCTGCAAAGGGTGGGCCAACTCCATATTAAACCCTACGGATTAAGAATGGGATGTCATTAAAGTTCATGTGCATGTAAAGGCAGGCGTCCCAAATCTTTTGGCAATATAGAGTATATGGATATGTCATGGGATGGATATATATATATATGAAAATGAATATTAAAGTGATTAATTAAAGGATGTTAGTCATACTCCAATGCCACAGCTTGTCTACTGGCTTTGCTTTCAGTCCAAATCCAAACAAATGACTCATGGAATTATTGTGAAGACAGAAGAAGTAATTTCTACATGAACATAATTCATTGATCTTTACTGTAGGTAAATAAATGTTTTAAACTCACTGTAATGCCCTGCTTATCAACAAAAACAATGTTCTGCAGCTTCATAAGACCTTTAGTTGTACATAAAATAAATATAATAAATAATATATATTTATATAACATACTTATTATCAGTATACTTTTTTTTTTGTTCAATTAAATGTGACTTACATTTCCCTATTAAGATTTAGCTTTTAAAACATATGCAGCGCTTTACTTCTACACTTGGAGATCAAACATAAAAGTAACACATGCAGTGTGCAGCCATCCTGAACACATGGTTTCTGCAAAGTAACTTTTTCTCACCACTCATAGTAAGAAATATATATAAATATAAAGACTAACCTTGCTCTTTTTGCTAGCATCGGCACCCATCACATTTGTCTCTCTGCGTGAAACATTAGTTGAATCTTACATATTCATCCATGTTGTCGCCTGTAGTTTCAGTGACAGAGCACAACCTATGTGCATTACTGTTCTAATCGCTCAAGTATGGACAGGACAAGCGCTTTTACATTATGTCTTACAGTGAACTATGAGGTCGAACTCATTTTTCATCAAAAGCAAGCGTTATCTTTCTGACAGCTATGGCGACAAAAACAAGATAATCTCCGATAGGGTCGACGAATACTGCGCATCCTCCCACGTTGCTGTCACCCAATCGGATTTCTTGCTAGTTTTTAGACCACGCCCACTCGAGCGACCTCTCAAAATAGTATCAGGACCGTGCAGTCCAGGCTGAATTATTGACGCCTAGTTACATACTGATGAAACATGACGCTATTAAACATAAAGCACTATAGGACCATGCTTCCAGTTAATTTATAGTCATATGAATGTGTTGTTATTGCATTACCTCATAGGCTACCAGCTGATTTTATGTTGATCTTGTTTCTGAAGCCACAGCACTGCATATTTTTGTCTTATTTGATACTCAGTTTAGTTATGATTCAGTTATGAGTCATTGTTATTTTAGTATAATCGAGGTAGATTGAATTCATTTTTATATTAAAGTTTTAGAATATTTCTCATTTTTATTAGTTCTTGTTTTTTTCTTCTAGTTTTTATACATTTTTATTTCAGTTTTAGTTATTTTAGTAGGCTACATCAAGTTAAACTAAATGGAAATGTTGCCTAACCCTAGCTGAAATATTTTTAATATATATTATTTTATTTCAGTTAATTTTACTTAAAGTAACGAAAACCTTTTTTAGGTTTTAATCTTAGATAACTATAATATGAATTTATGAATTATTGTATTTGCATTATTGTCAGTTACTGGCAATGCATGTTTTTTATATAAATGTGGAGTGTTTGACGTGTCCTGTGACAGCTGATCTGTTTGGCATCAGTGGATTGCATAAAACAAGGGATTGGATTATCTCAGTGTTATTGGTGACTGGACAGTTGGTATGACTGAGTTTATGAAAACATGCTGTCTATGAACCTTCAATATTTTTTAACATTATTTCTAAATCATTGATTAGACATTTTATTAAAAGAAATATATTATAGGCTTAAATATAGGCTATTGACGTTATACAAAAAGTCAATAAAAAAGACAATACAATTTACAAAAAAAGACAATTTACAAAATACGTGTACATACAACATATCACATATGTGACCCTGGACCACAAAACCAGTCATAAGGGTCAATTTTTTGAAATTGAGATTTATACATCATCTGAAAGCTGAATAAATAAGCTTTCCATTGATGTATGGTTTGTTATGACAATATTTGGAGAGATACAACTATTTGAAAATCTGGAATCTGAGGGTGCAAATGAATCTAAATATTGAGAAAATCGCCTTTAAAGTTGTCCAAATGAAGTCCTTAGCAATGCATATTACTACTAATAATGAATTTTGATATATTTACTGTAGGAAATTTACAAAAGATCTTCATGGAACATGATCTTTACTTAATATCCTAAAGTTTTTTGGCATAAAAGAAAAATCGATAATTTTGACCCATACAATGTATTGTTGGCTATTGCCACAAATATACCCATGCGACTTATTACTGGTTTTGTGGTCCAGGGTCACATATATTCCATAAAAGTACAGATCATGTACTTTTATGACAAATAAAAGTACATTAAGACAATGGTACATTGACAAATAATAGACATGCTTCTCACAGCCTCATTGTATAATGATAGTTTAGCTTTAACTCCTCTCTCTGTCTCTGTTTTCCTTGTTCACAAATAAGCATACATGCGCATACACAAATACACACATCAAATGTCTTCAGAATAATAGATTATAACAGTAGCTGCATAATTGCCCATAATGCATGAATGAAGATGCTGAGAAAGCAATGCTGAAATCATTCTTCTACAACGAGCAACCATATGTGGCCCTCTTTAGACCACAGGTGAGGCTTTTCATAGGGAAAAACAGAGAGAAAATATTAAATAGCTAAATTTTCACAATTAATGCCATGTATTTGTTGTTAATCTAAAATGTAATCAAGGCCTGTATAGTATGCGGTTTTAACTTTGATTTACTCTTGATATTTTCAATATTTCTTTAAATGATAATCACTAAAACATGAATATATGAATATTTTAGATACAAATTATTCAAATTTTTTGGATAAAAATGTGTTATTATACAATTTGTGATATGAATAAAGCATTGTTTTTAATAATCTTCAATTATAACGTTAATTTAAATATTATATTATGAAACTTTGCATTTTTCCCTCATAGAATTAAAGTTGTAAATTGAAACGACTGAGCTAACAACAATAAATGAAAATCGAATTGAATCAGTGAGAAGTTTTGTGGCAATGTCATGAAGCAAAACATTTCTATTAGAAGATATTTCAGATATTTTATTAAAGGAAATTTCGAACAAGTCGAAATGTTATGAATATCAAGGTAACGGTTACTACCCTTCTTATGGATAACGCATGGCTCGTGAATATCAGCCTTCGCCATACTAGAATTTGTAAATTCGCATCCCGGAAATTCAGTTGTCAAAATGGCGACGCGCATTGCAAGCATGAGATTCTTGTGCCCACTATTTCAACCAACTTTGACGTTGCGATGTAATGCCGTAAATATCAAAAGATATGTGCGTAAACGCACACGTGTATCTGGTTTAATTTCAGTGAATGAGCCGACAGAAAATTCGAAACAGGTCGTCAGTCAAACAGATGAACATTCATTAAAAGACAACATTTTCAGAAACCCTGAAAAAACGAGCATTCAACGACCCGACTTTGCTACAGATGTCAGCCAAAGTGACAACAACTCGCATTCAGTTCAGTTCTCACAATTACGTCGGGAAAAGGTAATTAATGAAGCTCCTCAATCCACCACATCCTCCCGTTTAAGAGAAGTTGATGGTTTGCTGTATGAGAAATCACAGCCTGGGGACAAATGTTTGACGTGAGTGATACTCTTTTATTGATACTTTTTATTGATATATGTTACTACCAATGCCTGAGAGTACAAATAAAAGCAGTCTAATATTAAGTGCACTAATTATATTTTTAGCTAAATTTAAGACCGAAAGAAATTAGCAAAACAATTGAGATATGATAACCTACCTATATTCACATGAAATGAAGACTCCAGACAGAAAAAGCTGTTTTGTTTTGTTATCTCATGGGCACTGTCATGTTGATATCACATGATCAGCAATGTCATGCAATTGACTGTTACTAAATATTGAGGATTCTTTATGTCACTTGTTTTGTTAATGTAAAACTGTGCAGACATTTTTTTTTTTTAACTTTTTCTGCAAAAAACTAAAGATAACATTTGAATATTAAATAAATTATTTGTTATTATGTGCATGAAGGCAAAATTATTGGCAGTTTTGTAAACGTTATCATTCTAAATGGCAAATTCTTTATTCATAAATGCTAAATGTAACAAATTTGTTCTTATAAGAGCAAATATAATCACTTAAAGGGATATTTCACCCAAAAATGAACATTTTTTTCATCATTTACTCACCCTCATGTTGTTCCAAAGCTGTATGAGTTTCTTTCTTCTGTTGAACACAAAAGTAGATATTTTAAAGAATGTTGGTAATCAAACAGTTGACGGTAGCCATTGATTACATAATAGAAAAAAAATACTATTGAAGTCAATGGCCACCGTCAACTGTCTGGTTACCAACATTCTTTAAAATGTCTTCAGTAGAACAGTAGAAACTCATACAGGTTTGGAACAACATGAGGGCGAGTAAATGATGACAATTTTCATTTTGGGGTGAACTATCCCTTTAATGTTATGAAAAAGGTACATCTTTTTGAATCTGTATTTGGCATCTTGTGAATGTCATTGTTGTTGTTTAATCCTATCTTTGGAGTTACCGACTTTGGTGCCCGATTTTATGCAATACTAATTTTTTTTTTTTTATTTAAAAAAAGACTCAGTTGCTAATAATAGTAGTAACTGTAGTTTTTATGCAACACATTTGCAGTAAGTGCTGTATTCCCCTTATTTACTACAAATAATGTTGCATTTATTCTCCATTTCATATGCAGGAGGCTGATCAACATAGCTCGATCTAAGAAGCTTCGTGAGCAGCAGGGTAAAGTTGTTCTGGAGGGAAAGCGTCTCGTATGCAGTGCTCTAGATGCAGGGGCTATAGCACAAACTGTTTATTTCAGTTCTGTGGATGCACTGCGGGAGCTTCCCCTGGATAAACTCAGAAGTACCAGCATTGTGAAATTTAGGATGGAAGATCCTAAAGTCTGGTCTGATCTTGATACCTCACAAGACATAATAGGTAAGAAGACGTATCTTCATTTATCAATACAAATTAAATTGTCTTGCTTATATAGCAGCACCTTAATGTGGAGAATGTTTTGCAGGAGCTATGTTTGACATGACATTCTCTAATTGCAGCCATATTCAAACGGCCTGATGCTTCCCATTTAACATTCTCACAAGAAAAGTATGGCAAGCCTGTGCCTCTGACATTGATTTGTGACAACATGAGGGACCCTGGAAACCTGGGCGCAGTGTTACGCTCCGCCGCTGCCTCAGGGTGCCATAGTGTACTGCTGACTAAAGGTACCAGCAAAGCTTTTGCTTTGAAGTTTTGAAACTTTTCTCTGCCAAAGAATTAAAGGATTAGACTTGTGATTCCTTTAATGGGCAGTTAGCATAAAGTATTCCTTTATTTGAACAATAACAGCTAACCGTATATAAACATACTTGTTTTATTAGACTCAATGACAAACAAGTGTGTCCATGATTTAAAAAAAAAAAAAAAAAAAAGTATTTTCAAAGTCTACTTTTATAAAACTTGGCACATGTGTTTTAATGTACTTTTTGTGTACTTCATGTTGTTTTCTTATGGGTTGAAAAACTTTTATACAATTTTCATACCAAAAGTTTAATTTTAGTAATTCTAAAAATGTCATGTGGTGTAACCATCAAGTAAAAAGTATTAACATATTTTCCTTCACATCTAAGCATTACTTAAAAAAAAATACTTTAGAAACAATTATATATGGGTCATGAAGTGTTTAAATTAATTTTTAACTGTTTTTATGTCAGTCGGTACAACCAAATAGTTGTGTATATACACATCAGGCATAACATTATGATTTCATATTCACTGACAGGTGAAGTGAATAACACTGATTATCTCTTCATCACGGCACCTGTTAGTAGGTGGGATATATTAGGCAGCAAGTGAACATTTTGTCCTCAAAGTTGATGTGTTCACAGGAAAAATGGGCAAGCGTAAGGATTTGAGCGAGTTTGACAAGGGCCAAATTGGGATGGCTAGATGACTGGGTCAGAGCATCTCCAAAACTGCAGCTCTTGTGGGCTGTTCCCGGTCTGCAATGGTCAGTATCTATCAAAAGTGGTCCAAGGAAGGAACAGTGGTGAACCGGCGACAGGGTCATGGGCGGTCAAGGCTCATTAATGCACGTGGGGAGCGAAGACTGGCCTGTGTGGTCTGATTAAACAGATGAGCTACTGTAGCTCAAATTGCTAATTTAATGCTGAAGAAGTTAATGCTGCTTCTGATAGAAAGGTGTCAGAATACACAGTGCATCGCAGTTTGTTGCGTATGGGGCTGCATAGCCGCAGACCAGTCAGGGTGCCCATGCTGACCCCTGTCCACTGCCGAAAGCGGCAACAGTGGGCATGTGAGCATCAGAAGTGGATCACGGAGCAATGGAAGGTGGCCTGGTCCGATGAATCACGTTTTCTTTTACATCACGTGGATGGCCGGGTGCGCTTGCCTGGGGAACACATGGCACCAGGATGCACTATGTGAAGAAGGTAGTGTGATGCTTTGGGCAATGTTCTGCTGGGAAACCTTGGGTTCTGTCATCCATGTGGATGTTACTTTGACATGTACCACCTACCTAAGCATTGTTGCAGACCATGTATTCCCTGGTGGCTGTGGCCTCTTTCAGCAGGATAATGTGCCCTGCCACAAAGCAAAAATGGTTCAGGAATGGTTTGAGATAACAACGACGAGTTTGAGGTGTTGACTTGGCCTCCAAATTCCCCAGATCTCAATCTATTCGAGCATCTGTGGGATGTGCTAAACAAACAAATCCAATCCATGGAGGCCCCACCTCGCAACTAGGACATAAAGGATCTGCTGCTGCTAACATCTTGGTGCCAGATACCACAGCACACCTTCAGAGGTCTAGTGGAGTCCATGTCTTGACGGGTCTGGGCTGTTTTGGCAGCAAAAGGGGGACCAACACAATATTAGGAATAATGTTATGCCTGATCGGTGTATATACTGTAGTTGTACCACCCGACATGGAAAGTGTACCAACCTTCCAATACTTGAAATGAGCAGGTTTTACTAGTATTTAAGAGAGATCTACAAACCTTTTCACTCTGCCACAAAGATCAGTTGGGGTACTCTGGATGATGCATATATATACAGTGGGGAGAACAAGTATTTGATACACTGCCGATTTTGCAGGTTTGCCCACTTACAAAGCATGTAGAAGTCTGTAATTTTTATCATAGGTACTCTTCAACTGTGATTGACGGAATCTAAAAAGAAAATCCAGAAAATCACATTGTATGATTTTTAAGTAATTAATTTGCATTTTATTGCATGACATAAGTATTTGATACATCAGAAAAGCAGAACTTAATATTTGGTACAGAAACCTTTGTTTGCAATTACAGAGATCATACGTTTCCTGTAGTTCTTGACCAGGCTTGCACACACTGCAGCAGGGAGTTTAGACCAAAAAGCTCTATTTTTGTCTCATCAGACCACATGACCTTCTCCCATTCCTCCTCTGGATAATCCAGATGGTCATTGGCAAACTTCAGACGGGCCTGGACATGCGCTGGCTTGAGCAGGGGGACCTTGCGTGCGCTGCAGGATTTTAATCCATGACGGCGTAGTGTGTTACTAATGGTTTTCTTTTGAGACTGTGGTCCCAGCTCTCTTCAGGTCATTGACCAGGTCCTGCCGTGTAGTTCTGGGCTGATCCCTCACCTTCCTCATGATCATTGATGCCCCACGAGGTGAGATCTTGCATGGTGCCCCAGACCGAGGGAGACTGACATCTTGAACTTCTTCCATTTTCTAATAATTGCGCCAACAGTTGTTGCCTTCTCACCAAGCTGCTTGCCTATTGTCCTGTAGCCCATCCCAGCCTTGTGCAGGTCTACAATTTTATCCCTGATGTCCTTACACAGCTCTCTGGTCTTGGCCATTGTGGAGAGGTTGGAGTCTGTTTGATTTGAGTGTGTGGACAGGTGTCTTTTATACAGGTAACGAGTTCAAACAGGTGCAGTTAATACAGGTAATGAGTGGAGAACAGGAGGGCTTCTTAAAGAAAAACTAACAGGTCTGTGAGAGCTGAAATTCTTACTGGTTGGTAGGTGATCAAATACTTATGTCATGCAATAAAATGCAAATTAATTATTTAAAAATCATACAATGTGATTTTCTGGATTTTTGTTTTACATTCCGTCTCTCACAGTTGAAGTGTACCTATGATAAAAATTACAGACCTCTACATGCTTTGTAAGTAGGAAAACCTGCAAAATCGGCAGTGTATCAAATACTTGTTCTCCCCACTGTGTGTGTGTAAAATATATATATATATATATATATATATATATATATGCACCTCTTGATGGAAATAACATTTCAACTTTTATTTCCATCAAGAGGTGCATACATTTTTGGTCAAGATCTTGTATTGACAATGCAAGAGTCCAGCACTCTGTAAAGTCTCCTCCAGCACATCCCAAAGACTTAAAATTAATTTAAGGTGTAGACTCAGAGGTGCCAGTTCATGTGTAAAAATGATTCTTCATGCACCCTCCCAACCATTCTATGTATATATCCCTTGTTTTATATTGTATTTTCCAGTGAGATAACATTAAGTTTTTTATTTTAAACCAGTAGGTGTTGATATTGTTTTTTTAAAAAAAATTTTTAAATTGTTTTGTTTATAATTCAGGTTGTGTGGATGTTTGGGAGCCCAAAGTTCTTAGGGCAGCCATGGGCACTCATTTCCGTCTCCCCATAATCCCAAGCCTAACTTGGAACGAGATTCCAAGTCACCTGCCCAAAACAGCAACCATTCACATAGCTGACAACTGCAGCACCACCATGACGGAAGATGACCATACTGTAACCCCTCAAAAACAAAAAAAGCCATCTGATTATGGTTGGGTCAGAGGCCATCAGCACCCAAGGAAGGTGGAACATGAGGATGGTGATTTGTGTGGTTTTGAGGATTATGATAGTTGCAAATCCCTTGAGACTCAGTATTATTACATTGACTGGGTTGCTAGGCACACAGGCCTCATAATTGGTGGAGAAACACACGGTCTGAGCCGGGAGGCTTTGCGATTGGCTGAGAGGACTGGAGGACGGAGATTACTGATCCCCATGGTACATGGTGTGGACAGCCTGAACTCTGCCATGGCTGCAAGTATTTTGCTCTTTGAAGGAAGGAAGCAGCTGCTGTCTCTGGCTGAGAAGATAAGAATTTGACAGACCACAGCATTAATGAAATAAAGATGCCATGCAGTCCTTACATAATCGTTCTGTAATATGAAAGCATCCAGTATGCTTTTCTGTGTGTGATATTTAAATATTTGTATGCAAATTAAAGTCTTTATTCTGATTAGGATTTCGTTTATCCATTAAACAAAAGAAAATGGAAAATTATTCTTGATTTATTAGATATGTCGGTAAATTAATAAATAAATATAGCATATAAAAATATTAAGAATAAAACAAGTAATATTAACCCTTAAATGGATACCTCGGGTCTTTAGTGACTACCCTCCTCATTCATTTTTTAAAGTTAGACATCAACCTTCTTAGTATTCCTCAATCAATTCATTATAAACAATAGAACAAGAAAAAAATAATAATAATAATAATGCCTGTTTTCCCATCCATTCGCTAACGACCCGAGGTGTGTAACAGTGTAAATATACTTTTTTCTGCACAACAATAATTGAAACTTTGATGACTGAATAAGTGCAATTCACCTTTATTCCATAAGTTGGCGATGTCTGATACACAATGATGAAGTGATGTTTTAGTCACAGTTAATGCAGGCAGAAAACAAAAGAATAGGAAGTATCATCAGCAAAACTTGAAATGGTTCACAATTTACTGCAGAGAAAGTACTGAACGCATTCAAATATTAGTGTCACTGTCACTTGATTATGGATCTGGTGAAGAACCCATCAGCGATTAAAATATTGATTTTGAAGAATATGTTTGAGATGGCAAATATGAGCCAGATGCTGAATGAAATGAGCTCTGATGGTATAAAACATCTGCTCAAACTGAACCCTTCCAAGCTCCAAAAGGTAACAAAATATGCTTTATTTTATTCTTCTGTAATTGTTACTCTAATATCAGTAGAGTTTTATATTATCGCGACAGGTAGAGATTCATTGGTGTTAGATATACAGTAGAGATCAAAATTAGAGAACAACATAACATTTCCTAAATTTCAAGGTTACTGCTTAGACCTATTTAAAGTTACCCTAACAAGAGCAAAAGGGCTGTTTTTTTTTTTTTTTCTTTTTAGCATATTTCATAAGTTAAATATATTCTGAACTACAATATATAAAACCTAAATGAGACAATTAAAAAAGAACTCAAAATTAGAGAACACTTTTAGATACCTCCAAGTTATTGGTGTTAATCTGGCACCTGGTGCTAATTTCCTTATCTGGCAAATCCTATTTAACTGGCAGCAAACTTTCCAATTTTCACTGACTTTGCAAGATGGCAAGCCACTCTAAGGTGACTGAAACCCTACGACACCAGGTTGTCCAGATGAACGCCAAAGGGATGACCCTTTCAGCTATTGCAAGAGAAGCTGGTCGTTCCAAATCTTTAATTTCTAGAATATTGAAGGTTTACAAAGACAATAATTCATTCAAGTCCCCCAAAAAGGCTGGTCGTCCACGTAAGACCAATGCACGAGAGGACAGAACAATGCAGAGACTTTCAATGGGGAATCGATTCAACACTGCAGCTGGAATTGCTCGCCAGTTCAGAGCTGAACACGGTAAGGATCTGTCTCGGCGTTTAAGAGAATTCGGACTGAAAGCCTACTCTGCAGTGACCAAGCCTCTCATCAGCAGAGAGAATCAAAAGGCTAGACTAACCTTTGCTGAGGAGCATGTTGTGTGGACAGAGGAGAACTAGTCCAAAGTTCACTTTAGTGATGAAAGCAAGTTTAATTTATTTGGGTCTGATGGGAAACATTATGTTCGGCGTCAAACTGGGTAAAGATTGAACCGTGTGTAAAGAAGTCAGTGAAAGGTGGAAGTGGAAGCATCATGGCTTGGGTGATATTTTCTGCTGCAGGAGTTGGGCCTATTATACAGCGACATGAATGCAAATGTTTATCAGAACCTCCTTTGGCAACATGCGGTTCTTTCCCTGCGAGCATCTCCCAATCAGTCTGCAATTTTCATGCAAGAGAATGCCCCGTCACACTGCAAAACGGGTAAAGAAGTACCTTGAAGCTGAGAACATTGAAATAATTAAATGACCAGACCAGAGTCCTGATCTAAACCCAATTGAAAATCCTTGGCGACAAAGTTATGGCTAAGAAACCCACTACAGTTACTGAACTGTGGAAGAGACTGGAAGAAAAATGGACCAAGATCACACCAGAGCAGTGTGAGTACCTAGTGATGTCCCGTGGCCGCAGATTTGCTGAGGTCATTCAAAGCAAGGGCCTCTAATCTTTGACTGCTGTAAGCCTCAAATTTTACTTATGTTTTTTTTTTTTTTTTTTTTGTGCTGCAATGGTTATTGTTCTCTAATTTTGATCACTGTGTTTTCCACAAAATTAAGGTTTTTGTTGAAGTACCTTGGTATTTTGTAAAACATGCTAATAGAACAATAGTATACCAACAGCTAATCTTCCTTCAAATTTTAAGCAATGAAGATTAACAATATTTCTGAAAAAAATCAAGTGTTTCTAAATTTTCTAATTTTGATCTCCACTGTAGATCCGGGTCGCTAAAGACCTGAATATGTAATAACGATTGGCGAAACATTCATGCATTTAAGAGTTAAATATAAAATATATTGTAATGAATATAATTAACACAGATCTACTTGAATACATGTACCACAGGCATTCTTCCTCAGTCAGATGTTTAACTGAGCTGCATTCAGTTCAAAAATCGTAATCTATTTCTACCATATGAACACTCTCAGAAAGTTTCTTTATATCAAGTGCACATTCTGCATTCTCTCAGTAAGAGGTTAGACTTTAACACGCTCTCTGTATTTTCATCTATTATTTATGCAGACATGCTGCATTTTAACCAGCCGAGTCCCTCTTTCCATGTGCTTCTCCAAACAGCAGATGCAAGGCTCTGCAACTGTTGCATTATTTAGGTGCCTGCTAAACTAGGTAGCTAATCTCAGAACCTTATGAAATTGTATCTTAGTTATTTTTTGAATGAAAATATCAACCTTCATATTACATGACACTTGACAATTGTAATACGTCAGGTTATTAAATTGAAAAGACTAGGTATTTTTATAAAGGTGAGAAGTAATTAGGCAGTTTTTTAAGTACCGTACTTGCAGAATAAAGCCACTAGAGGCCGCAAGTGTACTGTATTTTGAGTGGGAAACGAGGTGTGTATGTAATCAACAGTGTTCACTATTCTACATGCAAACTTTGATTTGATATGATGTGTCATGATACGTTTAAGTGCTTTATGTGCAGGACACTATGTGTCTTTGGTCATCAAGCTGGCTGGTTAATGTACATCAAAACAAAGCTGACTAAGAGAGCAATGATTGCCCATCTGTGATCAAGTGTGCATGTGAGAATATGATGATCACTGCTGCCTGATGAAGTGGAATGAGAGCCCAGCTGTTGATTAGGAGGGAAAGAGGAATTCATTACAAGGTAATTATGTATCATCTAAGCTGTAATTGTGGCTGATCCATCTGTACATGCATACGTAGTACTGTCCTGTCCATTAAACATGCTTTTCCATGCTGTCCTGTCCATTAAACATGCTTTTCTGCCAAGACAGAAAAAATTGGAATGTATTACATGTGAATGACCTCAATCAACAATGGAAAGCAGGCACAGTGGTCAATAGAGAAATTGATTATGTAATTTAGGCTCAGCTGCACTACCTGTTTCAGATCTACTGTTCTATATGACTATCAAAACTTGAGCTTTGACCAATCTTTTGGGTCACAAGACTGTTGAATGCTTATTACAGTTTGATAATTACACTATTCAACAACTTTAATGTCATTATTATAATCATTAAATGCATCACTAATAACTCAACTCAAGTGTTACCTAGTCATTCTTCAAGAAATAGTGATCTGGACCATTATTTTAAAATGAAAAATATGTTTTTCACTTTAAAATAATGGTCCAGATCACTAGTAGTTCCTGCAGAGTCACAATAATGTTGTGATTAATAATTCATTGGTAATTATTTATGATTTGTTACAGTTAGTTAATAATCAGGATAATCTCATTCAGTAGTTATTGATTACCTAATGAACTATCTTAGCAATAAATTTGATATTACTTAGGCTACTAATGGTGCGATGGCACCTATTGTATCCGTTAGTTTTCTTCTTCTTCTTCTTCTGCCATGGGAGACTATGGCAGCCCATAGAACCGTAAAAAGTTGTGAAATTTGGCACACTGATAGAGGACAGTCCAAACATTCACTACAGCAAATTTTGAGTCTCTACCTCAATCCCTCTAGTGCCACCAACTGTCCAAAGTTTCACTTTTATCAAAAACTTTTGAACCGTAAACAAAATTGTTTTTTTCCTATGATTCCTTGGCTTAAGACAATTCGATTGCACTCTATGACATAATTTTCCGTAATGAAAATTTTCCACCGAAAAAAACAAAACGATTTTTTCCAACTCCTAGACGGTTTGTCCAATTTTCACGAAAATCGAATCATATCCTCTTCAGAACATACTGCCAAAAAATTATCAAAAGCTTTTTGATAAACCCAACCGTTCTCGAATAACACGCAAAAGAATTTGACGAAGAACACGCCAAATTGCACACAAGGTTATATCCCGCAATGCTTTAGCGTATTCAGACCAAACGTCATCCCAAGCATGACCTGAGGCTACATGCAACGTTTCGGTACAGCGTGATATTAAATTTAGAATGGTTTGCCCAAAAATCATAAAATCTTGTTAGATTCGGTTCTACATGTAAAGTCGAATGATACCGAATTTTCCCATATCGGCCATTTTGGATGTCAGCCATTTTGAATTTTATAGTAAAATGCTGTATTTTATGAATGCATTAGCTTATCATTTCGGCGCTATGCCCTGAAGCAGCCTGAGAAGTTTCAGGTCAGCGCCACCTAGTGGTAAAAATAAATAATATTTCCATGCTTATAACTTTGGATGTGGTTGACTTATTTTCACGCGCTATAAACACGTTGTTTCGCCTTATGGTTTGTCCATTTAAAATAAGAATATTTTCAAAACCGATATTCCAATTAAGACTAAACCACCATAGAAAAATTAGAATCATAGTAAGTTGACTAAATGTTGTAGGCCAAATGTCAAAATTTTGATTGTAAGTGGCAAAAAAATGCAATCATAAACATAAATGTCTATAACTTCTAAACAAAATGAGTTATTTGCATATTGTTACAAAACTTGGTATGTGTCATTGGGACCATGCCCAAAAAGTTGAGAAAGTTATAATGAAATTTCCAAAAGTGCTATTGCTTATTGTTGCAGTTTTTCTGAAGCTCCGAGCCATGCTTACATGTCACATTGTTTCTTTTTGCGCTTGGCCCTGATAATTGCTGCTTGCAGCTATATTTTAAGCTTGTTTCCATATCAGTTAATAGTAGCTGAAGTGTAAATGTAGTACTACTCATTTGTCCTGCATTACTTCCTGCATAGTTACTTATTCATGACAGACCATTATTGTAACGTCTTATCCAGCTTTTGACCAGAGGGATCAGAATTCTGTCAGAATTAAAAATTTGGTTGGTTTTCCTTACATAAACGAGGTTTATTGTAATATTCTTCTGTAAAGAGAATATTTTAATGCATGTTATGATTGCCTAAGGATATAGTTTGACTATAGCCCACATTAACTAGCACATCAGCCCACGCCATCTGACAGCCATTCAACCTCTAAAAATTGAATTTCAAGGTAACAGAAAATGTGAGGAGCAGAAATGGACATTGTGACAGACTATTCATAGGTGGCCATGGAGAGAAAATACTGGGAGGGAAGCAGCCACACTACCTTCCATCCAGTGCTGATGAGCGTCTATAAATAGCAACAGAGCAAGAGAGAAAGAGAGAGAGAGCAGTGAAGCTTTTGATGTCATCATTGTGTCAATTCTCTTGCGGTGTGCTGCGGTTTAATTGTACCTACATACATGCTGACCCCTATTCACTTAACAGGCCCCTCAGGTACTTTTTATCTTCTCTCTTCAGGACCCGATATTGACAAGGGTTTTATCTCATCTCTTTCTCATTCATCTTTTTTTCATTACTCACTCTTCACCTGCAGTGGTGTTTTGCTGTGTCCTGAAATCTGTCGACAATGGGTCACTCAATTGAGACTTGTTTCCATTTTTCAGGCCTTGCATCAGTCAGCACATCCTTTCAGTGAAGACCAAAGGGACTGATTGGAACCATTAAGGGACTTGTTAGGTAAAAAACGTCTATTAGTCCTAAAAAGAGTTCCTGCAGAAGTAGGATTGCAGAAAACTACACACTTGACCTGCTTACCTTATGTACATTTACATCATTTAGCAGATGCCTAAACCAACATGAAAATGAGAAATATAGCAAATATAGCACTTGACCATTGTCCATTTAATCAAAATGGACAATTTTTTTTTTTTTTATGGAATTAGGGAAGAAACAGGGAAGTAGGGGAAATAGGGATGAAAATACTATTGCAACTTCCGTTTCATGCTGTCTTTAACCTTCATCCCTCTCTCGCATCCTGTAACAAATCCTTCCCTTGTGGGTTAAAATGACCCGAAGCCCTACAATTATACTTTTTTTTGTCCAGAAGGTTTATATCATTTTAATATTTTTTTCAATTTTTTAATGCAATTTTTTTGGAGATTTTTTTTTATTATTTTTTATTTTATTTACCTTTAAATTACTAGGTTTTATCAATAAATAATATTTAAGCACATTCTTTCAAATTAAATTTAAAATAACACCAATACATGCAATAACCAGCTCAAATCAGCTCAAAATATCTCACATTGGGTCAATTTGAGTGTCTCTGCTGACCTCTTGTGGAAAAAAATAATATAACATGATATGTCATGGCTCTTGCCACTAGATGGCCTTATAGCTCTATATGGATCAAATGAGCTGTTCTACTGGGTCCTAAAATCAGTTCTCATGTTTATTTCTTCAGTATGCATTCAGATGTAGACATTATAAAATAATTTTTTGTAAGGTTTTAGCATTTTGTAATTTTGAGGATTGGGTTTTTCTATGTATACTGAAACATTCCTCACATTCCATTAATTCCTAAGGGGGTCAAATTGACCTGTGAGGGAAGGATTTGTTACTTTTTTAATTACAACCACATAAACTCCTTGAATCCAGTAAAAAAAAAAAAAAAAAAAGTGTGTATTCGTGGTTCAAGCGTGACAAAAGTCCTGAGGTCTTGGACCACTCCGATGAACAATCAGGTAAAAAAAAAAAGTGTTTCGGGTCAAAATGACCTGAGGGAAGGATGAATATAAGTGCTTGCGAATGAGGCGAGATAGCATGGAAACAGAACTATAAAGTGCAGATTTTACACATTTACACATGCATGTATTTTATAAAAAATAAATAAATCATATGTAGAAATAATAATAAAACAACAAAAATTTAAAAAGCATAATAAAATAACCGGTAACACTTTACAATAAGGTCTCATTTGTTAACATTAGTTAATGTATTAACTAACATGAACTACCCATGAGCAGTACATTTGTTACTGTATTTGTTCATCTTTGTTAACGTTAGTTAATACAAATACAACTGTTCATTGTTCATGTTAGTTCACAGTGAATTAATGTTAACAAACAGCTTTTAATAATGTATTAATAAATGTTGAAATTAACATTAACAAAGATTAATAAATGCTGTAGAAGTGCAGTTCATGTTAACTAAAGTAGTTAGCTAATGTTAACTAATGACACCTTATTGTAAAGTGTCACCAAATAGCCTAATAATAAAAGTAATAATGTATAGTTTTCTTGCAAAAATTATTGTCTTTAGTCGTTTTTAAAGGTTTCAAGGTTTTAAAGGTTTCAAGGTTTTAAAGTCTTTGCTGAAGGTTGGAAATTTGTTCCAGCAACCAATATCTGCCTTGACTGTTGATATGTAATATTTATCTAAATTGGCACTGATAAGTGGTATATGGAGAAACGAACTGGGTGTGAAAATGAGGCTGATGAAAAGACACTGTGTGGAGGCTGCAGGCTTCTGTTTCCTGAGACCATGGCAATGGAGAGGAGCACAACACCTCCTGAAACAGTAAGATGATTCATGTATTAAATTGCCCACAGTCTTCTAAACAATATTGAACCCCACAAGATCTGCAATTTTGGAGATGCTCTGACCCAGTTGTCTAGCCATCACAATTTGGCCCTTGTCAAACTCTCTCAAATCCTTATGCTTTCCTATTTTTCCTGCTTCTAACACATCATCTTTGAGGACAAAATATTCACTTGTTGCCTAATATATCCCACTCACTAACAGGTGCCGTGATGAAGAGATAATCAGTGTTATTCACTTCACCTGTCAGTGGTCATAATGTTATGCCTGATCTGTGTATATATTCACTACAACATTGTTCTTGCTACCATAATTTTATTTTATTTATATTAGCCATTATAATAGAGTCAATAGACAGTCGTGTTACAAAAGGTGGCAAATCAGAGAGTGGAAAAGCATGAGCAGATCAGATGAATTAATGAGACTGTTGAACATAAGAATAAAATTGAAGGTTGGCCACTCTGTGATAAAAACTCATTAGTGAAATTTCAGCCTGGGTGACTCAGAAGCAGATGAAACACCATTATCTGACCCGCTGGCTGTTAAAACTCTTTCAACCAAACCTCCCCATTCAAATGGGCTGTTGCACAGGAGGGAAGATGGCCCAGATACCCACTTTTACCATGGCAGCATGGAAAAATTACCCACTAGAAATAACCCTAACAGCAAAGCACAGTTATAATTCTGCAACCCATCTGTAAAACGTTTTGCTTTTATTGCTCATCGATAAACACAGTGGGAAGAAGTCATGGCGCCATTCAGGTAGATCTGGATGCAACGTTCCACATGACTTTCATGGGACTCGATTTAGTGAAAATACTGTTGGTTTACATGGGATTATAAGATTATAGATTTACAGCAACTCACCAATAGAAACTACTCGGCTGTGAGTTTAAAACAGATACTTAGGACTTTAGCTTTAACCTCTTCGGGCAGGTGTAACTACTGCCTTCTTGACCTATAGTTGATGGACACCTGTAAATAGGAAAACAAACATCAATTATTATTCATATCGACGCTTAGCTGGGGTTATTTTAGATTTGTCCTGCATTTGACCAAGGACATGCTGCGTATTTCCCCAAAGCAGCGAAACTGACCTATTTATGTCAGTATTTCACACTCGCAAGAGGCATTTGTGCAATATTGTTGCCATGGAGTTTTTTTCTTGCATTTTCTCTCTTATTGTGCCACTGCTGTCCATCTATATACTGGAAAATAGAGCCACTTAGTTCTTCAGAAACACAGGAACATGGAAGAAAATAATAAGATAATTTTCTCATATTGTTGTTTCAAACTCTTATGACTTTCTTAAAGAAATGTTGTGCCAGGTTTGAAATCAATGATGCCACATGGGCACCCTGACTGGTCTACGGCTATGCAGCCCCATACGCAACAAACTGTGATGCACTGTGTATTCTGACACCTTTCTATCAGAACCAGCATTAACTTCTTGAGCAATTTGAGCTACAGTAGCTTGTCTGTTTGATCGGACCACACGGGCCAGCCTTCGCTCCCCTCGTGCATCAATGAGCCTTGGCCGCCCATGACACTGTTCCTTCCTTGGACCACTTTTGATAGATACTGACCACTGCAGACCGGGAACACCCCACAAGAGCTGCAGTTTTGGAGATGCTCTGACCCAGTCGTCTAGCCATCACAATTTTTCTCTTGTCAAACTTGCTGAAATCCTTACACTTTCCCATTTTTCCTTCTTCTTCTTCTGATTTTTTATGGCGGTTGGCTCCCTTTTTTTCCCTGCTTCTAACACATCAACTTTGAGGACAAAATGCTTCACTTGCTTCCTAATATATCCCACCCACTATCAGGTACCATGATGAAGAGATAACCAATGTTATTCACTTCACCTGTCACCTGTGTCTCATTATAAATATAAGCATATTTAATATAGATTTGTTAAGTCTACATATGGCAAAATCGTTAGTGTTTAACATTTAGATAACTGATGTCCCTCCTGAAAATCATGGCATAATTCGCACATTGTATATTAGATTATTTTAACAATTCTATGCATATGTGTTCCCTGATGTCCCAGTTAGTCTAATTAGATTTTATACAGCTGGCACGAGACGCTAGGGGTTTTGTGAGATGATTTTAGGGAACTTATGAAGCCTTTAAGTGATTCATAATTAACTGGCATGAGCATGCAGGAATCCGTGCGGACTGCTCCCCCTGTGTGAATAATAACATGCACAGTGAACATACACACACATATAGGGCAGATACCTTCCCAGACAACATCATTCATGATGCTCGTCATAGTGCGAGGCTCGTGAACACTCGTCAGAGATGCGTTCGTGTGACAGGATAGGCTACTTTCCGATTGATGCGTCATAGTAGTTCTCAGCCGTATCACTTTTGGCGCGATTCTGGAGATTTAATTCTTACATTGGAGACTGTTTGAAGCGTCCGGTTAGAACAATAGACTGCAGTTTATTGGCATCTATTCGGCGTAGCTGGTAACTAATGTTGTCACCTGTGCGAGCAGGCAGGTGGTCTCCGAGAATATGCGTAGATAGTTAGTCGGTTTGAGAAAGAGCAATTGACTCAAAACTACCACACACGCTTATATAGAGGGGCAGGATGGCAAAAGAGACGCGAGGTAAGTTCGACTCATTCATTCATCTTCTCGTGCGAATGCCTGCGCGACGCGGATAGGAAATTACTGTTGAAATGCATGTCATCTCAGACGGTCATCGATGTGCCAGCACGCGCTCTTTGACTGACTGACACAGCAGGATATTTATGAGATATCCTGAGCCAAAATTAAGTGTTCAGGCATTGTTACACACGTGATTTATTTGTAAATATGATTTAGCTATTTGTCATTAAAGCCAAATGTATTCAGGTTATTGACTCTTTATAATGAAATGAATCACATTGAGTCATATTGTTATTATTTTTCACATTATATTGATGCATGTTTCCGGTGTATCTGCTCACGCCCAGTGTCTAGCCATCATTTGGAGAGATAGGCTGCCAAATGAAGCTTCTCAAAAGTTTACGAGAATCCATTGAAATGTTCATTTATCATGAGTGTATGTGGTTATGGCTCTGTCTCTTATGAGAGTGAGGAATGAAATCCCATATATATATATATATATATATATATATATTTTTTTTATCATTGTTTATTTACAGCCTATATCATTTACAGCGTATCATATTTGGCTTTTTAAATAACAAGTATGCATAATATACAAATATAATAATTTAACTGGAAAAGGAATATAAAATGATACAGTGAAAAAGATAATCAACTGCAAGTTTCCATATTATATATGGTATGGAAAATGTTATTATATTAACAGGAAAATAGATGTTATATTACTTTAAAACAGTGTGGAAATTGTGGTTCATGGAAATGGAACAATTACGAATTAGCCTACCACATCATTTATGGTGACAAATTCTATTCAATTATTCTATTATTTGTGTGCAAGATTATGTGCCCTTTTTATTGCACCATCTGTATTATTCTAGTAATAATATTATTTTTTTGTCATCTGCTTGTTTACTTTAACATTAATAGAATCTTTTTACAATGTGCAAATACTTATTTGTGGAGATTTTCACATTTTTCTACAAAAAAGTTTTCCAGTAGTGAGACATGCATGTTTTTAAAGATCATGTGTCGCATGGACAATGCTTTTTGTTCATTGCATTGTTTTTCATTGTATACTTCTATCCATCCAATGACATAAATAGAATGCTGTTAACATGGTTACCAGGAAACACAACTTTGTGTGGCCATAATTTCACAAGGAAAAGTGTGTGGCCACATCTACACTATATTTTATAATCCATCTAATGCACAAATTACAGAAAATGAGGAAATCTTTATCTATTTAGGGACAATTATTGCTTCTGACATTCTGAGGTCATATAATGTTGTTTGATTTGATTGACAGCAGAGTGCAAAGCCAGTTTCCCTCAGCTAACTATGCGATACTTTGTCTCAAGATGCATGTTTCAAGTACATCAAACAGCGCTCACTGTCTCATCTGATGTGTTTCAATAGCCTTAATTAACCCGGGTCTCTGTCTTATTGAGCCTTACTCTGATCATGTCTGATCAGACATACAGTAATTACAAACACAAAGGCACCGTTGTGCCCTGTGAGTGATGCTCTTGTTTCTCTGGTTATGGTGGCACTGGCTTAGTCACAGACACTGGATTGAACAGCTGTGCGGTCTGATGTTTTTGTTCTGTTTTGTGGGACAAGCATTGACAGAAATCCTTCTGATACTGCAAAACAAAAGCAAAAACAAATGATTTCTGAATATGGATAATCATTATCATGTGGTTAATTAATCAGAGATTCCTACCCTTTACCAGAAAGGGTGTCACCTTTCTGAAAGTAAAATGCCTCCACACAGTTTGTTTTCATGAGAAGTTTACCTTACATCTATTCTTGATTTTCAGGTGTTAAAGCAACTTGTCTATCTTTTTTCCTTACTCTCGCCTTACTATCTGCACAGTTAAATGATATTACATAATACATATACAGAAAAAATGGTTTATGTATATTTTAGTTGTAATTGTTGGTAAAATTACATGTAATTGCTTTAAACAACTGTGAGACACAGATAATGTGATGTGATGGAAGATAAATGGAGAAAGAGTCAATGGAAAGTCTGGCATTACAGCGACACTGTAACCTCAGTTCTGAGGATTCTGTCAAAGCCTCAGCAAACTTCGAATATTATCTAGGACTCCAGAATACCACATGAGGATCATGTCTTGTATGGTTTGGAAGTTTTGAAACCAAACAAAGTCTTGTCTCTTAAAGGGGTCATGAACTGAGAAATCAACTTTTCCTTGAGCTTTTGATATATAAAAGGTCATGGTAATATAAGAATATCCTGTAAGTTTCAGAGCTGAAAACATCCTTGTTAGTCAAATAAAAGCTTTTATTGACAGCTGCCTCATCAAACGAGGAATCTGTGAATTTGCCTCCCTGTGACGCCAGAGAACAGCGAAACGCTGCCTCAACAGAAGAAGACCAACGCCTAATTCTGTAGCCCCGCCCACCGATTTGCGCATGACATGTAATAGGTACATAACACAGGCCTACGTGGCGCTAAACCGGATCGAGCTACCAAGCAATAAACATGCTGTTGAAGATTACAAAATATTGTACAGTGCCTGGTTGTGGAAGAACACAGTCGCTGCATAAGCTTCCTTCGGATTCCAATATTAGGAATGCGGTTGAACTTTATTTTTAATGACATTCCAGCTCACGTGGGTAAGACATTGCGCGTTTGTTCACTTAATTTCACCGCGGATTCTTTTGTAAACAAGACAGGTCAAGACTGGATTTGCAGACAGAATGAGATTAAAAAACGATGCTGTTCCTTCTATATTGGATCCAACAGGAATGGTGCAACACACTTTTATGAGTAAAAATTTTTTTTATGTGTGATAGTATTGCATTGTTACAGATCGTTTGATTTCTACTGATTGTGTGTACTTGTCTAACTAAACATAATTAGCGATAACTTACCACACTGTCACAGGCTGGAGTATCCTTTGTATTTGAGGTGTTGTTGGTTCATTATCCTGCGATTCGGGATCAGACACTGGGTCGAACATGTATGGGCGAATCATTCCGGTTGCCATTTTTCCACATTGTAAGTTTTCAAAACAATTCCCCACGTGTACTGACGGGGGAGTCAGAACTCATTATAAAATGCAAAACTGTTATCCAATCATAGCAGTTGGCGTTTACTTCCAAGTCTTGAATGCAGCACGCCAATAAAAACCGAGCGTTTCAGGAGCTAGGCTCAAAACCAGGGGAGAAAATAGCCTATTGCTTATTTATAATGATGTTTTTGAATGTAAAAACCACGCAAACGTCATATGTTGACCTCAGACAACAGTATAAAAAAAAAATCCAGTTCATAACCCCTTTAATTGATAATTTACCTTGAAAATGATCATTATGATCAAATGATCATTTTCCATAATTCATGGGGTCCAGATTTAAAGCCCTTGATTCTGTTTTGTACTAATCTTATGAAAATCTATAAGGATGCACCAATATTAAAATTCTAGGTCATATTTTTATGTTATGCATTTTATGGGTTATGGTGACATATGGACATAAACTTTCTAATTTTCACTTATCCATAAGTATGTTTTTCCTCACCAGTGAATGTCAAGTTTAATAGGATTTCAACCACCTTAAGCGCAGAGTCATTTGGGGTTCCAATATAAGCTCACAACACAATTCACACAGCACTGTTTAAATTGTACTGGGCCATGCGGTTGTAACCAGCCTGCCCTGCGCTGTCCAGCGGTTCTTGCAAGTAAATTAGTCATGCTGTTTTATCTGCTCCTGGAGTCTGTGGCTTTTATTGTTTTCCATGTGCAAAAGAAAATGGCAGTACATCAGGGAAAATTACAATTACAGTCTCAAAGACTGGGAAAATGGTCGTACAAATGCAGTCGCAGTCTGTTGATTTCTTTCAGGTGTTTGAATAACAGAAAACATTTCTGTTCGTTAAATTCATAACCCTAACCACTCCACAACAATATAAAAACAGCAACAGATGTATAATCACATTTAATAAAATTTCACAATACTAGCACAGTAAAAGTTCATATGACTGACTCATGCATTACAAGTCTTTTGAAGCTAGGCTTACACAGTGGCTTTGTGTGAGAAACAGAGCAAAATTTAATGCTGCATTTACGCCATGTCGTAATTACCGTGATTTTGAGATGACAACACGTGACGTTCTACTCAAAGCTGTTCACAACCTCGGACTGGGAATTATGTGTTTTTATAGCAACACTATCAGTGCCTAAATGAATCTGCAATGATCAAGTGGTACAGCAGTCACGTGGTACAAGTAAGAGCTCTCAGAAAATTCCCAGATTACAAATTGAAATTACGAGTTCTACGAGGATGTGAATGCTTTTTACAAGTTGGAATCTTGCAATAACGGTAATTAGGACATGGTGTGAACACACCTTAAATTTAAATGAACAAAATCCTTAAAAGTTAAATAGCCAATGGCATATTTTAAAGGCCCCCTGACATCAAAATGTATGTTTTTTTAGCTTTTAGTATGAATATGTTAGCCTTAAGGTTATGAATAAGCTGGTGTGTTCCAAAACAATGACAAAGTTCGCAATTACGCACAGTCTGATCTGGTTCAGAGACACAAGAGCACAGAGCGGATCACATGCACGAGTCGGCACAGACCACAAAATGTATCGGACCCATTTGAATTCTGCACAGAATGCTATATTTCAAAGCAATATGGAGGAGATTATGATGAGAAATGGTTAGGGATTAGGAGGAAACTGTGGCTTTACCAAGCAGAAAGGCTCTAGTCAAGCTGTGATATAAACAAAACGCTATTGGCTGTTTTAAAAAAGGGGAGTTGCTTGATATGTCCCACACTGTCTTCAGGGGAAATTTTGTCAACACACTGAATAATGCTGCGCGTTTCAAGGCACTTCAGTGGGCCTTTAAAAACACGAGATGCACAGCAAAAACTCACAAGGTCTAGAGACTAGTTACTTAAAGGTGCAGTGTGTGATTTTTAGCGGCATCTAGCGGTGAGGTTGTAAATTGCACCCCCCTCCCTTTCTGAGCACATAGAGAAGCTCTACGCTCTGTAGAGAAGTTTGTCCGTTTAGGGCTACTGTAGCAACATGACGGCGCAAAATGGCGGTTTCACTGTAAGGGGACCCGCGGAGTATGGAGCTAGAAATGGCTCATTCTAAGGTAATAAAAACATAACGGTACATTATGTAAGGTCTACGAAAACATAGTTATGTATATTATATTGCATTTCTGTCAATAGATCCTCATAAATACTATACACTGAACCTTTAAAGCCCCGTTCATAGCAAGAACAATAACGATATGTTAGCGTCCAGACCAACGCACAATAATGTTCTGTTTATTATAAGTATGCACTGTGAAGTACGATGGATTCTTATTGGCTGTCAATGTTTTTATCGTTCATCATGATTACAACGACATTGTTCCCTCTGCTGTTATCATGGTAGTTGTTGTGTGGACTGTTGTTTTAAATGTATCATCCTTGGCGTGCCTTTAAACTTGAGCGCCACGTTTTTAGTACACTGTGTTATTCTGCAAAAGACGCAAGACGTGAAAGGAAACTCTCAAACGTGTCAGTCTAACACCTACGTACTTATGGAAAGCAGTGCAGTGGAATGTAAAAAACGTGTTCTATGTGAATGAAACTGAAAAAGTTGCTAGATTGATGCTTCCTGATGAGAGTGTGTGATATGGTTTCTCGCCTTTCCTCTCTTCCATTAAAGCCTTAACTCACAAAATTCTGTACACTGCATGGACTGTTAAAGGCCTATTTTTTTTGTTGTAGGATTACAGTTCTTGGTTCTCAGTGGAAGCCTTAGGGCATCAGTTTATGAGAAACCCTCAGTGGCAGCTGGTTTCTCAGAGCCCCAGCAGGGCTGAGTGTTACTGATATAGTGATGTAGATTTAGTCACCCCTGTCCACTGCAGGTTCCAGACAAGCAGCACATGTCTGATCAGACACTGACAGCAGGTAAATATAAAAGCAAGGACACATCTGGCAAAGAAAAAAAAATCTGAAGACAACAGTGGTAGAGAAAAACAGAAAGCTTGAATGCAAGAAAGAAAGTGACAGATGTAGTTCAAGACGGAGAGGTCAAACACAATAGAGCTAAAATGGATGTCTTCTAAACTCATCCTTTCATGGTTCAAGTATTCTGCAAGACTACATCTCTCTTATTACAATATTATTTTATGCCAAATAGCTAAACTTTTTGCCTGTTGCTGATGTATTGTAGTATATTTTGAATGTTTTAAGGGTATGTCCTCACATCTGAAATACAAATTTCAGTTTGCACTGTTGTTTCAATGTCAAGCACTGCCCTTGTCCAGCTGTTTAAACAAGTCAATATATTTAAAACAATTCGAACAGCAGAGGAGAGCTGTTCTCTGTATTTGTAGTGCAAATTCTGCCATTGACTCTGCATGATACATTTTAATAAGGAGAAGATGTCTAGTGAAATTAACTCAGAGTTTAGTTTTAGAGTTTCAGCTAAATGGGAGATAGACTTCCGTCTTGCAGCCAGCATAGGGCGAAAAACAAGTAGTGTGTCAGAATTAAAGAAAAAATAATAAACAAATACTACTTCAGTCATACAGTAGTTCCATGGTAGACAGGCTTTCAAATAATTTAAAGAATTCTGTCTTGGTTAGAAGCTGTGAGAGAAATAAAAGTACTGACCATCAAGGAAACAAGTAAAAGGCCTCAACAATGAGTCTCGAGGAACTCCTGTGTACGAACAGCAAAAGAAGCTTGAGACAAAAAGAAAATTGGCAGGACTATATGGAGTCAACATAGTTTGAAGTGCCAGTTATTTTGAAGGAACAGGTGTTAGAACTTGACTAAACACTCCTGTAATGATTGAATGAAAACCACCTATTAGATGAATCATGACAAGCTCGTGACAACCTGATGAGAGCTGTAGATATTTTTCACTTTTTTGTATCACTCCTTTTTAGTGTTGGGGAAAGCGACTTTTAAAAGTAATGCAGTTGGAGAGGCTTTCGGTTTTGATTAGATAATGGACGAGTAAACCCCCCTGGGTACTGGTAAGAGCACAAATAATGAGACAGGTGATCAGCTTAACATGGTGTATTGGAGGCAGAGAGATGGAACACAGATGTATATTCAATGATGTACAAAGTTTTGAGGTCAGTGACTAACATCTCGATGTTACGTCTGCAGCAATCACCATGAACAAACAGGAAATGAACATCTTTTTAGCTGACAGCTCACACAGATCACACAGACACAGCAGATAGTCGAAGCTCAACTAACTACGCTGCTCACTACCGGAATATTAATACGACTCCGGTTTCATAATAGAAGTCCCTATTGAATGAGCCTTTAATACAACCCCCCCAAAAGATGTGGAGCATCTTTGCTTCTATGAAAGACTTCTCAACTATTCAGGGTTGGGAGCATTAAATACATGCTTTGGTAAGGCCGGCAGGATGACCGGTCTAGTATAAACTTGACCCTTTATATCCACATCAGCTGACCAAATATGACCATCTGGGCTTAGTTGGGGTCTTGATGACTTGACCCACAGGCCATAAGCTCTGAGTTAGTTGGGGGTCTACAGTCATGACAAATGTGTTCTCCTTCAAGTCGGGAGGAGAGGCTTGCCATTTCTGCCGAGTTTGGAGGCTAGGAAGATAGTCCCTTATGAACCTGGACCAGAATCAGTCCGCTAGGTCCTGGAAATGTCTCCAGTGCTGGCGACTTGACATCTCTGATTCTGGGTAAATGACTTGAGGCAGAGATCCATCAGGCCTGATTTAACAGATCTCATCTCCCTCTTCCAAACTCCACCAAAGTGGGGGGGGGGCGATAGGGGACTAAAGCGGACGTGGATCCTCTGGCAGTCAAGCTGACACTGTATGTCAGGAACCATTGCGGCATAAGCTTCCCATAACTCTTGTTCACTCCCGTGGAATTTCGTACCTCGATCCAACCATAACTCTTCAGGTGTCCCTCTCCCTGTGACAAACCTTCTAAGAGCCATGAGGAATGAGTCTGTGCTCATGCTTGGGTGTAGGTCTAAATGGATGGCTCTCATGGTCAGACATTTAATGAGAATACCCCAACACTTCTCTGTGCGTCTTCCGATTTTGACCAGCAGGGGTCCAAAGCAGTCCACTCCACAAGAAAGGAAGGCAGGTTTGTAGAGCCGAAGGCACGCAGAGGGTTTTTTATTGGGATCCATATGGAGGAAAGAGGGTCCTTGAGACCATCGGTTTGGTGCAGCAAGGTATTAGAGAGGTTTCTTTTTCGTGAGGCCATCAGCGGGGTTGTCTGCAGAGCTTACATAATGCCAAGAACACTTATCTGTCAGCTTCTGGATCCCAACGATTTTGTTTTCCCACAAAGACTCGGCAGCGACAGGACTCTGAATTCAACCACTGGAGGACTGTGGTAGGGTCTGTCCACAAGGAAACAGACTTGATACGTAAGGTAAACTCATTTTCAAGTAACTTAGCCAACTGTGCTGCGACTAGACTTCCACAGAGTTTCAGTCTTGTAATGGAGTGAGCTCGTTTAGGAGTGACATGGGAGTGTGCTATAATGAAGGACAGGTAGGTATGACCTTCCTAGTCAGTAGACTGGAGGTAAGCCACCACTCCATATGCCTACTCAGAGGCATCTGAGAAGATATGAACCTCATGGGTAGCTCCATCCATCCCAACTTTAAGAGGGACATAAGGCCGGGGAAAGATGATACAAGGAAGGTATCGGAGTTCCTCCTTCCACACACTCCAGGACTGGACGGGCTCAGGTGGTAGGTTGGGTTCATCCCACCCTCTCTGTTTGTTCCACAGTTGCTTAATGATGACCTTTGCTCGAGTCGTATAAGGTAGAAGCTATCCCAGAGGGTCGTACTGGGTAGCTATGACCTCAAATATGATGTTCCTCAAATTGGGAGTGTTTGTAGGACAAGGTGTCCATCTGCCAGTTCCAGCTCAGACCCAGCGTTGACTCAGGGATGTCTGACTTCTCCTGCGTCAACCACAGTTCCACACTCGTAGCTCGGGCATTGGTCGTAGCCAGGGGTTAAAGTGGGCCGGAACGGTCCGGAACTGCATTCCGGCACCTCAGATAAATTAATAAATAAATAGATTCATTATTGTCAATGATGGTAGGCTATTGTGATTTTTTTTTTTCGCATGCACCGTCAAATTGCAGCCAGCCTGCCGCTCCTTCTGAAGGAGCCCTTCGCATCAAATCAAAACGTAATATCACCCCCTGGCCCCGCCTTCACAAACACGCTTCCCAACGTTATGTTCTCAGTCACAGTTCTCCTGTCCTGTCTGATTTGAGTGCATCTATGCCGGTTCACGCATGCAGACAACGTCGTTGTGTTTACAGTTGCTGTTCTAGCCAGAGCAAGTGGATGTTGCAGTGGAGTTAAAAATCGAAGGTGAAGTAGGCTAATGTCAAATTTCCATAATTTAAACAGGGCAACAAACACAACTTAAAGAAAGAACTCTGAGTTAGACTATTTGCAGGGTGGTATGGCTCTAGCAGCTAGCTGTTCATCTGCTAGTCAATGACGAACATTAGGTTAACTGCAAGGTAGTTGGCTAGCACTCCAGCTTGTCACTTAAGTGCGTGCAGAATTATTAGGCACGTTGATTTTGTGATCATATTTTTTTCCAGGCACATTTTACCAATTCCAAACCACATTAATCTTAATAACTACTATTAATTTTGTATTTAATCATTTATAAGTGATATAAAATTGTTCATGACGGCTGGAAATGAAAAACACCTTATATTCAGGCGTGCAGAATTATTAGGCACGTTTTCTTTTACAGATAAAATGAGCCAAAAAAGAGATTTAACAGGATTCTTTACCTAACTTAAGTCTCTGAGATCCTGACATCTTGCACTTCTGGAGACTCCAGGTAGGTTGCAGTTCTTGAAAATAGTGGCGCTGGAGACTAAAGGGTTCCTGATGGGTTCACACTTAATTCTTCACCTTATTTCTTAATTCTTTTGCAGTTAACGTGTCTTTTCTTTGCCACCTGTTTTTGTCTGACCCTGCTGACCCAATGAGCATTTCACTGTCCAGTGGTCATGCCTTAACTGTTATTTCTAATATTGCATTAGTATTGCATCCTTCTGCATTTAATAATTTTTGACTTTTCAGTCTGAGTTAAATCTCTTTTTTGGCTCATTTTATCTGTAAAAAAAAAACGTGCCTAATAATTCTGCACACCTGAATATAAGGTGTTTTTCATTTCCAGCCTTCATGAACAATTATATATAATTTATAAATAATTAAATACAAAATGAATAGTAGTTATTAAGATTAATGTGGTTTGGAATTGGTCAAATGTGCTTGGAAAAAAATATGATCAGAAAATTAACATGCCTAATAATTCTGCATTCACTGTACTGACAGAGACAAAAATGTCCATGAATACTTGTTTCCTAATTGGAAAACATGTTGGTAATGTTAATTTCTTCATAACTTGATTCTTACAGATGGAGGAGGATGAAAATAAGAGAGGATGTAAATGAAAGATCACTGATTATTTCCAAGGGTAAGGATTGGTCTGGAAATGCTGCCTAAACTACTGGACTAGCTGATAGCCTAAGTCATTGTTTTTAGATTTTCTTTTTAAATTAGGCAATGGATAGCTTATGAAGTCTACCAAGCATTGTTGTTATGTGATGTTTTGATAATGAACTGGACAATAAATATTTTAGTGTTTTAATATAACTTTAGTCTTTAGTGTTATTTAGTGGCCATGCCATGTGAATAGACAGTTCCAGCCAGTCCAGGCCATGGAACTGGGTAATTTGTGCTGTGATGTACATAAAAAAAATGACTTATTTGGCCTGATGCAGAGCAGATTGCGTTTTCCATTTTTACTGTTGCAGTCATCATGATTTAAGCTGAAGTGACTCTTAGTATCACTTTTCAAATTCCATATTTTCACCATGATTAGGGGAATGAAAGCAGCCCAGGTCGTAGCCCAGAGAAGCATCAGTAGTAGAATCATAGCCCAATATCAGCAGCTCAGCCCAGCTCAGTCCAGCATCAGCACCACTGCACAGCTCAGCAGCAATCCAGCGGCAGCCAAGCCCAGCAGGAGTAGCCTAGCAGTAGCAGCACAGCCCAGCTTCAGCAGCCCAGCCCTGCCCAGCCTAGCATCAGCAGCACAGCCCAGCTTCAGCAGCCCAGCCCAGCTTCAGCAGCCCAGCCCTGCCCAGCCTAGCAGTAGCAGCGATGCCCAACCCAGCAGTAGTAGCACAGCACAGGCCAGTAACAGCGTAGCCCAAAGCAGCATCAACACCACAGCCCAAAACAGTACCAGTAGCCTAGCCCAAAGCAGTAGCACTCACATAGAATAGAATATGCCAGACTGTTGGGGAATTTCTCAATATGAATATTTCAAACAAGCATATCCATTTATCTATGTCTCTAACAAGAAGTTAGGGTGTTCTGTGTGCAAAAGTGCCACATCACTTGGTGTTTACAGACAAGGATCTCAAAGGTACACTTTTTCCAGTGAATGGCAAAACTGTAAAATGTCCCCATATGGAAGAACAAAAACTAAACAAATGACATCACTGCGGAAGAAAATACATGAACACAAGTCATCGCAAAGTCACATACAGGCAGTTGCAATACTGAAAAAGAGATCAGAAAAGCAGTTAGACTCAAGTTTACTTGTGGCACAAGATGAGATAACCTCCACTACAATGTCAGTATTCAGAACAGCTTATTACATTGCAAAACGTAATAAACCCTTCATAGACCACCCCGAACTTCTTGACTTGCAAAAGGCAAATGAGGTCAACATCGGCAGAGTACTGCACTCAGATGTGACGTGCCGATATCATACAATTCATTTCAAAAGAAATGAAAGGTGCCTTAATGGCAAGCATTATGTTTACAAGGCTGAAACTCACCATAATTATTGATGAGGGCACTGCTTTAAGCAGAAAATCATGCCTTGTTGTGTACCTGAGGTGCTCAGTTAATAATTCTGAACCAACTACATTTTTCTTAGACTTGGTGGAACTTCAATCCACTAATGCACAGGTAATTACTGAGGCTCTTTTGAATTGTTTATTAGGTCATGGCCTTGACAATGCCTTTCTCAATGAGTGTTTGGTTGGATTTTGCTCTGATGGAGCCTTGGTTATGTTAGGGAGAAAAGCTGGAGTCTTTAGCAGGCTAAAAAGCAAGTTCCAACATCTGATTGGCTGGCATTGTTTAAACCATAAACTTGAGCTGTCGGTTGGGGATGCTGTGAAGCAGTGCACAGAAATGAATCATTTTTCAAGTTTCATGGACAAATTGTATTGTCTTTACCACCAATCCCCCAAGAATCAAAGGTAGCTCAGTTCTGCCGTCTCAGAATTAGGAATTGTGGTTAAAAAGATTGGCAGAGTCCTGAGTGTGAGGTGGGTGGTCTCATCACACAGAACAGTGAAGGCAGTGTGGACAATGCATAAGGCGCTTTATGCTCATTTCTGCAAAGCCAGTCATGATGCTGAACGCAGTGCAAATGAGAGATGCATGTTTCAGGGTCTTGCAACAAAGCTCTCATCAGGGGACTTTAAAAAGAACATGGGTCTCATGCTTGATGCTCTGGAGGAGCTTAAAGATTTATCTGAAAGTTTGCAGTCAAGGGACATATCATTATCTCGAGCTGTGCACCTGGTTGAGAGAGAAGTTGATACTTTTTTAGCCAGAAAACACAACCCTGGACCATACTACATACAGGCAGCTAAAGCAGTGGAGACTGGAACATTTTATGGGGTAACACTGCAAAAGGACCCTAGGGTAAAACCAGTTGATCCTCAAATTTTATGAAGCTCTGGCTGAAAGTGTGCGCTCAAGGCTAAAAGTGAAAAGTCACTTTTTGCTTAAATTAATGTTCTTGTGCTAGAAGTCTGGCCACCACCGTTGCCAGTGTTTTATGGAGAGGATGAGATAAGAGAGCTCTGTGACCTTTTTGACATCAGCTTTTCTGGTGTCAGACTAAGATTCAGAGATTTCAAAGAGCATCCAGAAATTCCTGTAACTGATGGGCTGCTAAAACTGCAACAGGCAGTGAAATCACTTGCTGTTAGTAGTGTTGACAGTGAAAGGGGATTCTCTGAAATGAACATTACAGTAACACCACTAAGAGCTCAACTAAAAATCAAAAAGGTGTCAGCACTGATGTTCATTTCTTTGGTTGGGCCTCCTGTGAATCAGTGGAATCCACAGAAATATGTAAAGTAATTGGTGCTCACAAGAAGGGCAGCTGATCACACAGCCTGTCCACAAAGGAAACCAGTGCAAATCAAGTCACAGTACCAGTCAATATGGGAGCTATTTTGACTGGATGTGAGAATAGCCACAATATTTGGACCATCATACATTGTTGTTGTTATTGTTTCTTATGTTTTATGATACAGCAAAACTTTTGATTCTGCATTTTGACTTTGACATTGACCCTGCAATAGGTCTATCTAGGTTGTGATTTATTTATGTTATAGTTGTGTCTTAAGCCATTTTGGTGTGTTACATTTGAGTCGGTTTTGGACTTCCCATTTTTATGTTTGAATTTACATTGTGAAAAACAAGGTTGTGTTCCATATTGTGGTGTTCAGCAATTTTAACATAGTATCGTCATCATATCAGTGTAGATGTAGATGGACCAAAATAAAACCATTAAAATATCAAGTAAATAAGTATTGTGATACTTGATGCCACAGTGACACTCTTGTCCCAAAAAGTATTGCTATACCACGATACTCAATATGTTGTCCCACAGTGAGTCATTTTTTCCTGTTGCACCTACACAAAATTTGAGGGTTCCCCCACCTGCCAAATCCCACTTTAACCACTGGTCGTAGCCAACCGATTGATTCCCTCTATTTCCAGGGTGAGAGTTTTAATTTCCAGCAGCTGAAGACACTCCTGATCTTGGACTGGGTTGCCTCTTTGCCCTCCCACCGTGGAACCGTATCCAACTGCTACAGTCGTTGAACATTCTGGAAGAGTATGTCCTGAATTGGAGCCAAGGAGGTTAGCAGACATTGCAGGGCGGCAGGAGGCCCCTCCATTGAAGGTATGGGGCCCGGGTGATGCTCCTGGGCCGCCCCATCGAAGAGGCTCTGTTGGAGTTATGAGATGGGGCTAATTGGAACCAATGAGAAGTAAAGGCTGGACTTCAGTAAGTGTACGGATTGGAAGACCCCGCAGATGTCTGTACTTCTGTTGTAGCTGTTCTACAGGGTAAGACTGGCGTGACAGGTTAAGACGATCTGCAGTAAAGGCATGATTGATCTTATAACTGGTTTGGGGTTTACAGAGGGGAAAGATCTGAAAGGATATAGAGGAACCATGAAGAACCTGAATATCATCTCTGATTGTCCGCAATGGAAGATCTTCAGGGACACCCTGGATGCTCAAGGCCTTAACGGCAGTGGAGAGCAGAATAGTCCTATCCTCCTTAAGGCTAGCTGATGCGGTTGGTCAAATTTCTCATGGAGCACGGCCGTTGTATCTGTGAATGTGGTAGGTGAGTTCAGATAAGCATCCGCTATCATTCTAGCCTCCCCCAGCTTAAGGTGATCCACTAAGATCTGGTATTTGAATAGTTCTGTCCCGTCTGCAGGGAGCAGGTTCTCCAAAGCTATCCAGAGTCAAACAAACTCTCCCGGATCAGACCGGCTGAACTTAGGGATCGTAGGGGTAGATCCTCTGTACATGTATTCAGACCCTATACAGGCCACAGGTTGGGCTCTGCCTTTGGTGCTAAGGCTGGAGGACTCGAATAAGCAGGCACCGAGCTAAATCGTGGGGAAATGGGCACTGTCATGTGGTTGGCAGGTAAGAGCATGGCCGCAGGTGTTAGTAACTCTTTGCTAGGTGTTAGTAACTTCTAAGCTCTTTAGGGGTAGGAGGGGGAGGAAGTCCACAAGCATCATGAGCATAAGGCTGAGGAGGATGTGACTGAGTAGCTGCAAAAACAAAGGGACACTTTCTAGTCCCTGTCATCACAGGTTTGTAAGTAGTGGCACCTATGTCAGATAACGCAAGGGCACCCACCTGTGTCCTCAGGTCAACATCAGGCCATGGTGGTGTGGGAAGCTCAACGAAGTTTCCATCTTCCACTAAGGTTGTGGATTCTTACGGCCTCACGGGGGGACTGGATAACTGCAATGCCGACAGCTGTGCTGGTGAGAGGTTCTGGCCTCTAGCTTGACTGAGGTCGGCTTGAAGGGACTGAGCCACTGGTTAATAAAGTGAGATTAAAAACAAAGCATTATTTGGTTATTTAAAATATATTTAATTATTGCAGGTTTTCATAATATTCACATTTCACTGTTTTTTATCCATTTTGAGGAACACTGAATCTTGTGCAAGTGAAATGAGTACAAACCCGATTCCAAAAAAGTTGGGACACTGTACAAATTGTGAATAAAAACAGAATGCAATGATGTGGAAGTTTCAAATTTCAATATTTTATTCAGAATACAACAGATGACATATCAAATGTTTAAACTGAGAAAATGTATAATTTTAAGGGAAAAATAAGTTCATTTTAAATTTCATGGCATCAGCACATCTCAAAAAAGTTGGGACAAGGCCATGTTTACCACTGTGTGGCATCCCCTCTTCTTTTTATAACAGTCTGCAAACGTCTGGGGACTGAGGAATCAAGTTGCTCAAGTTTAGGAATAGGAATGTTGTCCCATTCTTGTCTAATACAGGCTTCTAGTTGCTCAACTGTCAACTGCATCTTCCTCTTTATGATGCGCCAAATGTTTTCTATGGGTGAAAGATCTGGACTGCAGGCTGGCCATTTCAGTACCCGGATCCTTCTTCTACGCAGCCATGATGTTGTAATTGATGCAGTATGTGGTCTGGCATTGTCATGTTGGAAAATGCAAGGTCTTCCCTGAAAGAGACGACGTCTGGATGGGAGCATATGTTGTTCTAGAACTTGGATATACCTTTCAGCATTGATGGTGCCTTTCCAGATGTGTAAGCTGCCCATGCCACACGCACTCATGCAACCCCATACCATCAGAGATGCAGGCTTCTGAACTGAACGCTGATAACAACTTGGGTTGTTCTTGTCGTCTTTAGTCCGGATGACATGGCGTCCCAGTTTTCCAAAAAGAACTTCAAATTTTGATTCGTCTGACCACAGAACAGTTTTCCACTTTGCCACAGTCCATTTTAAATGAGCCTTGGCCCAGAGAAAACGCCTGCGCTTCTGGATCATGTTTAGATATGGCTTCTTTTTTGACCTATAGAGTTTTAGCCGGCAACGGCGAATGGCACAGTGGATTGTGTTCACCGACAATGTTTTCTGGAAGTATTCCTGAGCCCATGTTGTGATTTCCATTACAGTAGCATTCCTGTATGTGATGCAGTGCCGTCTAAGGGCCTGAAGATCACGGGCATCCAGTATGGTTTTCCGGCCTTGACCCTTATGCACAGAGATTGTTCCAGATTCTCTGAATCTTTGGATGATATTATGCACTGTAGATGATGATAACTTCAAACTCTTTGCAATTTTTCTCTGAGAAACTCCTTTCTGATATTGCTCCACTATTTTTCGCCGCAGCATTGGGGGAATTGGTGATCCTCTGACCATCTTGACTTCTGAGAGACACTGCCACTCTGAGAGGCTCTTTTTATACCCAATCATGTTGCCAATTGACCTAATAAGTTGCAAATTGGTCCTCCAGCTGTTCCTTATATGTACATTTAACTTTTCCGGCCTCTTATTGCTACCTGTTCCAACTTTTTTTGTGTAGCTCTCATGAAATCCAAAATGAGCCAATATTTGGCATGACATTTCAAAATGTCTCACTTTCAACATTTGATATGTTATCTATATTCTATTGTGAATAAAATATAAGTTTATGAGATTTGTAAATTATTGCATTCCTTTTTTATTCACAATGTGTACAGTGTCCCAACTTTTTTGGAATCGGGTTTGTACATGCATTCTCTCAACATGGGGACAGGAGAGATGTCAGTCAATAAATGGGAAAACAAAATAACTTACGTTACTTATTTGAAAAAGTAACTCAGATATTTTTTAATTTTAATTTAAAATGCATTACTTTATAGTTGGAAAAAAAGTAATCTGATTGTGTAACTTGCATTACTTGTAATGCACGGCTCCTTCTGTCTGTGTTTGCTTGTTTAGACAGATTGTCAGTCTCTGCATTAGTGGTAGGTAGTTTTCAGTGACTATTTCCGTAGGTTATGCACCAGTAGGTGGCGACAAGTGGCTGTGTTTAAGAAGTGAGTCATTTGACTCACTGAATCGATTTGTTTAAAAAGAGTGATTCATTCAGGAACAAAACAACACCTGATGTGTGTTGCAACACTTTAAACTTTGGCTTTGTTTGGAACTACTTGTGTTGGTGGAGCAAAAACAGACAAAGTAACTGTAAATGGTGTCTAAAATGCAGGTATTTTTATTATTATTATTGAACTGCAGAATAAAAGCAATATCACACAAGTCACCTTGTTACTTCTTGTTACTTCAAGTCACCTTGTTACTTTCTTAGTGTTTTACATAGAATCAGTTTGAGTTGGGCATAACGCTTCTGTTGTACATTCTTTTTAATTTAATATTATGATGCGGCTCATGTCTTTATTATCAAGTGCTAATGTTGGCACATAATTTAATAAACCTTTATTTTATCACTAAGGCAACCATCACCTCAACTGGGGAAAAGTAGGAACAAAAAACATTCAGTAAAAGGTGTCTCTTATTAATACCGGAGAAATTAAAAAAATGTTTGGTAATTAACACAGGCAGGATGAGTGGTTGTTTATAAATTAGTTTAACACTCATTTATGTAACATCAACACAGACAGTAAAACATGTACGCCTACAGCATTTTTTACTAAATGTGTTTTTGTTTTCTCTGTCCCTTTGCCTTTTTCTGTCTAGTATTCTTTGTGGTGGTTTTGCTCAGTTTTTTTCTCCAGAAGTATTGGACTGGGGCAGAGGGTAGGTTGTGCTACACGGTCAAAGGAAATCTGATAATGTTTTCCTCAAGTATCTAAAATCCCTCTGCTGCCGGAGCTCATGAGAGTCCTTGAGAAAAGATATATAAAAGGAAAAAAAAAGTGAATCTGCGGTTAAAGGACTGGAAAGAAAGCGTAACAGCACTAGGGAGGTTAGATAAAGATGAAGGTTCAAATATGGCCATCACAGCACAGACAAAGGAAGTGTTACTGTATTGAATATATGTCTGGCTGAATATTTCGTGAGGTGCAGAGGTCTTGCTCACCCATTACAAGCCTCATTTGAAAAGTAGCAAGATACCCTCACCAGGTGTGAAACCATCTGCTTATCTGAACACAGGAATCCATCTAGAGCGGATCCATTAGTGGGCTTAATTATATGAAAAATATGACACAAAAATGTAGCTTTCTACAAAATAAACAGACCAAATGGACTTTCTAATGAAATTTTATTTTATCTGGTTAATTATGGATTTATGCTCACTGTTTTGATTAATTCCTTCAGAGCTGCCCTAAAGTCCATAACAACAACAATAACACACACACACACACACACACACACACACACACACACAAGCACAAAAACTTCTTGTAGCTATAACAGTGCATTATTCGTATATTGTAACAATTTGTTCAGGCATCATATTATAGCCTACAAACTGAAATTAATTACCATGTTTTATATTCTGATAAATCATAGATGGCATATTTGCACTCAAAAGTGCAGCAAGGCATATTGTAAATGCGTCACATGGAATTGCATAATAAACCTTTCATATATGATATTCATTCAACACACAAAATTAACCTATTTTCATATATTAATGACAGTTAGCGCATAATCACACATAATGTATTCCAGTCCTATTTTTGAAGTTTTAGCCTCCAGAAATCTCAACAACAGTTATCTTATTTTACACTTTCCTGATTTATGTAGTTATCAGCTTTGTGGCAACATACTCTGTCATAATTTCTTGTAGCCGAATACAAAATAAGGCATTTTGTGAAATGACAAGGTTTAAGGATGATGTATGGTTAATAGAAATCTAATCTGCCTTCTCCCCACGGGTCTCAGAGTGGTTGTTTTTTAGAGAAGATATGGACCTTTCATTTTACACTTGTTGTGACCAGTTGTTCGCCCCTCTCGCCAACACTATCAACCTTAATTCTGCTTGAGTTGCCATGACAGCTGGTTGTCAACACCTATGCTTTTCACTTTCTGTCAGTTTTAAATAGATGGTCAGATGCAGGGACATCATGCACCTATTTTGCTGGCGGAGGGGGGTGGGGAGATAATAGTTGCGGTCCTGGCTCATTCAGTGCCTTAAAGGGATAGTAGGAACTAACCCTTTAAGTTAAGACATTTCAAATATAAATAGTAAGTAAGTAAGATACTTTATTGTCATTGTACCAGTACAACTAAAATTTTGAGTGGCAGCTCTCAGAACAAAAAAATAAACATTTACTCATTAAATATAGACATACACATTATTAAAATACATAAGGAGAACTCTAAAAACATATTGCACATTGTATAAAAAGTGTTATGATGCATGTATTGAATGTCCTTCAGCATTTAAAAACACAAACAGTCCTCAATCCTTGATAGTTCTGAAAAGTTATAGAGTTACTGTAGAAAATAAAATGGCTGTGGAGGAGTAGAAGGTCTGAGGACAGCTACAGCTTTGGCAAAGAAGCTGTACTTTAACCTATTTGTCCTGGACTTAATGGCCCTTTACCTCCTCCCAGACGGTAAAGGGACAAACATTCTGTATCCTGGATGGGTGGGATCCATAATGATGCTGCTGGCCTTTGTGTGTAACCGACCAGCATACACAGTATCCAAACTCGGGAGCTCGGTGCCTATGATCCGCTGTGCTGTTTTAACTACATGGCAGAGTTCTTCGTGATTTTCCCCAGTACAGCTAGCATACCACACAAAAATCCCATAGGAAAGTATGCTCTCTATGGTACAATGATAGAAATTAATTAAGAGCTGTGTGGGTAACCTGGCCTGCTTCATTTTTCGAAGGAAGAATAGCCTTTGTTGTGCTTTTTTTACCAGCTGAGAAGTATTAATGGACCAAGAGAGGTCTTTCGTTATGTAGACTCCAAGGAACTTGATGTCATTTACCCTCTCCACTGCCTCTCCATTGACAAACAAAGGTGAATGGGTGGTCTTCCTAGACCTCCTGAAGTCTACGATGATCGCTTTGGTTTTTTTGGTGTTCAGGACCAAATTATGGTCCGCACACCAGCGAATTAGATGTTTAACCTCCTCTCTGTAGGCTGTCTCTTCATTTTCTGAGAGAAGGCCTACAATGGTAGTGTCATCAGCAAACTTTATAATGGAGTTGGAAGAATGGATTGGAGTACAGTCATGGGTGAAGAGGGTGAATAATGCTGGGCTGAGCACGCACCCCTGTGGCACGCCTGTGTTCAGGACGAGTGTTGAAGAGGTGCGATCACCTATTTTGACAATCTGGGGCCTATTGGTAAGAAATAAAAGCACAACCTATGCTAAAAATTATAAGAAAATGGAATTGACAAATATAATATATTAATTATTGCATTCATTTTTTGAGAGTGAGAGGACAGGGTTTTAAAACCTAATGAACAATTCTACTAAAAAACAAACAAACAAAACACACACACAAAAAGATTGACAGCCAGTGATCTCAATAAATGGATTCAATAAATTCAATAAATAAATTTCCAAATCTCTATATGGAAAAATTTTCTTTGTGTTCCATGATATAAAAACATAAAAAGTGATTAATTATTAAAAAATACAAGTTGTTATTTGAATAGACTACCATTCAAATGTTTAGGGTCAGTTTGAGGGCAGTTTTTTTTCCCTTTTTTTCAGCATGGACACATTAAATTGATCAAAAGTGAAGAAATACATTTAATGTTAAAAAAAAGATTTCTGTTTCAAATAAATGTTTTTTTTAAACTTTCTATTCATCAAAGACTCATCAAAAAGTGTGTCAAGGTTTCGATAAAAATGTATAATAATATCAATTGATTGATAAATGTTTTATATTAAAATAGGAAGCAGTTTTAAATTGCAACAATATTTCACAATATTACAGTTTTTACAGTTTTTTTTTTTTACTGTATTGGACCATCTTCCTGCTCTGCAGAAAATAAATCATTTTCTTGTCTTCTGTGTAGAAAAAATGTATATTATTTTTCTCAAAAAGTGGTGGAGAGTTGGTATGTAAATTATGGATTTGATAATGGTAGGTATGAATTCATAATGTATTAGCTATTTGCTTTGGAAGGTTATGTTTGATTGCACAGGCTCAAATGTATTCCAATCAATTCCATTTGTTTTTAGACAAAGCTGGTGAAATAACTATTGATTCTAAAGATCAATTTAGCAATCACCTTTTTATCCGGCCCTGGAATGTAATCCAAATTAACGCACAGAATTAGAATTTAGCAGAGGAAATGCATTCCTAACATTCTCTTTCCTCAGCCTAGTAGTCTTTAAAATTGGCTGTGTTCAAAGGCAAGGTTGATCGGATAGCAGTTTGGTTTTCAGCTTTTGTCTGTGCCAGGGAAGTTTTGAAGGCAACTGAAAGTATCTCAAAGAACCATTAAATGAATCACAGGTGATTGCCCCAAGCCCCAAATTGCCCAAAGACAGAGGGGAGTGAGATACTTAGCAAAAAGCACATCATTAATCATTAAAGTGTGTAATTGTTTTTGAAGTTCTCCAATCCCAGATTAATATTCAGACACAACTATACACAACAAAACAAGATGAAATACCCTGAATAGTGTAAACACTTCATTGAGCGATCAGTTATCAAAGCTGCATGCATTTCCATAAACTATTAATATTCTACTAATGTTGACAGTTGTTGTGATGTTAAGAGTCGCTGTTCTTATAGTTGCTCTATTCTGCATGATGCCGCTGCCGCAACCAATGAATGAAGGACATTATGCAATATAACCATCAATACCTATTAAAGTAAATCTATTCAAAGCCCTGTTTGCAGCTCTGTGAAGTAGTCTGTCGGCACACAGCTTTGAAGACGTGTCTTTTATACTCTCTTAGCCAAAATTCTTTGAGGAACTGCAGTTCTTTACTTTAGAAGCTCAGTTTCTGTACTTTTAGACCCAGTGTATGCAAATACATTATTGCTGCAAGCACTGAAATTCCCAGACTTATTAAAATCCAGGCTTTTGTTTATGTTTGCATCTATTGCTGGGTATATTTCCGAGAAACAAACCAGAAGATGAATAGCTTCATTATGACCCCACAGGGGAAGGCGAATGAGTGTTTGTATATGTGAAGGGGCTTAGAGACATCACACTGTACACTGTAATACCTTTTTTAATAAGACGAGAGGAAGCGAGCAGATACAGTAAAATGAGATAATAGTGTTTCAGCAGTAAAGGCTCCAATTAAAACTTTGCTGCTTGTATACCACGAAAAAATACTAATTAAATCTTTAATTAAAAATAAATAAATAAATAAGCTGATTTGATTGCTTCACACTGGTAAGATCATGCAAGTAATTGCTCCTCAAGTTAAAGAGCTCAACATTTTTTACTGATTATGTAAACTACAGCTAAAGAGTGAATTCAGCACTTGTTGTTGTGTATCGTGCATGATCTTAAAACTCTAACAATGTTTAATTGTATTAAGTATACAATGTACATAACATTGAAAGGACTGAAAGTTTTTAACCCTAACCCTAACTCAAAGACAAATTGCATAATCATAAATTAGCAGTATTGCTTCAGGTGTCATGGTTATGGACTCTTATTTTGATGTTCTGTGTTACGTGTGAGCAGGGATGAAGCTGAATGAGAATCCAAATGCAGCATGAATGATTTAATAACAAACAACATCAACAGTAAATCCAAGAACAAGGGTATCTAAAAACAGGCAGGAGCGCAACGACAGGAACACACATACAGGAGCAACGACCAACAAACAACAACTGAAGCACTGGGGTATATATACACAAAGGGAAACAAGGTTAACAAGATAACAAGGGGGTGTGGTAAATGGGAAACACCTGGGAAGACTAATCAACATTAAAAACTACAAAGAACTACAAAATAAAGCACAGGAAACACTTCAACGTAAAAGTCCAAGGACAGACACAGAGCACATGTGACATTCTGTTTTGTTTATCTTAGTTCCTGTTTCCCTGCTCTGTTTAGTTTTAGTTTCCTTGGTTTCTGATTATGGGCCCTATTTTTCAATGACTATCCATTATGACATGTAGGCATTTTTATCTTTATGTACACAATAATAATCTTTTATATTGTAATCCTTTTATTTTTAATATTTGGCATGTTTGTGTGCGTCCCTGTGTGTGTATTAAGCAGAGTAGACACGCATTGTGCACCCGCATATAGGCGCATGTTACTAACGCGCCCTTTAAATAACACAAAAAATACTGGGTTTTTGACTTGAGACCAGGTTTTGTTGGTCAATGGCACAGTCACTTTCAGTTGCCTCAAAATAGCAACACACCAACAATGCGCCTGAACACACCTCGTTTTCAGACCAGCACGCCCATGGGCGAACAGATGGGCGCGATTGCATTTGCTATTTAAACAACGTGGCGCTGGACATGAAAATGATAACTGTGTCGGGCTGAAACTAGCAAAAAACCCTTGCGTCGCACCTGGTGTCGCATTGCGCCGGGTGTATGATAGGGCCCTAAGTCCCTGTTTGTTTGGTTACTTATAATTATCAGCTGTGTCTTATTTAGTTCATTGTTATCTCCTTAGTATTTAAGCCCTGAGTTTGGTCCTGTCCTCGTCTGGTATTGTCTTGTATTTATTTATACAAGCTGTTACGCTGCCTTTGTTTACTCCTGTGATTCCTGGAAAATTGTGTTTCATTTGATTAAAGGTCTATAAATACTCTCTTCTTCTGCTCATCCTTGCCGAGTACATTACAGAATACCGGACCCTCAAAATGAGTATAGTTAAGTAATGAACTCACCAGCAGTGCGTCTCATTCTCCTCAAGCGCAGGATGTTGGTGGAGTACTTGGAGTGGTTACTACGGCTCAGCGGTTCCCCTCTCACCATCTGTGAGCCAGAGGAGAAGCCTGTCAACACCACGTATGCCACAAATCATGAGCCCGAGCCTGCCATCTGGCTCGTCCCAGAATTTAACTGTGTTGACCAGTTCATCCCAGAGCCAGGAGCGGACCACTGCCTTATAGACCTGTGGTCCGCAGATCCAGTTCCCTCCCGAGTCCCCACCCTTGAAGCAACGCCCTCCCTGCCGGTCCCATCTGGCTGTCTAGATGCTCTGGTTCCATCTGGAGACCTTCCTCTTCTAATGTTCCCACCCAACTTCCTGGTCCCATTTCCCTCGCTGGTTACATCCAGTCCCCTGGATCTTTCGGCTCAACTGGTGTCATCCTACTCCCCGGCTCTGCCCCAGCCGCTAACTCTATGTGGCTCTTCGACTCCATCTCTGGCTTCCTGACCACCAGCTCGGCAAGAGGTTGAGTACCTGGGTTCACTTCGGACCTCCAGGCCCATATCTCCACCATGACTTGTCAGCCCGTCGGTTCCTCCCCAGCTTTGCATTCCCTCATCTCCGCCGTGGTCCATCAGCCCTAGGACTCCTCCGGGCTCCCTCGTCCCTCTGGCTCAGCCTCAGTTGTTGCTCTGCCTCCACCACGGACTTCCGGGTTTCTGGCTGCGCCTAGACCCTCCACCCCTTCAGCTCCACTGGGCTTCTCCTTCCCTCTGGTTGCCCCCGTCTCCACCTCAGTCCCGTGAGCCAACAGCTCCACCTTGAGCTTCCGGTCGGTTTCTCCAACCACCCTGGTTCTGCCTCCATCAGTTGGTCCCCGAGTTCTTCCCTCGGATTCAGCTTCTCCCGCCGTCGGCTCCATCGTGGTGTCTCTCTTCACTGACTCCTCCTCATCCCTGTCCATCACCAGCTCTGCACCCTCATCCACACTCTAATTATCTGTTATGGTGCGAGGACGTGCTTTCAGGGAAGGGGGAGTACTGTCACGTTATGGACTCTTATTTTGATGTTCTGTTTTGTTTCCCTTAGTTCCTGTTTCCCTGCTCTTTTTAGTTCCGGTTTCCTTGGTTTCTGATTATGTCCCTGTTTGTTTTTATGGAAACTTATAATTATCAGCTGTGTCTTATTTAGTTCATTGTTATTTCCTTAGTATTTAACCCCTGAGTTTGGTTCTGTTCCTCGTCCGGTATTGTCTTGCGTTTATTTATACAAGCTGTTATGCTGCCTTTGTTTACTCATGTGATTCCTGGATAATTGTGTTTCATTTGATTAAAGGACTATAGCTAATGCCTTCTTCTGCTCATCCTTGCCAAGTACGTTATATCAGGTGGGAGCACAGATAATGACTCCTCATTAGACGGGATAGAGGCCCCTTCAGAAATCTACCACTTTAATGAATGAATCTCAGTGAGCCTCTCATTAAGGTCTCATAATCTTCTTCGAGCCACATATGGAGCAAACGGCCTGTAGGAAGTGTATAATATTTCTAAAAGACAGAAATGGCGGTCTAGACTTATTGAACTACTATCCACATCAATATCCTGATAGTCTAATTTCCAAAAGGTAATCGCTTAGGTAATTATCACAAATGCAATTGCTGTGGTAAGAATGCGTCAAGAATATAAATTTAGGCTCTAATATTTATTATATTATTCTAGTGCCACGGACTACTGTTTCAGCACACTCTCATGGAAATTCATAACTATTATGTTTTGTCAAAATGGTGGCAAATTCGTATGAGTTCATACAATCTCATTCATACATTTTCATATGATCTGCTTATGCCCCACTTAGGGTTGGACATTCAGGTTATTTTTTCTTAAAAATCGTACTCATTTGTTTTCAAATTGTATGAATTCATACGAAATCGCCAACTTGTAAAAAGTTACATTTTCTCATGATGTTGGGTTGACTGCTCCAACAATACTTTTAGGGCTGAAAATAATGTAGTAGTTGACTACATTAAGGTCATATGTTCAATAAAATTAAAACACATTGTTTTTCCTCTCTTAGTGGAAGCTTTCTTACCAAAACTTTGTAAAATTACAAATTGTAGTCCGTACTGAAAGTTAGTAACATAATCCATTGTATTACACTTTTTAGGTAATATAATTTGACTACTTTTTGATAAGTTTTAGATTACTTTTGACCTACCTTGTTTATCACATTGAATTGAATAGGATAATATTGTACCATATTGATATAAAAAATAAATACAAAGAGATAAATACAAAGATGAAGTGCATTAATCATTACATTACAAACTGCGGTTCGTGAAGGAACTGCAGGGGAGTTTAATGAAAAGCTAATTATTAAATAAATCATAAAACATGTAAATTCAAATGAATAATTTTATAATAATAAAAAATATAATAAAAATGTGTTTGAGAGAAAATGCCTTCCAAAGACATAGCAAAACATAGTTAAATGACTCACTGAGTGATAATTCAAATAATAGTTATATGTTCGTCAGGAGTTCGATATGCACTGTTGCAATGTTGAGAAAACACACCTTAAAAGTGAAATTATTTCTGTAAATCCAGAGGTTTGTGGCCTCTCAATTTTCCATGTAATTATAGCCACATGACCAGTGGCTGGTCTTTGTGTGCAATTTCACAAAGCTAGAAGACTTTCTGAATATAAGCGATATGATTTTTTAGAAAGGAAAATTTAAAACATGAAAAAGTAGAATTAGAGAGAATCAATAAATTATGAATGATTACTGCCATTGTGTGAATAATATGTAATCATGTAATCAACAAGTAACTGTAGTCTGTAGTATGTATTTTAAAATGTAATATCTAATTAAAATCTAATTACTTATTTGGAATATAATTATGTAATCCAGATTACTTGTAATCAGTTACTACCCAGCACTGAGCACTAGCAACACCAAGATTATGGGTTAGACTCCCATGCATGAACTTGATGGCCACATAAATCATTTTGACTAAAAGCATCTGCCAAATGCATGAATGTAAATGTGGCAGTAAGTAACCCAATGCATAAAACATGATCAAGAGGTTGGGTTTCAGTATCTCAAAAACTGTTCAAATCCCAGGATCTCTAAGTTTAGAGAACATTGTGAGAAAACAGGAAAAGTTCAGTGAGCGGCAGTTCTCTGGATGTAAATGGCCAAATTAATGAGAGAGGTCAGAGGAAAATGACCAGACTTGTTCAAGAAGACAGGAAGGCGACAGTAACTGACATAAACATGCACCACAATAGTGCTATGAATATGAAAACCTCTAAACGCAGAACATGTCAAACCTTGAATTGGATGGGCTACAACAGCTAAAGATCACTCTGGGTTCAACTTCTGTCAGCTAAGAACAGGAGACTGAGGCTATAGTGGACACAGGCGTACCAAAATGTTGGAAAATGTTCTTTATTAAAAATGCCTGTTATAAAGTACAGGTAATCTCATGATCCCCAAATATGATGATTTCCCTGTGAGGGACCCACAAAGAAACCTATGTATTTTCATGTATAAACACCTTTTTATAATTATAATTAAAAAAAAAAAAAGTTTAAATATGCATAAAATATCAGGAAAATACCTTTTCTGCTGACCCCCTAGTTTGTCCCTCAGGGTTCCCCGTACCACAGTTTGAAAACCCCTGATCTAGGCAACCAAAACCAGTTCTGGTCTAGTAAATACTGGCAGCCCGCTGGACCAGTTTGCATTGGAGTCCTGATCTGAAGTGTCATGCAAGATAATTCCCAGTAGATGAAAACAGGCATAGTGGAACCGTTTGGATGTGCTTGAGGGGATTTATGACAGATGCTATAAGGCTGACGAGGAAGTAGTCACTGTTGTCTTGCTGTTATTGTTGTTTTCTTTGTTTTGCTGAGCTTGATGTAGCAAGACCATGACTGCTGTCGTAATGTGGTCTACAGAGGGGAGAGTCGGTCATCTAGGATGACAACAAGTGTTTTAATTGGGCTGAAGGCAACAGCTTTGTGACCTTCAACCAAGAAGAGGGATTTGCCTCGGGAAGTCTTTACTTGCAGAAAGAAAAGCTTAGTCAGTCACCATTAAACTTCAGGTGATAAGTAGACATTATTGGATCAGATACAAAAAAGAAGGGATAGTTCACCCAGAAATGAAAAATTCTGTCATCATTAAGTCATCCTCAAGTTATTCCAAACCTGCATAAATTTCTTTGTTCTGCTAAACACAAAATGAAGAATGTTTGTAACCAAGTTGATCTAGGCAGCCATTGACTACCATAGTCCGAAAAAAAATACTATGGTAGTCAATGGCTACCGAGATCTGCTTAGTTACAAACATTCTTCCAAATTATGGAAAACCATCAATTGGTGTCATTTTTATATGAATGGGCGAGCAAGACATTGCTTGTGTTTTTCACAAGATTATTAATAATTGCTGCATTGTTTTCAGTGTTTCAGAAATAGAAATTGCAGTTAAGGCATGACCATTGGACAGTGAAATGCTCATTGGGTCAGCAGGGTCAGACAAAAACAGGTGGCGAAGAAAAGACACATGTTAACTGCAAAAGAATTAAGAATTAAGGTGAATAATTAAGTGTGAAACCATCAGGAACCCTTTAGTCTCCAGCGCCACCATTTTCCAGAACTGCAACCTACCTGGAGTCTCCAGAAGTGCAAGATGTCAGGATCTCAGAGACTTAAGTTAAGTAAAGAATTCTAAAAAATGACCCCCACTTAATAAGAATTGTAAAATACATGAAGACTTTTCTTCACCACCTGTTTTTGTCTGACCCTGCTGACACAATGAGCATTTCACTGTCCAATGGTCATGCCTTAACTGCAATTTCTAGTATTGCATTAGTATTGCATCCTTCTCATTTTCAGTCTATGTTAAATCTCTTTTTTGGCTCATTTTATCTGTAAAAGAAAATGAGCCTAATAATTCTGCACACCTGAATATAAGGCATTTTTCATTTCCAGCCTTCATGAACAATTATATATCACTTATAAATGATTAAATACAAAATTAATAGTAGTTATTAAGATTAATATGGTTTGGAATTGGTAAAATGTGCCTGGAAAAAAAATATTTATAATGCCTAATAATTCTGCACGCACTGTATATATCAAGTACACTGTAAAATAAAGTGTTACCTAATTATTATTATTTATAATAATATTAATAGATTAATATTAAGTCTGATAGGATATCTCCACTAGATGATGATATGTGGAAAACAGAAGAAAGGTAAAGTGAAATATTACAGAAAGTGTCTAAGAGGAGAGTAGTAAGGGGCACATAGTTGTGAACATTTGCATTCTGTGGTGGAAAACATTATTGGAATAAAATGACTGACTGAATGTTGTCTTTCTAAGCCTAATTTCATAGCATTTTATCATCTTAGGCTCATTGGAAAAATGTGCCTCTACCTACATTTTTGTAAAACTCTAAAAATAGGCAATTCAGTGCAGAGGGGATTAATGGGGCACGTAGTTGTGGTGAAGAGTTTGAGTATGTTCTCATCGCACACCATTTCAACTGAGGTCAGCAGTGAAGTTCTTAACGGGACTAGGTGGTGGGTTGTGTCAGGCCTGAATGAGAATGAGCTGCAAATGGCCACTTTGTTTTCAAAGTGGGTCACGAAATACTCAGTGGTAAGTATAGATGGTGGAGAAAAATAGAGATGGAATGAAAAGGCATAAAACAGTTTGCACAGATTGAAGATGTTGAAAGTGTTGAATGTGTAATAGAAGCCCAATGTCTTCAATTGTCAGGGAAAAAAAAATCACAGCATAGGGTGTAGCACTTTGGGCGAATTGGTTTTTTCCCCCCACATGTAGTTTTGTTCTGTCACAATAGAGGATGTCAGAAAGCCGAAGGCTGGAAGAAACGTGACAGGATGGCTTTGAGACTACAGGGCAGAGGTCCACATCAAGTGTCGATGAGAGGGTGGAATTCTGAGTGGACGGGTCAATATTAGAAGAGATAGAAAGACTGGATGGAGGAAAATGCGGAAAATTACATTTACTCAGCCTAATGTCATTCCAAACTTGTATGACATTATTTCTTCTGCGGAACACAAAAGAATGGGTCTGCCCTATTTGAATTAGCCCCAATATGGGCCCTTAATGGTTTTGTCCATACTGGGGTAATTCAACACATTCTCACTCCCAACACGTCACATAGAGACGCTTGGTTAGGACCCATTGGCATCATTTTGTAACATAGAGCGTACCAGTGTCATTTTTTGACGTGCTGGGTACTCTATTGCTTTCAGTTGTTTCCCTTATACGTCAGCTCAAGACACATTTAATTATTTTTATGCATTTGTAAAATTAAAATGATTTTATAAATATTTATAAATATGAGCACCCAACCCTTACCCCATCCTGACCTAAACCTGCCACTTCTCAACAATATAAAACACATAACAGGAAAATAAATGTCCAGTCACAGTATTTATTGCAAAAACTAACCAAAAACTGTTTAAAAGTACTACAAACAACTCATGTTGCATTCCAAGTCTTCTGAAATCATACAATATCTTTATGTAAAGAACAGACAGAGTGGAACGTACGGTTTTAGGTTAGCTGAACTTTTTTTTTGGAGCCCCCCCGGACCCCCCCAATACAGTAAAACTGCACATTTTAGAATGGCCTTTTATTGTGGCCAGCCTAAGGCACACCTGTGCAATAATCATGCTGTCTAATCAGCATCTTGATATGCCACCCCTGTGAGGTGGATGGATTAACTCGGCAAAGGAGAAGTGCTCACTAACACAGATTTAGACAGATTTGTGAACAATATTTGAGAGAAATAGGGCTTTTGTGTACATAGAAACAGTCTTAGATCTTTGAGTTCAGCACATGAAAAATGGGGGCAAAAACAAAAGTGTTGCGTTTATAATTTTGTTCAGTGTATGTCATAATGGCAAAATTATACCCCAATATATAATTTAATCATGATGAAAAAATTAGCTTGCCCGTTGTGTCTGTATTGATGCCAAAGTTACCCTGCACATCAAAAAATGATGCTAAAAAACCCTGTGCGTTAAAAGTGATGCCAGGGGGTCCTAACCAAGCATCCATATGACTAGTTGGGAGTGAGAATGTGTTGGCTAATTCAAAAAATCCGACATGTAACCCACACCTTAAAAAAATTACATAGAATGGCAACAAATAGCCAGCAAGCATCTGTAAGCATACTGTAAAATAAAGTACAGCATTATACTGTTATTTATTCAGGTTTCATCTTTTACATTTCATAGCTGAACTTCACATAGAATATACAGATTTACCAGCATATCAGCCATATTTCATCAATGAACAAAATACTATTGTAGCCATACCAGTAAAATCACAGTAACACATTGTGCCAGTGGAAAATAAATGTTGGAAATATAAAAAAAAAAGTTTGAAGAGTTAAAGTAACTTAATTAGTCGCAGTACACAACAATAACCAGCGAATACATATGATCTTAAAATGTTTAAAACCACATGCTGTAAAGAAAAAGGTCTTCTTTATTATGACTACTCTTCCCGCCTGTCTCACGATGGTCCAGCGCCGCTGCGGGAGGAAATATCAGAACGGCTTAACTGGGAAATGAGCACCCGCTCCGATATTCTTACAGATATTTATTAACTCAAACGTATTTTTACCTTTCAAATTTGTATAAAACAAGTAAGGCGATTACATGTGTTTTGAAGCATACCTACCAATTTAACGTACTCTTAGTACTTTCGTCTTCATGATGCTGTGGTAGGAAAAGGCCAGCTAGCACAACTTTAACTTCAAAAAATTAATGCTTGCTCAGATATTCTTACGGAAATGTATTAACTAAAACGTAGCTTTAGCCTATATCTTGCAAATAACATCAGAATAAAACATATAAAGTGATTTAAAAAGTCTAAAAAATGAAAGTTAACCTACCATACTCTTCTGGGCTTTCATCTTCATGATGAGTCTGTCACAGAGCCGTTGCGTTAGGAGGTGTGTGGTTGTTTTTCGCGGTCATTTAGTACTGCATTTAGATTTACAGTAGGCTAATATTTTCCCAGAATGCATTGAAAATCTACAGTAACATACTGTACACAGCCTATACAGTAGGAAACTGTTAAGAATACAGTAATATTACTGTGAAAACAACAAAATCTAGAGTAACATACTGTACTCAGATTGTACAGTAGGGAAAAAACAGAAATCATTTACAATGCATGGACAAACCTATATAGGGCTTACACCTCAAGCCCATATTATGACATTGGCCCCACTACAAACTGTTGGCTAGGCAGTGATAGTCAGTGTTGTTTTGGACTATTAGTACTATTTTGGACAAAAACATATAAAATGGTCTTGAAAACATCTTTTATGTTCTACAGAAGAAAGAATGCCATAGAGGTTTGAAATGACGAGGTGAGAAAATGACGACAGAATTGTATTTTGGGGCAAACTATCTCTTTTAGTAATGTATAGAAAAGTGACCATGACCCACTTTTTTGTTCATTTTCTTGCACTTGCTGCATTTGAAAAGTAAGAAAGAAGAGAAAGTAAGAGTATAGTTTAGAGAAAACAGATTTTTTTGCTCAGCACTTTATAGAACTCAAAATAATAGTCAAAGCCCTGAATCACAACTGGATTGCATATTAACTTAGATTTTTATATGTATTCCAGGTCTCTGTCAATTAAAATATTAGACCGGATGCATTTTTATTCAATTAATTGACCCGATAAAAGGCACGTAAAGACACGTAAAGACCTCACAAGACCCCACAAGGACTTTTTTTTCAACGTTTAAGGACAAGATTATTCACTTGTCCAAAAGCACCCTGTATGCCTCACATTTACATTCTTTAAGTGATTTCTTGAAGAGAGATTGCAAGACAGTCTCCTGTCATCTCACAGCACTGCTAATGTCTCAAACAGAGACAACCAGATTGAGTTGTAAAGAGAGAAAATGTGCCGACACTACAAAGCAGTCAGGAACAATGTAAGTTCTGGCATGTTCTTTGCAGTCTTATCAGAGCTCGGCAAAATCCAGCCCTTTCTCGCTATTTGCAACTCTAGCAGCGTAGGCATGCTATTCCTTTTTAATTAGTCACACTTGGCTTTAAAGTGGTGCTCCCTGAGGGAGAGGTTTTGTGCAATTGTATCTGTTACAAGGGGAAACTTTAAAAGAGAGAATATTATTTTTCAGGCTATGCACCAATGTATTCTGAGGTCTTTATAGCTCCTCTTAATTGGCAGGAGACACAATTAAATGTCACATTTTTGCTGTTGTACAAAGTTTGTCACGCATGTGGGGCTGCATGGGTGGGTTCATCAGAAATAACACTTAACTTAAAGCCTTTATAATGCAATATACAGTGGGGAGAACAAGTATTTGATACACTGCCGATTTTGCAGGTTTTCCTACTTACAAAGCATGTAGAGGTCTGTAATTTTGATCATAGGTACACTTCAACTGTGAGAGACGGAATCTAAAACAAAAATCCAGAAAATCACACTGTATGATTTTTAAATAATTAATTTGCATTTTATTGCATGACATAAGTATTTGATCACCTACCAACCAGTAAGAATTCCGGCTGTCACAGACCTGTTAGTTTTTCTTTAAGAAGCCCTCCTGTTCTCCACTCATTACCTGTATTAACTGCACCTGTTTGAACTCGTTACCTGTATAAAAGACACCTGTCCACACACTCAATCAAACAGACTTCAAACCTCTCCACAATGGCCAAGACCAGAGAGCTGTGTAAGGACATCAGGGATAAAATTGTAGACCTGCACAAGGCTGGGATGGGCTACAGGACAATAGGCAAGCAGCTTGGTGAGAAGGCAACAACTGTTGGCGCAATTATTAGAAAATGGAAGAAGTTCAAGATGACGGTCAATCTCCCTCGGTCTGGGGCACCATGCAAAATCTCACCTCGTGGGGCATCAATGATCATGAGGAAGGTGAGGGATCAGCCCAGAACTACACGGCAGGACCTGGTCAATGACCTGAAGAGAGCTGGGACCACAGTCTTAAAGAAAACCATTAGTAACACACTACGCCGTCATGGATTAAAATCCTGCAGCGCACGCAAGGTCCCCCTGCTCAAGCCAGCGCATGTCCAGGCCCGTCTGAAGTTTGCCAATGACCATCTGGATGATCCAGAGGAGGAATGGGAGAAGGTCATGTGGTCTGAGGAGACAAAAATAGAGCTTTTTGGTCTAAACTCCACTCGCCGTGTTTGGAGGAAGAAGAAGGATGAGTACAACCCCAAGAACACCATCCCAACCGTGAAGCATGGAGGTGGAAACATCATTCTTTGGGGATGCTTTTCTGTAAAGGGGACAGGACGACTGTATCGTATTGAGGGGAGGATGGATGGGGCCATGTATCGCGAGATCTTGGCCAACAACCTCCTTCCCTCAGTAAGAGCATTGAAGATGGGTCGTGGCTGGGTCTTCCAGCATGACAACGACCCGAAACACACAGCCAGGGCAACTAAGGAGTGGCTCCGTAAGAAGCATCTCAAGGTCCTGGAGTGGCCTAGCTAGTCTCCAGACCTGAACCCAATAGAAAATCTTTGGAGGGAGCTGAAAGTCCGTATTGCCCAGCAACAGCCCCGAAACCTGAAGGATCTGGAGAAGGTCTGTATGGAGGAGTGGGCCAAAATCCCTGCTGCAGTGTGTGCAAACCTGGTCAAGAACTACAGGAAATGTATGATCTCTGTAATTGCAAACAAAGGTTTCTGTACCAAATATTAAGTTCTGCTTTTCTGATGTATCAAATACTTATGTCATGCAATAAAATGCAAATTAATTACTTAAAAATCATACAATGTGATTTTCTGGATTTTTGTTTTAGATTCCGTCACTCACAGTTGAAGTGTACCTATGATAAAAATGACAGACTTCTACATGCTTTGTAAGTGGGCAAACCTGCAAAATCGGCAGTGTATCAAATACTTGTTCTCCCCACTGTAAAGGTATTCCTAATGTATGTTGCAATGCATTATATCTTTTCATAAATAATTGTAACCTAAATTAAACTGCATCATACTATTTGCAGATTCATTGTTACGTCTGAAATTGATCGTTTGTCATTTTTTAATGCATTATTCTTTTTAAAGTAACAATGAAGATACAAGTATTATAATGTATTATAACTGTGGTTATAATTATTCATGAGATCATAAAATTCATTATAAGGTGCATTACAATGCATAATTAATGCATTAAAAATACTTTCATATGATTATATATAAAGTGTTAAAGTAAAGTGTTGCCGAAATATCTATATCTATATATATATATATATATATATATACCTGTATTATATAATATATGTAATAATATACTGATATAAATGGATGTTCCTTTAACTGTCAGAACTATTGGCCCTGGGGGACTTAAAATAAACTCTCAAAACACACTTTTCAAACTCTCACTAATTGATTTAATTTGTCCACTAATAGTGTCCAACAGTGGACACACATGCCTCACAGAAGAATTTTGTGAACATTTTTGGAATAATATGGCTGACTCTTTTGTCTTGCTAAGCCTAATTTCATAACTAGCATTTTATGTATCCTAAACACACAATTAAATAATATTTTCATGCATAATTTGACAAAAGTATAGCTTGATCGGAAATTAAGTACTCATAAGAAATAAAAGTAGGCTAATCTTTTCACACTATTTTCTGTTCCTGTTTTGCTTGCCTTAGTTCTCTAGTTAGTTTCCTTGTTGTTAATCAGTTCCCTCACCTGTTCCGTTTTATCCTTGATTAGACTCTCCATGTATTTAAGCCCTGTGTTTTGTTCAGTTCTTTGTCTGGTATCGCTTTAGTATTATGTGGTTAAGTTTTCTCCTGCATGTTTCCTCATGAAGATATTTATTAAAAGACTGTCTATTTTGTACTCCTCGTCTTTGTGCGTTCATTACAGTGACACAACGTGACAGAATACCGGACCGAGAGTAAATTTATTTTGCTGCATTTTTCTTTCTTTTTTCCTCCCTCTGGACCTACCCACCGTCCAAATACTCTGCCTGAAGCAGAAGGTCCGTTCACTGGAGGACCATACAAGGGACTTTTTAGATCGGGGGTGCCTAACTCACTACCTGACCAGGTGCGTAAGCTGGCAAAATCATGTGCCGCCGTGGGAGTATTAGTGGAGTACGAGGGAATCGATAAAGACCCCTGCCCACACTCCCACTACTGAGGGTGAGTTGCTGACCTCTGGACATTATTATATTTTGGAAGAGGATATTTATATCAATCTCCTGTCCCCGCTGGTCCCGTCCAGCACAAAGTATCCGGTGCCCCCGCTGGTTCCGCCCAGCTCAAAGACTCCTGTGTCTCCAGAGTCCCCACCCAGCCTCCCTCTCCAACCACCACCCGCCTCCGGTGGTACCCTTCAGCCCCTTGACTTCTTCTCTAATGCCACTGTTGTGTGGATCTGCCTCGGGGCTTACGGTATGCAGTTCTGCCCAGTCAAGAGGATCCCCTGGCTCCACCACCAGCGGTTGATCCTGTTGACCTGTCAGCTTCGCTTTGGCTCCCCCCTCCCTCGGCTCCACCTGACCATCATCCTTACGGCTTCATCGGGTTCCCTTGTCCCTCTGGCTCTGCCTTGGTCAGACTTCACTCTGCCTGCACCATGGACTTACGGGCCTTCAGCTATGCTTCGTTCCTCTACCCCTTTGACTCCACCTCAGTCCTCTGGCACCTCGAATGCTTATCACTGTGGCTCCGCCTTGGCCTCCAGGACCACTGGTGTCGCCTGGTCTCATCAGCTCTCCGTCTGCATCCTGGTCTCCTCTTCCATCTCCATCAGTCGTCCCCCTGGTTTCTTCAGCCAAATCTACACCATGGCTCCTCCCTCCCTCGACTCCGCCATGGACCATCATCCTGGCTCTTGTCTGGGTCCCCGCCTGGCTTCCCCTGCTCCTAGCTCTTAGCTGTCTCCTCCCACTGTCATTGCCGCCCTGGTCTCTCCCTTTGTCATCTCCCGTGGTTTCCCGCCCACCCTCCTCAGTTAGACTTTTACAGTGTGAGGACGCGCCTTCCCGGGAATAGGGGTTTGTTATTGTAATGTCAATAGTCTGTTTTGGTTTAGTTTTCACTGTGTTCTGTTCCTGCCTTTGTTCTCTAGTTAGTTTCCTTGTTGTTAATCAGTTTCCACACCTGTTCCGTTTTATCCTTGATTAGACTCTCCATGTATTTAAGCCCTGTGTTTTGTTCAGTTCTTTGTCTGGTATCATCTTAGGGTATGTTTACACGACAACGATGTACTAAAAACAGACAACAACGCTGTCAAAACGATCCCCGTTTATCCCCGTTTGACAACGATGTCAAAACGATCCCCCGCGAACACGTAATACACATGTGTGAACATGTAATATGCATGTGCATGACGTCACTGTTTTCACAAATTCACGTTTTTGTTGTTTAGATGGAGACGGTAAAGGCATCGTTTTCAAAACCTGTTTTCAAAAGCTTACTTTTTCAGGCCCCCAAAACGCTGTTGTCGTGTAAATGAATGGCCAAAATGCATAAAAAGTTTTCCGTTTTTTAGTTGAAAGCGCTGTCATGTAAACATACCCATAGTATTATGAGGTTAAGTTATTCTTTTCTCCTGCGTGTTTCCTTGTGAAGATTATAATTATTAAAAGACTGTCTATTTTGTACTACTCGTCTTTGTGCACTCATTACAGCCACACAATGTGACACACACATCACATGTATCTCAATGTGCTTCACGGGCACTGTGGTCTCCTTGGTAACCTAACAATAATAATAATAACTAACTTTATTAGGAGCAAAAGTGTTAATATGGCTTGGAATGATGCCCCAACTGTGGTATAGCTATAATTTTTTAATTTTCATACAATAAATATGGAAATGGTTTATGTTCATTTCAGTATTTGTTTAGATTGTCATAGTTTTAGGCATATTGTTTTAAGCATAATAATGTAAAATCCATATTTTTGCGAAGGATTTTCATATTTTAGAATTGAAAGTTTGAGTCTGGGAAAAGGATAAAACAATAAAATCCATTCATGAAAGGAAATTTTAAAGAAATTAGTAATGATGAAGGTTTGGTGAAAAGTTTCCAAGACATACTGTAAGATATAGAAAAGAAAGTTAAAATCTATTAGTTAAGCTATAATAATAATCAACCACTGGGTTACCAAATATATTAATAATATATAAATATATAAAATTATAAATATATTAAGACACCCAGATGTAGATAACAGATAGATGTACCACATGTATCATTTTATTAAATTTTAATTACAAACCCGATTCCAAAAAAGTTGGGACACTGTACAAATTGTGAATAAAAAAGGAATGCACTAATTTACAAATCTCATAAACTTATATTTTATTCACAATAGAATATAGATAACATATCAAATGTTGAAAGTGAGACATTTTGAAATGTCATGCCAAATATTGGCTCATTTTGGATTTCATGAGAGCTACACATTCCAAAAAAGTTGGGACAGGTAGCAATAAGAGGCCGGAAAAGTTAAATGTACATATAAGGGACAGCTGGAGGACCAATTTGCAACTTATTAGGTCAATTGGCAACATGATTGGGTATAAAAAGTGTCTCTCAGAAGTCAAGATGGGCAGAGGATCACCAATTCCCCCAATGCTGCGGCGAAAAATAGTGGAGCAATATCAGAAAGGAGTTTCTCAGAGAAAAATTGCAAAGAGTTTGAAGTTATCATCATCTACAGTGCATAATATCATCCAAAGATTCAGAGAATCTGGAACAATCTCTGTGTGTAAGGGTCAAGGCCGGAAAACCATACTGGATGCCCGTGATCTTCGGGCCCTTAGACGGCACTGCATCACATACAGGAATGCTACTGTAATGGAAATCACAACATGGGCTCAGGAATACTTCCAGAAAACATTGTCGGTGAACACAATCCACCGTGCCATTCGCCGTTGCCGGCTAAAACTCTATAGGTCAAAAAAGAAGCCATATCTAAACATGATCCAGAAGCCCAGGGGTTTTCTCTGGGCCAAGGCTCATTTAAAATGGACTGTGGCAAAGTGGAAAACTGTTCTGTGGTCAGACGAATCAAAATTTGTAGTTCTTTTTGGAAAACTGGGACGCCATGTCATCCGGACTAAAGAGGACAAGGACAACCCAAGTTGTTATCAGCGCTCAGTTCAGAAGCCTGCATCTCTGATGGTATGGGGTTGCATGAGTGCGTGTGGCATGGGCAGCTTACACATCTGGAAAGGCACCATCAATGCTGAAAGGTATATCCAAGTTCTAGAACAACATATGCTCCCATCCAGACGTCGTCTCTTTCAGGGAAGACCTTGCATTTTCCAACATGACAATGCCAGACCACATACTGCATCAGTTACAACATCATGGCTGCGTAGAAGAAGGATCCGGGTACTGAAATGGCCAGCCTGCAGTCCAGATCTTTCACCCATAGAAAACATTTGGTGCATTATAAAGAGGAAGATGCGACAAAGAAGACCTAAGACAGTTGAGCAACTAGAAGCCTGTATTAGACAAGAATGGGACAACATTCCTATTCCTAAACTTGAGCAACTTGTCTCCTCAGTCCCCAGACGTTTGCAGACTGTTATAAAAAGAAGAGGGGATGCCACACAGTGGTAAACATGGCCTTGTCCCAACTTTTTTGAGATGTGTTGATGCCATGAAATTTAAAATCAACTTATTTTTCCCTTAAAATGATACATTTTCTTAGTTTAAACATTTGATATGTCATCTATGTTGTATTCTGAATAAAATATTGAAATTTGAAACTTCCACATCATTGCATTCTGTTTTTATTCACAATTTGTACAGTGTCCCAACTTTTTTGGAATCGGGTTTGTAAACAGGAACAAAACAAGTTAACTTACCCCAAGGTACCTGTATTGTACTGTATCTTGTATTCTACTGTTTGTCAGTTTCTGTGATTTGTGGTAAATGTTGCTCTCTTTTGTTTTCTAGTGCCCTCTCGAAAACATAGTGCCTCCCACTGGAGACTCCAGAACATTGCCCAGGAATCTGTTGAAAGCTCTGACGAGGAGTTTTTTGACGCCCGGGGTAAGAATTGATCTTGTTCCTGATTGTTATTTATTAGTGGAAAGTGCTGGTCCTTCTAGGATTTGAATTTTAAAAACTCATTTGAAATGCATTTTAAAGACCCCCTGTGGTGAAAAACCAAGTTTTTAATGTTGTTTATATGTCTATGTGGTGTTTTTAATATGCTTTAAGACAAACCATGTGCAAATTCATCAGTCAACACCATTGCTGAGTATTTTCTCCTTAAAACTGCAGTGTACCAAAAACAGTCTGTGGCTTGGACAGTCCCCTGTTTCCTACCGTCACAAACAAATAACCAATTGCATCAACTTGCGGATGGGGCTTTTGCCTGCAGCAAATGTTTTCTTGCTCTGCGGGCATTTTAACACAGTGAGCACAAGAACACCTTTAAGAAGAGACAAGAAAAACCGGTGTATATAACAATATAGTGGGTGAATTATGTATATTACAATGTTATGATGATCTTTATGTCTTTCTCCACTGACTTTCTATGATGTTCAAAGCGTTTCTAAGGATGCTGATTTTTAAAAGGCAGCTGTCTGACTCTGAGATGGCAAATGGGAACATGGTTTGTGTAACATTAGCAACACATTATTAGCTGTTTGACAACGTAGTCAAGCCAAAGGCTAATCATATTAATTACAGTTATGTGTCCGATGTTGTAGAGAGCGATACATAAAAACGCATTACCATTCTGACAAATGGACTTGTATAGACGATCCTGTATAATTCGCTCTCCCTCTTCTTCTTCTGAATCAGTTTCTGGTTCAAACATATATGGCTGAATTAAACCAATATTTACACTTGCCATTATGCAGCGTTTACTACAGTAAAGTTGACCGAGTGGATCAGGTAGTCCAAGCTGGTGTGATTGAGTGGAGGTGGGGACTAATTTGCATATGCATGGTTCCGTGTACTAAATGAAGCAAGGGTGTAGAGTTACATTCAAGCTATTTTAAAGGGGTTATGAACTGAGAAATCAAATTTTCCTAGAGATTTTGACATATAAGAGGTCATCATACTATAAGAATATCTTGTAAGTTTCAGAACTGAAAACTTAATTGTTAGTCCAAAAAACAGCTTTGTAACCAAGCCCAGCGAACAACTCGTTGTGAAATCTATGATAGATATATAATTTACAGCGGGGAGAACAAGTATTTGATACACTGCCAATTTTGCAGGTTTTCCTACTTACAAAGCATGTAGAGGTCTGTAATTTTTATCATAGGTACACTTCAACTGTGAGAGACAGAATCTAAAACAAAAATCCAGAAAATCACATTGTATGATTTTTAAATAATTAATTTGCATTTTATTGCATGACATAAGTATTTGATCACCTACCAACCAGTAAGAATTCCAGCTCTCACAGACCTGTTAGTTTTTCTTTAAGAAGCCCTCCTGTTCTCCACTCATTACCTGTATTAACTGCACCTGTTTGAACTCATTACCTGTATAAAAGACACCTGTCCACACACTCAATCAAACAGACTCCAACCTCTCCACAATGGCCAAGACCAGAGAGCTGTGTAAGGACATCAGGGATAAAATTGTAGACGTGCACAAGGCTGGGATTGGCTACAGGACAATAGGCAAGCAGCTTGGTGAGAAGGCAACAACTGTTGGCGCAATTATTAGAAAATGGAAGAAGTTCAAGATGACGGTCAATCTCCCTCGGTCTGGGGCACCATGCAAGATCTCACCTCGTGGGGCATCAGTGATCATGAGGAAGGTGAGGGATCAGCCCAGAACTACATGGCAGGACCTGGTCAATGACCTGAAGAGAGCTGGGACCACAGTCTCAAAGAAAACCATTAGTAACACACTATGCCGTCATGGATTAAAATCCTGCAGCGCACGCAAGGTCCCTCTGCTCAAGCCAGCGCATGTCCAGGCCCGTCTGAAGTTTGCCAATGACCATCTGGATGATCCAGAGGAGGAATGGGAGAAGGTCATGTGGTCTGATGAGACAAAAATAGAGCTTTTTGGTCTAAACTCCACTCGCCGTGTTTGGAGGAAGAAGAAGAATGAGTACAACCCCAAGAACACCATCCCAACCGTGAAGCATGGAGGTGGAAACATCATTCTTTGGGGATGCTTTTCTGCAAAGGGGACAGGACGACTGCACCGTATTGAGGGGAGGATGGATGGGGCCATGTATCGTGAGATCTTGGCCAACAACCTCCTTCCCTCAGTAAGAGCATTGAAGATGGGTCGTGGCTGGGTCTTCCAGCATGACAATGACCCGAAGCACACAGCCAGGGCAACTAAGGAGTGGCTCCATAAGAAGCATCTTAAGGTCCTGGAGTGGCCTAGCCAGTCTCCAGAACTGAACCCAATAGAAAATCTTTGGAGGGAGCTGAAAGTCCTTATTGCCCAGCGACAGCCCCGAAACCTGAAGGATCTGGAGAAGGTCTGTATGGAGGAGTGGGCCAAAATCCCTGCTGCAGTGTGTGCAAACCTGGTCAAGAACTACAGGAAACATATGATCTCTGTAATTGCAAACAAAGGTTTCTGTACCAAATATTAAGTTCTGCTTTTCTGATGTATCAAATACTTATGTCATGCAATAAAATGCAAATTAATTACTTAAAAATCATACAATGTGATTTTCTGGATTTTTGTTTTAGATTCCGTCACTCACAGTTGAAGAGTACCTATGATAAAAATTACAGACTTCTACATGCTTTGTAAGTAGGCAAACCTGCAAAATCGGCAGTGTATCAAATACTTGTTCTCCCCACTGTATGTAATTTCCTGTAAAGGATCAATAAAGTATCAACAACAATCAGAAGAAAATCAAGGCCTACTTCATCATTGCAACTTTGGCCCCGCCCACTGGTGTGTTAGTGAGATGACGAGGATACAAGAGCGATACAGGATGGACTACAAATAACATTACCTTCCAAAGGATCCTTATGCTAGGAATGTGGTTATTTATTTTCAAAAATGTGAATGTCTCAGTTGAGCATTATTTATTTGTATTCGGTAAATTTCACTGTGGATTCTTTGGTAAATCATTCGCAATTTCGGCGCAGGCTTTGCAAACAGACTTTTACAATATGGACTCGACAGTAATGCAACAACATGTAAATAACCGTGTTAATTCTAATGCCTGATCTGTGACCAGTGATTTCTGTAATGATTCATGTACAGTCAGATGTTCTTTGCCTATGTGTCAGTAAATCAAACCAGTGACTAAACGGTGAACTTCACATTGTTTCTCTTAGTAGGATGAAAATAATCTGTTATTTAAACTGAGATTAAATTATACATAGAAAGCAATCAAAGAACGCTCTCTTTACAATAGCTGGAATTGTCAATCAAACAGCGCAAGTTTATCAGTGATAGAGTTCTGGACTTTCGCCAAATCTCCCCTTATAATCAACGAATCTCTTATTTACATTGTGTTTGCACTATTAGTTATGATGAAAGCCTTCGTTAGTGTGCAGAAATCGAGTTGCAATGACGAGATCACTGCATTCATGCGCTCAACATGTCTGTGATCGGCTACAGTGCTCATCAATGAAACCTTTCATGCCACGATCTAAATATAATGCCATAGATCTAAATATAATGCTATAACAACCCATTCTCACTCCCAAGGCGTCAAAATCTGAAGCATGGTCAAGTGCCTTTCGCGTCACAATGAAGACGCTAAAGGTACCCCTAGGCGTAATTTTTTGACGCGCAGGGTACTCCATTGATTTCAATGTGAAACCTTTGGCGTCATACACAGACGCGTTGGGCATGGGAATGTTATCGTCATGATGAAATTATATACTGGGTTATGATTTTGCCAGTATGACATGTTGGAGTGTGATTCTCAATTTAATCAGCCACCATAATTTTATTTACATTTATTTTATTTATGCTATTTAGACACGTTGTAACCCAACCCCATCCCATCCCATCCCTAAACATACCCATTTGTGTATTATATGATATAAAATACAGGATATAATAGGCAGATACGACTGCATGCACAATTTATTCAAAAAGTACAAATATTCCAAGTGTTCCGAGGCCAAACGATTGATTTGTGTGAAGAAAATCCCCAAACGTGATCAGCGTCTCCATTCACCGAAGATCATGCACACATTAAAATTTCAAAAATTGCCGCCCGAAGAAACGTTACGTCAGATTTCATAGTGAAATTGCATTGGCTCTCGTATGTTTCGTGACCAATTGCGTCATTGCGTCAGCTTTGATTGTAAAATGTCATTGGCTCTCGTGTGTCTTGTGACCGATTGCGTCATGCTCAAGAGTCAGGTATATCATTTGAATGAGATATGACAGACTGAGTGTGTGCGTGCGTTCACGCAGCGGCGGGATCATCATTTCAGCGATTAAAACATTAAGATCAACTCTGTTCTTTACATGAAGATATCGTATGACTTCAGAAGACTTGGAATGCAACATGAGTTAATACTTTTATACTGTTTTTAGTCAGTTTTTGCAATAAATACCTGTGACTGTACTTTTATTTGCCTGTTATGTGTTTTATATTGTTTAGAAGTGGGTAGGTTTAGGGTAGGAGTTGGGTTAGTTGCTCCAAAATATAAAAGTAGCCTATAAATATTCATAAAATCATGTCTGCTTTTACAAATGCAAAGAATTAAATGCGTCTTGATCTGACGCATTGGGAAACAACTGAAATCAATGGAGTACCCTGCGTGTCGATATAGTGACGCCTAGGGGTACCTTTAGCGTCTTCATTGTGACGCGGAAGGCACTTGATCGTGCTTCAGATTTTGACGTCTTGGGAGTGAGAACGGGTTGGCTATAATCAACACGTTTCACGGTTAGTTAACCTTGAGAGCTGTAATAGTAAATCAAGTTAAAAGTTTTTCGAGAGAGTTCCACATGTAATAATTAGATATTAGCCAATCACAGCAGTGGGCGTTTGAAGTCTCACAGCAGACACACCCCTTGAAACAGCCCCCTGAAACTTCAAATCAGATGGCTAAAATCAGAAAAATGCTTTTTATTTCTAAATTATGACAATTTTTAACGTAAAAATCATACTAACATTATAAGTGCACCCAAGGAAACATTATACGACAATAAAACAATGCAGTTCATGACCCCTTTAAGGCATAAAGAAATTTTTTTCACAGGACAAAAAACATTTAAATATGTCATTTTGATTATCAAAGATGAGTTTTAAGAGATAAAATTGTTGACTGCACGGAGACTTTAAGTTGCTGGAGGACAAAAGACTCAAAACAACTGTCAGTCAGATGAATTACAGGGATTTTCATTCAAACTCAAAGCTTTTGGTGTATTTAAATTATACGTCTGCAAATCATAAATTGTGTGTGAAGTGCAAATAGCATTTGGAGCATTTAGCATTGCTTGTTTGAAGTGTGCGTTGCACACAAAATACCCTTAAAAAGTAGCTGAAATCCCTTATGGAATTAAGACAGCATGCAGCTCAAACAGAACTAGACTGAAGAGACTATCGAGCTATTTCTGAAGGCTTTGTGGCTTACAAACATTAAACAGAGGGGATTTTCTGAAGGAGCCAGTTATCTACAGACTTCAAATGAAAACTGTATACAGACACCACAGGTCAAACCTAAATGGAGAGCCACTCAAATAGCATTTTTAATGCATTAAATTCCATGTCCTTAATTATAAGATGGATATGACATCACCATGTGGATGTACCTGAGGTTTTAGAAACTGCATTTCATTTGCAAAGAAATGAAGGACACCTGATCCATAGCCGTCTTTCTTTGGCTAGACAGCCAGTCACAACACAGATTTAAGAAAAGGCTAAAGTAATACATCACAAACAACACACTGACTGCAGACTGGTATTATGGTACTCAAGGACAAACAAATGTGAAATAAATTTAAATCAATTGTACTTATGCAAAAATCTGAGTATGGTATATTCAGGCTCAGATTTCCATTTGTAAAAACAAGAGTTACTCCCTCAGGCTCTTTTCGCAACGAAATGCTGAAGTAATGCCGGACAACTTATTAATGACTCGCTTGCATATGTTGATGTCATTTGTTGTGTAGCAACCAGCAGGATTATAATTGGTTCAATTCAGTTATTCATGAGGTACAAATTGCCCAGTGGTATTTTTCAAGCATCGAGCATTCTCAAGTAGCATTTGTATGAATTTTTATGGGCAAATAGTTCTTTTGTTAATCCCAGAAGTAATATGTCTGAAAGTGCACTGAAGGTACTGCAGTATTTTGTTCGCTTCGCTGTCTTATCTTACATGTATTAGGCTAGATTGCTATCGGCGGTGGAGTACCTGTGAGTGATTATGGCTGTTATCTCTACAGAATCAGTTGGGGAGTTCAGAATCTTAGCATATGTAAAAGGTTTGTGGAAATGAAACATTTGAAGCCCCGCATAACTTTCCACATTCCACATTTATTTCAATCTTTGTACGCTGAAAATTGTGAATGGAAATAATACATGGCAAGGTCATTTACAGGGTAGCAATTTTAATATTTAATTTGTGCAGTATTGTCTTGAGAGCAACAAAATGTAATACATGAATTTTTTTACATATAGAGTAGAAGGTTGTACATGTATTTTTTCTGCTTTTGATTTCACATCCTACAGCATTCCGGTGCTAATGTGAAAATTGGTCCAAATGTTTAATGAACCCATCAGTAAAGGGCTGAAAAGCAGGGCCACCCATTTGTCTGCATCATACTGTTATCTGGATAGGCTCCTACGGGCACACAGCCCTTGAAGCTGCCCATTTATTACTGCAACACTTGTCAGACTGTGCTGTACGCTGCCAGCAGGTATTAACTTAAATCAGGATGATCTTGCATGCTAATTAGCCTCCGCTCCCCGATCAGTAATCAAGTTGCATCTCTGTATGATCATGATTTGGGCCCAATATGCTAAGAGAACAGTGATTGTAGTGTTTGATAGGAACGTTGAAGGATTAGTTCAACCACAAAGGAATATTCTGCCATCATTTACTCACCATCATGTTGTTCCAAACCTGCATGACTTGAAGATGTTTTGAAGACTGTATTGGTTGCTGTTTGCTGGTTGGTTGTCACTTACAATGAATAGGGACCATCAGCTTCAAAACGTATCATAAAAGTGGTCCGCATGAATACTTTAAAAAGTCTTTTTTTAGAGAACAAAATGTAAGTTGTTATTCATTAACTGATTTGTAACCAAATTATTATTTTGAGTCAGATCTTTACAGTGAAATGGTTGATCTGCTTCATAAACCAGTTTGAATGATTTGTTTACAAATTGGAATGATTTGTTTCAATGAGCCAGTTCAAATTCACTACCTAAATGACTAGGTTGCAGTGGTTAACCAATCAGAATAAAAAAAAAAATCACAATGAATTGGTCGATCCACTTCACAAAACAAAATGTGCCTGTCCCAATAACCACACTTATGGGCACACTAAATCCACACTATCTCTATCAAAAATAGATAGAGAAATACCGCATCAAAGTGGTATTTGAGGTAGAGTACATTTAACTTTTAATGAGTTACCCCCAACACTGGTTGTAAGTGTTTCCTATTAGGTAATCACAAGTTCTACACTTGCGGTCTTCATGCCCACTTGAACACTTGGGCCAAATTCAGGAAATGCATCATATGAGTAGATAAGTGGTCAAATGCAAAGACTGCAAGTGCTATTTTTAGGAACAGGCCTTTTGTTTAAAAACTGGAATGATTTGGTTCAGTGATCCGGTTCAAAGTCACTAACTCATTGATTTGGTTGCATTGGTTAACCAAATGATTCTTTTGAGTCAGATCTTTACAATAAATCTAATGATCTGCTTCACAAAAGAAGTTTGAATGAAATTGGAATGATTTAGTTCAATGATCCAACTCAAACTCTCCGACTCAATGATTCAGTTGCAGTGGTTAACTGCTCACTGAAGGGGAAGCTTATCAGTGACTAATAACTTAAATTTGGTCTGTTTCTCGCAAAAAGAAGACGTCAGGCGTGGCATATATGTGACTTATTTCTGGTAAGAAAGAGAGTCATTTAGGTTTTACATGACATGAGGGTATAGGTAAATTATGACAGAATATTTAGGTGAACTGTTCCTTTAAGAAAAATCATCTAATGTTACGTCACATTATTCAGTTCATATTTGTCAAATACATAATTAATAATTTGGCACTCAGTGAATGACAAAAACATGCCAAAAGTCATCCAGATATCATTATATTTTCACATTAGTATGCTGCGTCAGTGTATGTCTGTCCAGAGGTTTGTTTTGCTTTCTCAGTTGCTTGCCGGAGCTTGTCTCATTTCCTTTTCTTGTTTTGTTTTTCTCTGTCTCATCCCTTCATTTGCCATTCTTGCCTGTAGTTTTGACTGTCATTTTTCTCAAAATATTGACTCTCTGAACAAGTTGTTTGCAAAATGTTCGTGAGCTACCCTTCAAGTTGTCAAGATCTAAATCTGTAATAAAAGACTTGACATAATACCAGAGCTTCTCTATTTGATGCTGCAAGTTTGTGATGCTCTTGAATATATTCCTATGGCCATTAATTTTCTCCTTGTACCCACCTACACGTCATCACTCACATTTTTGTATCTCTCCATCACCATCTGTATCTCTCTGTATCTGTTTATTTCCACATCCTTCCCATGCCCTTTATTAAGATGCAAACACATGCACTGTAAAAAATACCATAGCAATGCGATGCAAGAGATTTTTGACCTCACCTCACACAAATACAGTGTTTAGCTTTGCACTAAATTCAAGGCAACACAATTATCTTTGAGTTTAAATGTAAGTGTTTGTTCACTGAATGTTAAAAAAAAATCTTGTCAGCAACTACAGGTTGTAAAATTGGCAACTGATGAATCTTTAATTTGTTCTTTTCTTTAACCTGTTGAAAGGGTTCTAGGTCTAGAGAAGACGATATTGCAAAATAAAAATATTTCATTGCAACAAAATGACGCTAAAACTCTTTTTTTCTTTTTCAAAGATGCAAAATGAAGAAAAAATAATCTTATAACAGTAACCATATACAGTGGGGAGAACAAGTATTTGATACACTGCCGATTTTGCAGGTTTGCTCACTTACAAAGCATGTAGAAGTCTGTAATTTTTATCATAGGTACACTTCAACTGTGAGTGACGGAATCTAAAAATCCAGAAAATCACATTGTATGTAATTGTAATTTGCATTTTATTGCATGACATAAGTATTTGATACATCAGGAAAGCAGAACTTAATATTTGGTACAGAAACCTTTGTTTGCAATTACAGAGATCATACGTTTCCTGTAGTTCTTGACCAGGTTTGCACACACTGCAGCAGGGATTTTGGCCCACTCCTCCATACAGACCTTCTCCAGATCCTTCAGGTTTCGGGGCTGTCGCTGGGCAATACGGACTTTCAGCTCCCTCCAAAGATTTTCTATTGGGTTCAGGTCTGGAGACTGGCTAGGCCACTCCAGGACCTTGAGATGCTTCTTACGGAGCCACTCCTTAGTTGCCCTGGCTGTGTGTTTCGGGTCGTTGTCATGCTGGAAGACCCAGCCACGACCCATCTTCAATGCTCTTACTGAGGGAAGGAGGTTGTTGGCCAAGATCTCACGATACATGGCCCCATCCATCCTCCCCTCAATACGGTGCAGTCGTCCTGTCCCCTTTACAGAAAAGCATCCCCAAAGAATGATGTTTCCACCTCCCTGCTTCACGGTTGGGATGGTGTTCTTGGGGTTGTACTCATCCTTCTTCTTCCTCCAAACACGGCGAGTGGAGTTTAGACCAAAAAGCTCTATTTTTGTCTCATCAGACCACATGACCTTCTCCCATTCCTCCTCTGGATCATCCAGATGGTCATTGGCAAACTTCAGACAGGCCTGGACATGCACTGTCTTAAATCATGGATTAAAATCCTGCAGCGCACGCAAGGTCCCCACCTTGCGTGCGCTGCAGGATTTTAATCCATGACGGCGTAGTGTGTTACTAATGGTTTTCTTTGAGACTGTGGTCCCAGCTCTCTTCAAGTCATTGACCTTACTCTTCTAAAACAGATTGTTTCAAAGCAGCTTTACAGTGATAACAGGAAAATAATGCAACAAAAGGTGGATACGTGTGCTTTAAATGCATTTGAGACGTAACTCCCCAGCGCATAGCTCACATTTTACAGTTGTATCCTTACCTGTAAATGTTAGAAAGTCACGCAATTATTATTCCATTTTGCATACAAGCCTTGTCCTGACACTAAGAAATTCTTTACTAAACTTAACAGGGTGGTAACTTAACATCTGGTAAGAGATTAAATGTAATGAGATTCTACATGTAACATATGTTAATTGTATTTTTTTATGAGATCAGTAAGTGTAAAGGCACTATTATAATGGAGTAGGCCGAAATATAATATGATTACTAAGAGTGCGCATTGTTTGGATGACAACGTTGGGCAGAATGTGGATTTTTTTTTTAGATAATGAATTAAAAGTAATGATTTTTACATTTTTGATTTTAAAATTTGTAATAATAATTTGTGGATAATGGAATCATTTTTGGATAGTGGATTTTTCAATTATCAAAATAATCATTCAAATAATGATTATTTGAATGTCAACATGGCCATATTGCTCCATATTGCAGTTACCAGTGCCATTCTATTCCATATACTCCACATATTCCTTTTCAGCACATTTGGGTGCCTTGGAAGCAAAATCTTATATTCATTCAAACATGAATAATCCTCTAATTGGCTGTTATGAAATTGGCTAATGCTGTAGTCGCAGATGGTAAGAGAATGACCCCATGGCCTTTAGCGGCATACTAATGACTGACTGATATGAGCAAAATAAAGTTTGTAGACTTTTTTCAGATTATTATAGGAGACAGAGTTCATCCTCAAAAATTGACTAATTTACAACCAGAGGAAAACACAGAGAGAGTGATCCATCTTCATTAGTTTCTTATCATCTTATTCCACAGCCTCTCCTTCTTCCCTGCCTGCTCCCAGCTATCTCAGTGGTCTATTTTTGGCTCCATGAGTTTTTTTTTTTTTTTTTTTTTGCCCTTTTGTCTCTGTGTGTTGTGAAAAACCTCTTTTAAATGATTCCCTGTGAGCATTTTTCTCTTACCTCTGTGTTAAGGGCACTTCATGAAGACATGGCCTAGGAATAGACCTTATTTAGTAAAAGAAGCCCATTTTTTGTATAGCGGATGATTTGAAGCAAAATTATGGTCTTATTAATTAGGGCTACAGAAAGTATCCTAAAGTCTATGTGTGTGAATGGCTATTGTCAAATGTGAAGCTTAAAAACAGAAATATATATATATATATTTAAAAGTGGTGGTGCAAAATTTAATGATTTTGCGGTGTAGTGGGGAATATAATTTTGTGATTCCTAATGCTTTACAACAAGGTTATGTACATTACCATTTGTGCATGTAACACGTATTACATTTTAAATTAGGTATCATGAAATAATGAATATATTTTAAAGCATTCGTTTTTCGTTATTGTTAATTTATAAATTACCTTTCTATGTGTTTTTATTTACTACATAAGTAATAAGTCCCTTTTTATTCCGTTTTTTTGACCTCTGTTTTGTTCAGAGCACATGCCTTTAGCCTCTGCATCCACTAAAAAAAAAGCTCCTTTACACTTCTCATCAGAGCTATTTAAAAAACAAAGTCCCTCAGGGCTTTTTTTTTCTTTTTACATGTTTTACCTAAAACGTGGGCGATGTGAGCATTATGGAGCGCTAAGAACTCTCATGTAATCTGTGTTTCATTCATACTGGTAGCCTGAGGCGCCCTTGCGCAAGAAAGTCCAAGACTCATAGAAAGAATAATACTTCATGAGGTTACAAGAATCCCCTTATATGGACAAATATAAGCTATCACTGTAGCTGAATATAAAGTAGATAGAAACATTTTGACGGATGAAACATGAAGGAAATAAGCATGATTGCAACAATGTATGGTTTATGTCTGTTTTATAAGCCATTTTCGGTATTTTCATAAGAATGTTATTATAATGCAATGCTAATCAACATAGCCTATCACAGTATAGAATACTATAAAATAATATTTTATCTCATTCTATGAAAAGAAGCCACATCAGGGGCCAGATGCATAGCCATTATGTTAAGACTTATTGGGGTTATGGGGTCGATAATCTTAGTTCACTCAAAAATGATCCCATAATTTACTCACCCTCAAGCCACCCTAGGTGTATATGACTCTTTCTTCTTTGAGCCAAACACAATCAGAGTTATATTAAAAATATCCTGGCTATTTCAAGATTTATATTGGGAGTGAATGGTACCTTAGATGTTGAAGCCCAATAAAGCACATCCATCCATCATAAAAGTAATCCATACGGCTCCAGTGGGTTAATAAAGACCTTCTGAAGCGAAGCGATGCGTTTTGTAAGAAAAATATCCATATTTATAAATTTATAAACTATAATCACTGGCTTCCGGTAACGGAACAAGTGTAGTTCCGGCGGAAGAGTGACCTCTGACCCGACACATTTTTATATATATATATATATATATATATAATGTGCCGGGTCAGAATATATATATATATATTTGACCAAATGTTGATGGTCAAGGGGCGTAAATTTGTCCTAAACTAAGTTGCCACTATTATATTATATTATATTATAAAATAAAATCATATTATTATATAAAAAACATTGGATTTGTGACTTATGCTTTAACAAAAAACTAATTTGAAGAAAGAACTACCAGTATTATAGACCCTAAATTCCTTCATTGTACTGAATGGCTTCTCATGTGCTGCTGATCCGCAGATGTTCTGGAGGGGAAGACGGCCTTACTCCTGGAAATGAGCCAGTGGAACTCCAATGACCTGGTGGAGCAGATCGAAACACTGGGACACCTAGAGCACTCCAGAGGTAAAAGCACCACGGTCTCCTGAAGACATCTCACCTACATGTTTTTGTATCTTGAATACATTATATTCATCCTTTAAATAAGGTATAATAAACACTTTAATCAACCAAGTAAAGGTGAATTTACCAGGAGTTGCTTGTGATTTTACGGTACATTAATTTTCATAAATTTTAACTGACATGTAAAATTGCTGTGAAAACCGTGGATAATCTCAATGCTGCTCCTCCCTAATTAGTTTACTTTACCCTAAATAGCAGTTTTCAAGGCACACAGCTTGTTTGGCGTCTAACTTAAAGCTGCAGTCCGTAACTTTTTTGGGTTAAAAATTATTCAAAATAAAATTTTGAGCAAGTACATACCCAGCCAGTGTTCAAAACTATCTGCTTACCTTAGCTCGATTTACAACGGTAAGCTTGTAATAATGTTTTTAATTCCAGTGGTACTGGTGGATTTCCACGGGAAATTCAAGTATATATTTGCGTCATTACGTCACATCTGTACACATAAAGAAGATGTCCCGGCTAGTAGGCTATATTGCGTGCGAGGATGTTGGAGGTGGAGATTTATAGCCTTTTCTCACATCACTTGATATAATTAAACTTATCAATTTGATGGCGGATCCAGAAAGGTTCAAACGACAATCACTAGTGACAACTGGAGATTCATCCGTTGTAAAATGCAAAAGACTTCGGACTTTCGGAGTGGCTACAGAAAAAAAGAGACTGCACCGGGCCCATGCGAAAACAAGGATAAAAAGGGCTTTTGAAAGGTGGCGTGAGCTCCGTGTTTTGAAGGGGTTCAAAACGGACACAGAGACGTTTTTTTTTCTGCTGGACAGGTCAGACATTTCAATTGTTAAATTCATACAGTTACGGAGTTTTCTTTGTTGTGCCTTTCTCGTTTTGTTATGTGCATCATGGTAAATATCAATTATTTTGTGCTAGCTATGGGAGGGAGCAATTCACCTCTACTCCACATTAATTTGTTGGTATATGACAATTAGAAATTAGACTGCACAGAAATGGAAACTGAACTACAGGTAGCCCTAATACACATGAAATGTAGTCACGCAATGCTGATGTTGTTAACATTAACAGTTTGAAAACAAAGTATAACTTGCACGGTTTGACGTGATATGATAAGTGATCGTTAGATTTAATCATCGTGATTTATTTTCCCTTAGTTGGTCAGAACAAAAGTGAATGTTAGCTACTTGTTCAGATGACATTTTCCGGTGAAAATTCTTATGTTGGTCATACTTTCAAAAAGTAGAATCTGTGACTCCCAATGACAGTATCCACACCAGCGCGGTGACTGACAGCCGCACATTCTCCTCAAAACATTGGATTCATCCACGCTGTGCCGTGCCGAGGCACAATTCACGTAAAGTTGATCATTCCGCGAATAACTGCAATTGCAGATTTCGAACAGAGATGGCGACAAAGAGGAAAAAGTACGGACTGCAGCTTTAAAGTGGGGAAGTTCAGTGAAGAGAGAATCAACAGTGACTAATGCTACAGATGCAGCGTAATCACTGTTTTGCTTCTCTAAGCTGTATTAATACCTCAGGACACGCAGTGACTATATAACTCTCACACACATTTAACTCCCTTTAGAGAGACACCCTAATGCTACATGGGAGAATTAGAGTTTCTGTAATGCTGCACGACAGCTACTTTTAAATGAGGAGAAATAGGCAGCTCACTTTTTGACACTCATTTTAGAAAAATATGTTTCATCAGACTGCGATGAGTCCTATTGAAAGACCAATAAATGTGGCAGCATGATTGAGCGCCCGATCAGGGTTTCTCAGCCACAAACAATGAGTTCATCAGCAGTGTTTGCTTTAGTTTTGTTGAGATGTGTTTTGAGAAAACCCTGGGTCTTGAGAGATTCATCTTTATTCCCGCTTGTGGAAGAAGGTCTCCATCCATACAGTTTTTCCCCCCACAGGTCTGTTATTTGTGCAAGGATTTATGGATGGCTTAGAGCAGTGTAGAAACTTAAAATCATGTGGATTTGGTTATTTTGGTTTTCATGATGGTAAGGTCACAGATTATAAAGAGACAGAGAAAGAGAAAGGATTGAGACAGACAGAGCGAGAGAGGATTACCACTAACAATTATATGTTTTCATTTCACAGTTAATAAATCTGGAACATATTTCAGATTCAAAGAGAGCAGGGATAAATCCCACCACTTAACTAAACCATTTATTTATTTATTTATTTATTTATTTATTTCCACACCAGAGGGTTTAAGCATGACCCAATTTATGAATTTCCAATTTTAAAAAAATGTAAATAGATAGGATACGTGCTGAAATACCTTATTTAGAGCCTAACAAACAAAACCTGAGTCTTCAAACCCACATTTCCGTTAAATTAAACTGTGAATTCAAACACACCTGAGCACAGTAGGCTTAGGAAAACACCGGCAACCTCTCACTAATGAACGAGAAGTGCACTGAAGCGAGTGAAAGTGGAAGCAAGATGTCAAAAAGTGAAAGCTGTGGATCACATGAGCACTGGGACAAAACCATTAAAAGTTCTGAAAAATAAACAGAATGAGACTTGATTAGGTTAACAACTACCCAATTTTTTTGAGGTTTGTGACTATGGCCGTAGCCAGCTATGAGGTCACCGACAGAGGTGTATATAATAAAGGTTGTGAAATAAGTGCATAATATAGTTTACTCTACTTTAGTGCTGCAAGAATATTACACAGCACCGAACTCTTCTCATCTGAGCTGCCTCATTGGTCTGTCACCACTCGTCAATGTCAAAATATTGAGATGACCAATCAAATCAAAGTAGGTGGGCTTTATTTTCACAGAAGCTGCTGAACGTAATTCTAGCGCGGCGCTTCAGTTAACAGTCATAAAGTGTGAGATAAGATGTAACCCAGCAAGCAATTTTGCGTTTAAAATACGTCTAATAGCCGTTCAAACAGCCCGGACGTCTAGGCTAAAACAAGGCAAAATTTGGGCTGTCAGTGAAAATTGAATACGTCTAACCATATACCAAGAATAGACTAGTCATACGTCAAAAAAAATGAAAGCAAACACCTTGTAATCACTGTTGACTTTGCTTAGATGATGGAATATCATACATCTCACAAGTTATTTTGGCAAAAACAACATGTAACCAAATTCAAGGTTAAGTGGGTTACTCATAGCCGGACTATATCGGGTCTATAGTTAACCGAGACGGTGAAGTGACGGCTATTGCTTGCCGGGAAGTAGCTAAACTAAACATTTCATTTTTGACAGTTGTTTTAATCAGGGATGCAAACTAATACAATTTTGTCTAATTTTGCCAGTTTGAATTGAAAATAGGCCTATATAATTTACGTGACTCATGTAATATAATAATTAGAAACTAATGTGAGGGGACAAAAAAACGTTTTCATCATATTAAACTAATAATGAATATGCACATATTGTGAATTAATTTAATAAACTTATTTACTTAGCTTTCCTGGTAGCCTTCAGTAAATTAACTTATAAGAAAATGATTTGTAAAACATATAAATATCAGTTGACATTAAACTTCACTGACATTAAATGGAGATGAGGAGAGAGCAGGTATTGACAAATAATCTACTGCCCACTGGTTTTAAAGCTATTGTTATCCTTTTTTTGGCCTTCAAACGTCAAAATGCACTTAAAATGCACATATCGTAGATCAGAGAAATCTAAATTTTCTTGGGGGAGCATGCCCCCAAACCCCCCTATATAGATCAAGTTTGGGACCTCATGCCCCTTTTACACCAAGCCAGTTTGAGTGCTGGTTCTGAGCCAGAGCCTAGTTTCAAATCAGTTATTTGTCTTTCGATACCCAAAGCACCAGCTCTGAAACAGGAATAGTGGTTTGTAAGTAGCACCAAAACATTGCTGGTCTAAAAGTAAGAAACGCTTGCGTCAGTGGCTGGGGGCAGGGTTACCGTGACCAACAAGACGAACAGAAACTTGGATGCTGATGTAGGTTCGCAAAGCCATGAGGATCAATAGTAAGCGCAACTCCCGCCATTGTTGATGGTGTGTTTGTTTTTGGCGCTGCCGCGCTATCATTGCTGGGAAAGATGAGACGTACAGTGACGTAAGACCTGGCTCTGTGGTGGCTCTCTAGCCCGTGGAAAGGCAAACCGATTCTTAGAAGGCTCGCCAATCGAACCAACTCCGAAACAGCAATAGAACTAGCTCTGAACTAGTACCCGGTTCATGCTAGTGGAAAAGGGGTATCAGTGATTATAAAACCCTGCCTACAGCCCTGTTTGTGACACAGACTTTAGCCCCACTAACCCACAGGCACAATACAGTACAATTTTGGCACAGCACTTTGTGATTAGGGTTAGGGTTCCGATGGCCCATGCATCGGATATGTTGCAAACCCCCTTTTTGCGTATCCCCTGACCCCATAAATAGCATAGACAATAAATAACCTGTGTATTTTTCTGCTTCTTTTTCCCGATGGAAAATATCTGACATCTTCATTATGCTTACTGAATATGTGTGTGTGTGCTCAAGGCTGTTGTGTTGATCCTGGTTTCTCCAGCTCTGTTATACTGTTCTTATTAAACAAGCTAATTTACATCTCCATCACCTTCATCAGGCCATCACTGCTGGTAAAATGTAAAATCTCAAATGTGAAATCATCTCCTCCAGAGTTAGAATAAATGTAATTATAACTAATTTTACAAATGAACGGTGATTATAATTTATGATGTACCACACAAGCATAGCATATAGCTGCTTATTAGCACTGAGCTGACATGACTTTAATTTTTTTTAGTGTTATTCAGTGAAATGAAGGAGCTTAGGGAAATACTTCACTTGTTTACAAGCAAATGAAAGACCTATAAAGATATAGAAAACAACTCCCAGCCCCATGGATATAAACTCTAATTTAAATCAGAACAAGATTTGATAATGTTAATTGCTGAATTGTTGTTTTGAGTGCCATTCAGATTTTAAAGGAAAAATACTCTCTATTTGTCTCTTTCTGTTCTCCCTCTCCTGTTTGTCTGGAGATTTCTTGCATTATTTATTAATACCCATTTTCTCCAGCCTCACACAGAGCCACAAACAGATGCAGACTGTCTTGCTGTTATAATTTCGAGGCAGTTAGGGCACAGCCTCTAGCAGCGTGAGCTGTGATGACTGACAAAGAGCAGTTGAGATCTGACAGAAAACCTTCAGTGCTCTTTAAAAAGGCTAAATAATGGGCCAATCACAATATTAGTTACAGGAATTATAAAAGGCCATTTTACCTGCAGTTCTGCACTATTTCAAATGAAATATTGTCCTCAAAAGGGACATTTTTTAGATAGGTTATTCTTGGAGGGAAAACTGCCTCCATGAGGATGGTGAAAATTCTCCTTCAGTTATTGCAAGAAGTAAATTCAGTAGAGTGTTTAACAAGACAAGCATTATTATAAACCTGCCCAGACAGAATGCATTTTTGTGCTGATTTTCAGTTGTTATTATTATTATCCGTTATTTTTGAATGGCTGTCAGTGGAGAAAGATACCTTTTGCCAGCAGAGTGTAGTTATTGCATTTTCCAGCAAGGACTATTGGGGAACTTATCAAATTGAGAGAGCTTACTGGGTTGGGATATTGAATTGTCACATTGTCATGTTCACATTCTGGTTTGTTTATTGTTAATTAATTAATAATAATAATAATAATAATAATAATAAAGAGAGAGCTTACATTGAAAACTATAGTGTGGTGAATAATCTTATGTATCATTGTGTGCAAATAATGCATTATGTGCAATTTAGCTTTATGTATGTGTAAAAAGTGGGACTGCATGTGCAATTAAGTATTTTTGTTACACAAATTCATATTTTATATGAATATTTATATTACAAATTATTAATAGCCTATTTGATACAAAAGGTCAATTTAAAGTAGAATAAGAATAAAATAAAATTGTATACATTATTATGTCAATTCATTTACCCTTAAAAGCATGAATGCTTCACTAATCATTATTACATCTTTGGGTCTTTATCGACCTTTATCTAACACGGATGGAATTCTACCTGTCGCGATAATATAAAACTCTCCTGATATCAGAGTACCAATTACAGAAGAATAAAGCATATTTTGTTACCTTTTGGAGCTTGGAAGGGTTCAGTTTGAGCAGATGTTTTATACCATCATTACTGTCCTCGTCAGAGCTCATTTCCCAGTACGTTTAGCATCTGGCTCATATTCACAATCTCAAACATATTCTCAAAACTATCATTTTCAACATCTTCAAAATCAATATTTTGATCGCTGACGGGTTCTTCATCAGATCCATAATCAAGTGACAGTGTCACTAATATTTGATTGCGTTCAGTACTTGCTCTGCAGTAAATTGCTGAGCCATTTCAAGTTTTGCTGATGATACTTCCTATTCTTTTGTTTTCTGCCTGCGCTAACTGTGAGTGAAACATCACTTCATCATTGTGTATCAGACATCTCCAACTTATGGAATAAAGGTGAATTGCACTTATTCAGTCATCAAAGATTCAATTATTGTCGTTAGCGATCCCTATACAATTTGTGCAAAAAATGAATGGGAAAACAGGCATTCTTTTATAATTTTATTATTTTTTCCTTGTAATATTGTTTATAATGAATTGATGAGGAATACTATGGGCCAGATTTACTAACAGCTTTCGTCAGCGCAAACCCTCTTTTGGCATTAAAAAACTGCTGTCAGGATTTACTAAAGAAACGCAGTAATACACTATATTGCCAAAAGTATTGGGACACCCCTCCAAATCATTGAATTCAGGTGTTCCCATCACTTCCATGGCCAAAGGTGTATAAAATCAAGCACCTAGGCATGCAGACTGCTTCTATAAACATAGAAACGTGAAAGAATGGGTCGCTCTCAGGAGCTCAGTGAATTCAAGCGTGGTACGTTGATAGGTTGCCACCTATGTAATAAGTCCATTCATGAAATTTCCTCACTACTAAATATTCTATGGTCAACTGTTAGTGGTATTATAACAAAGTGGAAGCAATTGTGAACAACAGCAACTCAGCAATGAAGTGGTAGGCCACGTAAAATCACAGAGCGGGGTCAGCGCATGCTGAGGCACACAGTGCGCAGAAGTTGCCAACTTTCTGCTGAGTCAATAGCTACAGAACTCCAAACTTCTCGTGGCCTTCAGATTAGCTCAAGAACAGAGCGTAAAGAGCTTCTTGTAATGGGTTTCCATCGCAGAGCAGCTGCATCCAAGCCTTACATCACCAAGTGCAATGCAAAGCGTCGGATGCAGTGGTGTAAAGCACGCTACCACTGGACTCTAGAGCAGTGGAGATGTGTTCTCTGGAGTGATGAATCACACTTCTCTGTCTGGCAATCCGATGGACGAGTCTGGGTTTGGCGGTTGCCAGGAGAACAGTACTTGCCTGACTGCATTGTGCCAAGTGTAAAGTTTGGTGGAGGGGGGATTATGGTGTGGGGTTGTTTTTCAGGGGTTGGGCTTGGCCCCTTAGTTCCAGTGAAAGGAACTCTTAATGCCTCAGCATACCAAGACATTTTGGACAATTTCATGCTCCCAACTTTGTGGGAACAGTTTGGGGATGGCCCCCTTCCTGTTCCAACATGACTGCGCACCAGTGCACAAGGCAAGGTCCATAAAGACATGGATGAACGAGTTTGGTGTGGAGGAACTTGACTGGCCTGCACAGAGTCCTGACCTCAACCCGATAGAACACCTTTGGGATGAATTAGAGCGGAGACTGCTAGCCTGGTCTTCTCGTCCAACATCAGTGCCTGACCTCACAAGTGCGCTTCTAGAAGAATGGTCAGAAATTCCCATAAACACACTCCTAAACCTTGTGGAAAGCCTTCCCAGAAGAGTTGAAGCTGTTATAGCTGCAAAGGGTGGGTCAACTCCATATTAAACCCTATGATTATGAATGGGATGTCATTAAAGTTCATGTGCATGTAAAGGCAGGCTTCCCAAAACTTTTGGCAATATGGTGCATGTAATCTGTATATTTCAGTGGGATAGCACATATTACCAGAATGACTTTACTGGTAAACACACAAATATTCTGTTCACTCTTAACGGTAATTTACCGGTAATTTACCAGTAGACTGTGTGTGTGAAAGGGACGATTCTTATTTCACGCCACCTTTGACTACTTTTATGAATCTATGAAACAATGTGTCATACCTGTCTAAGACTTTTATTTTGAAAGCTATTTCTGTTTCATTGCTTCTGTTTTCTCTTCTTGTGTTTGAGTTTGTTGAGGTACTAATTGGCTGCATCCGAAATTGCACTTCCCTACTATATAGTAGGCGAAAAACAGTATGCGACAAAAGAAGTATGTCAGAATTCACAGTACTCATAAAAGATTAGACAAAAAGTACCTGGTGAGATTCTGAAGTGTGCATACAATGGACACTTTACTATCCCATGAGGCCACGGGGGAGGATTTGTGAATGGCAGTGAAGCGACGTAACAGGTGCTGGTAGGTCACAAGATAATGAAAGCATGAAGAATGTAGTACATCCAGATTACATTCATACTACACAAACTCATACTATATAGAATGCACCTAATAGCGGTCATGAAGTAATTACTTATTCAAAATAAGTAGTATGCGATTTCGGACGCAGCCATTATGTTTCCATGGTTTCTGACTATGTTGACCTGTATCTTGTTTAGTTCCTTATTTACCCCTGTATATATCTGTCAAGCCCATGTGGTTCTGTAAATAAAATGCTGCCACATACAGATCCTCACCTCAACTACTCCTTCCTGCAACATTACACAATGTTTCTAAAAGCCACAGATGTGAAGTGACAATTAAAGAAAATAATTAACCTACATTTCACACAACACTTCATAAATAGATAAGCAAAAATGTATGCTGTCATTTTTTTTTTTTTATCCAAACCCAAGTTAAGGAATCAACCAAATTATAATATAATCCTAAATTAACTTTGAATGGTTTACTAGGTCATTGTTAATTTTATGTTGTTTCTTTACTGTATTTATTGTTATACATTTTTCATGCCATTCTCCGTAATTCAAAAGCACTATTCTCAGTATTAATACTTAAATCCTGAATAGCCTTCACAATGGTCAAATAAAGAAAAAGAGTTTAGAATAAGCTATAAAGTACACTAATAACTTAAAAGAATATATAATTTAAGGACTTCTTTATTTCTTTATGCTAATTTATGTACACACAATGCTATTGTATGTAGCTTTATGTATAAATAAAGAGTGCAATAACTAGTGGCACTTTGCCAATTTGGGGACGAGAGAACAAGGTTCTTAGAGAAGTACGACTGTCCCATCAGTCATCAATAAGATGGATGGTTTGAGGTGGAAATTGCCTCACTGCAGAGCGCCATAAAGTCAGTTCAATCTCTCACTATTTCTCTCTGTCTATCATTAACCACTAGAGAGCCTGTACAGGCTGCGGCATCCTCGATGTGCACCACAGAGCAGTGTGGATGGTTTGGAAGACATGGAGGTTAGTCCTCATCATCACACTTCTAACTACATTGCATTATTCTTTCAGTTTTTACTAATTTAATCTCTTTCACCCTCCTGCAGAGGAAGTGCAGGACACAGTTACTCATCCTGGTGATTCATGGAGGTCATATCTTGGATTCTGGAGGTGGTGACCCTGGAGGAAAGGCGGGTGACGCTGCCACTTTGGCGTCTGTGTTGGAGCGTGTGGCTCGGGCACACTTCCAAGCGGCAGCAGACAGCATGCTGGTTAGACTGGTGCCCTGCCCGCCCGTGTGTGCTGATGCCTTCTCCCTGGTCTCAAAGTAAGATGTTGAAACAAAAATGTAAAGGCAAAATGCTAATTCTTTGTAATGATTATATTCATGCTGAAACATTCATGCTAGTTCGTTAACTCTTATCACAGTTAAAGTTTAGCCTTGAGTGGGTTTTCAGTGTCAAGACTTAAGAATTACAAACTTTCACCTGACAGTTTAAAGGTGCACTTAGTAATTTTTACTCATTTAAAGTGTCATGAAACCCTGTTTTAGCACTGGTCGTTCACACCTCAGATTTGAAAAAGACTCAAGAAATGGGCATGTAAAGCTGTGGAAAATTTGGAGTGCAGAAGGTGGGAAGAGGGGAGACAACAACCAAAAAAACACAGACCTGCAACACACTCATTATACAGACAAATGAATATTAAAATATGAGCGGAGTAAAAACAAACAAACAACAGAGTTGGGGGCACTTTGATGTATTTTAAATATAAAATGAACAAACTCACAAAAATCTTATCATTAGAGGATACTAACAACTATCTTGAAAAATCAAATTTTTGATGAATTATTCTACATAAAATATCAACAGTTCAGCATTAAAACTTGGTCTATATGGTCTAACATTTAAAAGGTCTAATAATATTTTCATTATGTTTACGAGAACACCAAATGACAAACATCAGAATAGTTACTTTATTGTCCATTCTTTTTAGAATTTTCGGTCTACATTATTGTCTTCTGTGAATCGAAATAATCCATCATGTAAACGTGTTTATGATCAGACATACCGCTCAGTGTCCTTATTTGCACATATATAAATGTAATTTGAAGAAGACTTGATCAAATATGTGCACATACACAGTGCTGCTTCATGTTTTGAGCACCAGAGTATATGAAATATGTCCATAAAAACTTGAAACACGCTTGATCCGGTCGGGATATGAACTGTGATCCGCCTTGCGAGTGTTGTTAAACTTTGAATTCTCCGCTGTAATGCGATCGCATGCATAATACAGCGCAGTGATTGGATCAAAAGAGTTTATTCTCGTGAATAACGTGGAGAAAAGCTCAGAAACTGATGACGTAGACAAGTACTCTCCAGCTACGGCAGCCAATCACCACTCTGAATTAACGTATATACAGTGGTGGCCAAAATTATTAAAACACCTGACAGATCTGAAAATATTGACTTTTTTTGCCTCCAAAACATGATTTCATTTCATAATGTTCATGAAACATGCAGATGGTTGCTCTGACCATCAGATATCAGATCAAGTAAGTCGTACTGTTTTTATCCACTTTTAACTTTAATATTTGGTATGTCCACCTTTTGCAGCAATTACAGCAGCACATTTCTTTGGCATAGTGTCAATATATTTCCTCTGAGAACTTCAACACTAATGTTATCCCATGCCTTCTGCAACTGAAGCCAAAGGCTTTCCTTTGAATGTACAATAGATCTGTCCTGTTTATTTTCCAACTCGCCCCAAATGTGCTCGATGGGGTTGAGGTCCAGACTTTGAGGGGGCCAGTCCATCATTTTCAATGTTCCAGCAGATTCCTTCCATCGCAGGTAGTTCCGCCAATAGTTAGAAGAATGTTTCGGGTCATTGTCCTCTTGGAAATTAAATCCAGCCAAGTGTTCTAATAATTTTGGCCACCACTGTACCTCACTTTTCTTGATGTTTGTTACATGTTGCTTACATGAGATGTTTTCAGTCATATCAGTAGCTTTATTATGACTCTTATGAGCCGGTTATTTTTGGTGAGTCAAAACCATACAGAACAACCAGTGTAGTCCAGCCAATTCCCAAACAAATAACTCTAATGAGCCGGTTCTTTTTAGTGAATCAAAACCATACAGCATGAACATTGACCAGTGTTGTTGAACTAATTCCAAAACAAATGACTCTAATGAGCCGGTTCCTCTTAGTGAATCAAAACCATACAGCGTGACCAGTGTAGTCCAACCAGTTCCTAAACAAATGACTCTAATGAGCTTGTTCTTTTCAGTGAATCGATCTCATACACATGACGAGTGTAGTCGAACCAATTCCCAAATAAATGACTCTAATGAGATGGTTCTTCTTAGTGAGTCAAAATCATACAGCATGACCAGTGTAGTCCAACCAGTTCCTAAACAAATGATTCTAATGAGCTGGTTCTTTTCAGTGAATCGATCTCATACACATGACGAGTGTAGTCGAACCAATTCCCAAATAAATGACTCTAATGAGATGGTTCTTCTTAGTGAGTCAAAATCATACAGCATGACCAATGCTGTCCAACCGATTCCCAAAGAAAGAGCTGGTATTTTTTTAGTGAATCAACCATGCAGCATGACCAGTGTAGTCCAACCGATTCCCAAACAAATTATTCTAATGAGCCAATTCTTTTTAGTGAATCGATCTTATACAGCATGACCAGTGTAGTCCTACCAAGCCCCATATAAATTACTCATCTTTTTAGTGAATTGTTAATTGAACCGTGTTTGTTAAATTCCTTAAGATGCCCATCTCAATCCATAAACCTATTAACCTTATTGACTGTGTCAGATGCCAAGATTTTAGAATCGCAAGCTCTTACCTGACCATTTCAATTCTCAAATTATATTCTCAACTCTTACTGACAGTTAAATGAACCTATTGATCTGCCCTTTGGAGTCATGCTAAGCTGCCAGCACGAACATTTTAGATCAGAGAGACTTGAAAATGAAAATGTCTTTTAAAGACTTTGGAACCCTGGGGGAAACTGCCGTTTCTATGTAAAATGTTCAGTTGTTCCCAGAAAACCACAAAGGTTAATTTACTTCCATTAAATTCTGAAATAAATTTCATCATACAGAGAGGTCAAAATGTTTCAGAATCGTGCGTCTCTGTCTGAAACACTGGCGCAGGAGCACATAAGGCCACATGCCCAGTCAAAGCATAATGCATTTTACATGATGACATTTGGACATTTTCTTTGTAGCCTCTTGCTATTTTCCATTTCTGAGCTGAAGGGAACATCCAGACAAGAATTATAATGATTTTGGTCATCAAATATACAGAGCATAAGCCTCATTGCGCATATAAAGGTTTCGATTATCATGCGCAAGACATTTTTCCCATGATTTTTTTTATTCTTTATTCAATTATTTGTTCTGTCTATTTTGAAGAAGTCACCTGTTTAGCAATCAATCTGTGTCTTATTACAGACACAACTTCCATCGTTGTCTCATAGTAATAACTGACTCACTTGATGTAGGCAAAAGGAAAACATTAAAAACATTTTAACAGCTCCGCACTATTAATCAAACCACCACATTCTGTGACAGGAAACTGGCCTGATTAAAGATAAAGGAGCTTTAGTATGATAATTAGACATTCAGCTCTTTAACATAAAGAGACTCCTGTTTCCTAAGGGATGACCTGATCTCCACCTCTGAACTATCCTTTAAAGCACATTTAGCTAAAAATACATCAAAATCAATCTGCATATCAAATTTGCATATCAAATTTATAGGCAACATTTGGTATCTGAATATATCTGATATGACATTAAGATCAGACAATGTACAAGGTATAGATATTGAACAACAGAATTATATACAACAGTCCCAAATAGTAGCCTATATACTAACACAGGGGTTTCCAAACTTTTTTAAATATTTATATATATATATTACATGTATTACATATTTTGCTTCTTGGAGCTGACAGTAGAGTAGTGTCAGGGTTCTGTCACTTCGGTCTAGTTTATTCTTGGTTTTGTGACAGAACCCTGACACTCCTGTATTTGTCTTGTCTTTGTGTGAACACGCAGTCTGTGAGTTCTCATTGGCTGCGTGTTCATCTTTTGTTTTGTGTTGAGCACATGGCTTGTAAATTGCCTTTGCTGGCCATGTGCTTGTGTTTGTCATGTTTGGTGTGAGCACATGGCTTGTCATGTATTTCCTTGTGCCATGTGCTCTCCTGTCCGTTGTCTAACCCCGCCCATCTTGTTTCCTGATTATTGGTTAATTTGCCCCACCTGTCTTCCCTCGTTACCCTCTTTTGTTTGCTTCCCTATTTATTCTACTTATGTTTGCAGTCCTGTGTTGGTTCGTTGTTTAAGGTACCTTCATGTTTCCTAGTCCTGCCAAGTCTTGTAAAGTATTGCTGCCTGTCTTGTTTTCCCCCCACGGGGTAGTTTTTGTTTGTTTTGTGTTATTTTTATAATTAATAGATAACCCTGAACTTCTGCATCTGAGTCCTTGCTCCTTTCCTCACCCAAACCCTGACAAGTAGCTTGAGATAGGACGCAGATGTAAATTTAATGCACAAACAATATCTGTAAAACTAAAAGGGTGAAATTTAAATATTATTACTGGGTTAGAGCTCTATTCTTATTTAAATTAACGAGCACTCTATTTAGATCACCACAGGTCAAACCTCACTACATGGTAAAAGGTAAAAATATTGTTTCTATATCTAGAATGGCTTTATGGTATTTAGTCTACATTTAATATAAATACAAATGCACAAAACTGCAAGTTTATGACAAAGATATAGTCTATAATTTGGCCTTTATTACTCATTTAATACATGTCTACATTAAAAATGAAATAAAATTAGATATCAACTACATTTCTGACAAAATACCACGGTTACAGTTAGTTACCACAGTAAATCCATGATAAATGTTGGTGAATTGTTGGTTAAAAGTGTTCTGACTGGATCGGCTCAACGTTTCTACTGGTTTGCGCGTAAGTGTTAAGTCAGCTCTGTTTCAACTGGCTTTAAACTAAATTAAAGGGTTAGTTCACCCAAAAATGAAAATTAGTCCATGATTTACTCACCCTCAAGTCATCCTAGGTGTATATGACATTCTTCTTTCAGACGAATAAAATCAGAGTTATATTAAAAATGTCCTGGCTCTTCCAAGCTTTATAATGGCAGTGAATTGTTGGGTCATTTTTGAAGTCCATAAAAGTGCATCTATCCATCATAAAACTGCTCCTCACGGCTCCGTGGGGTTAATAAAGGCCTTCTGAAGCGAAGTGGCGCATTTGTGTAAGAAAAATATCCATATTTAAAACTTTATAGACTAAAATAACGAGCTTCCGGCGGTCAGCGGTACGCAAGTCGATTTACGGTGAAAGAGTAACCCCTGACGCATCGCAAGCTTTGACGCCTCTCGTGGATAGGGCTGGGCAACAAACTCAAGCCCCTCTTCTCTTATATCGAAATCCTTCGCCATTTCTCTTTAAAAATTCTTGTTTTAGACTTCTAATTCATGACCGGTGTTTTGTTTTGCTTTATCCTCTGCGCTTCTGTGTTCGTCAATACGCATGCGCCAAGGGTTACTCTTTCACCGTAAGTCGACTTGCATACCGCTGACCAGCGGAAGCTCATTATTTTAGTCTATAAAGTTTTAAATATGGATATTTTTCTTACACAAATGTGCCACTTCGCTTCAGAAGGCCTTTATTAACCCCCCGGAGCCGTGTGGAGCAGTTATATGATGGATAGATGCACTTTTACGGACTTCAAAAATGACCCAATTCACTGCAATTAAAAAGCTTGGAAGAGCCAGGACATTTTTAATATAACTCCGATTTTATTCGTCTGAAAGAAGAATGTCATATACACCTAGGATGACTTGAGAGTGAGTAAATCATGGGCTAATATTCATTTTTGGGTGAACTAACCCTTTAAATCACAGAGAGATTTGTAGCTTGTACAAGAGACTTCTACGCTGAACTCGAACACTTCTCACTGGCTATTTAGTGGGCGAGTGATCGAAACACTCAGCAAATAAACACATTTGTGAGCTTGTGAGTCGCGCGCTGCGCAGTGTGCACAAGTAGCGCTGTTTGGTTACGCTTTTGGCGCTTTCCCTGTCCTAAAATCTAGAACTGCCACCTTGTGTTGACATTGTGAAACGGGCCACATATAATATGTTTTAATAGACAAGCTGCGGGCTGTTTGAAATTCATCCCCGGGCCGGACTTTGGACACCCCTACTCTTGAAAAGTATAACAAAATATAAAAATCAAGTGGCATCTGCAAACAAATGATGCTATAGACCAACAAATGTTAGCTTTTCTGACATTTTTGCAATTAATTTCTACAAACTTGTATCAAACTTGTTTTGTTTTTTTTGTCAGTTACAAGATATAAAGTGTTATCCATTGCAAATATGTGTTATTGCATTCATTTTAAAGATGAGCCGGATCTTTTTAGTGAATTTAACTCATACACTACCAGTGTAGTCCAACCACTTCTCGAACAAATGAGCCAGTTCTTTTTAGTGAATCGAAGTCCACTCTATACACTCTATACAAGTGTAATCGATTCCTGAACGTATGACTGTTATAAGTGAATTAAAACCATACATCATGACCAGTGTAGTCCAACCAATTCCTAAATGAATGACAGTTGTTTGTTTTTGAAGTTTCTTGAAGTTTGTTTGTAAAATTGGATTGTGAACTTTGTAAAGTTTGTTGGTAAAATTTGTTTGTAAAGTTTGTTTGTGAAGTTTGATTGCACATTTGTTTGTAATGTTTGTTTGTGAACTTTGTAAAGTTCGTTTGCAAAGTTTGTTTGTGAAGTTTGTTCACAAAGTTTGTTTGTAAAGTATACAATCTAAAACAATCAGATTTCACCTGGCGCTTTTCTCTAGCTCTTGTTATTCTTGGGTGGAAATTGCATTAGTCTGAGAAAGATGCTAAACAAATAGATTAATCAGACTCTCCACAGCAATACTTACGTAAAACTCATCACATAGGGCAGGTGAGCAAAATTAACATGACAGGAAACAGGAACTCAAAACAACAAGAGCACAAAACCTAAAAACAACCCCCACAATTAAAAGGGGTGCTGAAGGATGCCCTTAGGGAAACAATACAGAAAATGGGAACTTAGTGTGAAAATGTGCACAGTGCAAGAGTTTAGCTATTCAAACATTATCATGAATTTTCCCTTTTGTCTTCCTGTAGTTTAAATCCATACAGCTACGATGAAACCTGTGTGTCCAGCAGTGTGGATCATTTGCCGCTGGCCGCTCTTCCCATCCTTGCTATCGCTGCCCCTCATTACCAGAATGCTGTAGCAGCAGTCATTGCTCAGGCCAATCAGGTTTACCGAAACTTCCTTCAGTCCCCAGAGGGTGTGGGCTTCACAGGACAGGTAAACAAATTGGTTATTGGCTGATGTTAGCGATATTTTTATTTTTATTTTATGTATTATTGGTATTGGTCTGCATCGTTCAGCATTTGATATTTGATTGATCATACTCATTCCTCTAATTTTACATGTAGATTACCTTTGCTGTCATCTAACACTCATGTAAGACCGAAATTCTTGATAAGACTGAACACAGATGCTTTCACAAACACAGATACCATGCAATAAAACATAAAAACATAAAATATCTACAAATCTGGAGAAGAGATCATGAAGCAGGGGCACAGAAAGCCATTTGCCTAGTCTTCTCTGCTCACCCAACTTGGCTGAAAGTTCACTAAGAATGTCTATATACCACATATGATGTATCTTGTGAATCTATTGCTTTTTCCCTTATATATTTGGTATCATTTAAACCTGCACAAAATTCCCTTTATAAAGCCCAGTCAGTGGAATATAATGCGTACATGCATCTCCACCCCGTCTCCTCCCGAAATAACCATATATGGAGCTTACAACGCCTAGTTTTACTATGCATAACATCATCTGCATATCATTTCCATCCACATGATACCATGTTTAAAGGTACAAGACATGAGGAAAATATGAGATATGGACTGTTTGCCGTCACATTACGTTGCTAAAAATCATTCAGTATTGCCTTGTTTTAGAATAAATAGGCTAAATCAAAACTGTATAAAATACATTGAGAATGTTTTCAGAGAAGAATTATTCTTAATCTTTCCACTGGCCAAGTAGTATTTTTAATTGCTTCAAATAAATCAAATTTATGCAGTTTTGCCTATAAGGTAAACATAAATTTTAGGATGTTTATATATTTTTAATGGAAACTGATACGCCTAGTTTCATGCAGTGTAAATAACTGTCTGACTCAATATTTAAAAAATGAAAAGTGCATAAGCCTATCTTACCGTTTCCTTCAAATATCCTTCCAATACAATGGTATTTTTCATAATATTGGGAAGACCACAAAAATGGTTATCATTAGGCTACTGTCTGTCTGTGCATGACACCAACAGCACACCTGCATACTACAGAGTTTTTACAGTGTCATTGGACTTCAAACCGGCCAATGGATCGGTCGATCACAGAGCGAGTCCTTCAGTGTCTTTCATTATACCATTATGTTGCTCTGCTTAGATGGAGTCAAGTGCACATCATTGATTATTCGTGCAAAAATATTTTCTCAGAACATGAGTTCTGCTATTTAGAACACAATTTAAAGCAGAATTATCATGCGCCAAGCAATCCTCGCTAGTTAAAACATTAAAACACAACATGCCACAGGAAAAGTGCTCAAAAGCAGTGCATCCGCTACAAATATTTCTTTTTAAATTAATATAAAAAAATTTTTGTAACTTCTGGATAATAATTTCATGAAGTTTCAGTGCTTAACTTCATTAATGAGAGTGGGATATTTAATCTAAATAAATATATAAGATGTAAAACAGAATTTAAATAATTCTGTTTACTTCATTACTTTGCTCACTCCAGTTAAAGAGTGCGTACGCACGGTCTAGAGTGTCCTTACAGTGCACACATATTTATGCCTAGTTTATTTTTTATAAATCCTGATATATGCGTGGAAAAATGTGTACGCACATTTCAATGCCTTTTCTGTGTGTACGCAACGTTTATACATCAGGCCCCTGTTGTTTTAATACGTCTCTTTTGTCTACTCTTGACCACTTCTGTCCTGATTTCTCAAGGGGAGGTTCAAGATCTTTCAATCTAATGGACGCAATAGGCTCACGCAATTTACATATGAATGCAAGACCACGAGAAACGCTGTGAGTGCGTGTTAGAAATCAGGAATGGTGCTTGTGCTTGTGCTTGGTACTTTGTCTTCAAACCAAACTTGGGTCTCCAGCCGACAAAGTTTAAATCCCATCTGGCTAGCGTGCTTCCCATAATGTATATAAATAAGACCAGTTGTAAACAGAGCCTTAGATGAATTCTGTTCTGCTGTTAAAGGGGTGTGTGTTTTGCAACTTAGTTAAAGACTTCTTTGTTCTGGTCTGTGTATTAAAGGGAAAGTGGCAAAACACTGATTGGGATTCTGTAGCCAGTGTTCAGTCTCCTGAGTCCTGCACTCAGAACTCTCACACACTGCTGTGTGTTTCTCTGCTGTCAGTTATGAATCTTTCACTCTCAGAATCATCTTTGAGCAATTGATGTTATGTATTATTATTTCTGAACTGGCTTCTTATTGTTTAAGTATGTAATTGGAATGATATATTTTTACCTGACAATTATATATATATATATATATTTATTTGATTGATCCTGTATTCTTCTGAAATCATTTATGACTACTAGATTAAAGTGGAGTCTGGAGTTTCCACAAATATTGTGTCCAGGATAGGACAAACTGAAGGCCCACGAATGAGTGGAGCATGGGGCACATCGTCTGGCACCTTTTGATTACTGTCTATCACTGACTTAGCAAGTTGTATGAACGTGACTAAGAACACAACACTTTTTGTTATGAGCAAGCATGTAGCGGCCGACTGAAACTAACTAATTGAAGAGTAAGAGAATACTAGAAAAATCAAATATCTAAATTAATAATCTCAACCTTCACCCATGCCGTTAGATTCTGTCGCTGGGCCAACACTCACTTAAAGTTAATCTTTCGGAAATCTCAAAATTAATATCCATTTTCATACTTTACGTTATAATGTTGTGATGCCTAAATTAACTTGTAGCATTTAAAACAAATTATTTTAGTTTTGAGTGTTTTACTTATACATTTATTTTGTCAAGATTGTATAGAATTTTAATGTCAGCAGTATTTATAGGTTATCGTCCATAACATTAAAAATAATTATTGGTTTATTAATAGACATATAAACATATTTACCAGTTTTATCTTTAGAATGACTTCACCAGCCTGATGATGTGTAGCAGAAGCTGAAGCTTTCCTAAGATCCAGGAATTCAACTACTCTAAACTGTACTTAAAAATAGCGTTTCAGCATGCTATTAAAGTATCTTTAAGTTTTTCTTGTTTATAGGAAATGTAGTGAACATCACAAACATTGTTTACACATTTTGAATTGAAATGTGAATGAGCAGAATTAAATGGAAAGTTTATCCTTAATGAAAATTCTGTTATTTACTCACCCTCATGTCATTCCAAACCCATGAGACTTCCGTTCATCTTCAAAATGAAAGATAAATGAATATATTTTTAATGCAATCTGAGAGATTTCTGTCCTTTCACTGAAAGTCTATTCACCCGAACCTCTTACAGTGAAGAAAAAAAATTATAAAGAGATCATAAAATAAATCCATATGAATTGAGCGGCTTAATAAAGTCTTCTGAAGAAACACGATCACTTTATATCAGGAACAGATTTAATTTAGGCTTTTATTCACACCATTGATCAATGAACATAAACAGAAGCACAATCGTACTTGCTTGACATGTGAGAACAAAACGTCTCGGTTACTAACGTAACCTCGGTTCCCTGAGAGAAGGGAATGAGTATTGTGTAAGTTAGCTTACGCTATGGGAAAGCTCCTTTTCTCGAGAATATTGAAGCCAAAAATTATCCTTATAATTTTATATATGTAAAACGCAGTGCAGCTGCACAGTAGATCCAAGCAGAGCATACTAGCGCGCTGATTGGCTGTGCTGCGGCAACTGCACGAACCTATGACGAGGCGGCTGAGAAGCGGAAACCAATCAGGTCGCTTTGCGCCCTAGCGCGTCAGTGCCTGCCAAAATGGGCGTGGCCTACGGCTATAAAAGCCCCCCTTACGCCATAGGATTCAGGTTAAATCGACTGAAGCGATCCCCTGATCTAAGCACAATAGCACGGCGGGTTACGCAATACTCGTTCCCTTCTCTCAGGGAACCGAGGTTACGTTAGTAACCGAGACGTTCCCTTTCGAGAGTACTCTCGTATTGCGTAAGTTAACTTACGCTATGGGAACCCAATTTAAAACGCAGTGCGTGCTTATAAACTTCGCCCCAGAGAGAGCCCGAGGCCCATAGAAGAGTAAAAGTTATGAGTCCCAAAAAGAGGCCAACGAGTGGTGAGCCTCATATAAGGGTATATGCAGGAAAAATGAATATTCCTGTGTGATATAATTTAGATAAAACTAGACCGGACAGCGTCGGGCCTTATAAATGTAAATGTGTTATACATTTGTCTATATGGAAAGACCCCTAGCTTGCAAAGCGGGAACCTCCAAGTTATAGAATTTAATAAATGTGGAAGGAGAGGCCCAGCTTGCCGCCACACAGATATCTTCAAGTGGTATTCCACTGGACCAGGCCCATGACGAGGCCATGCCTCTAGTGGAATGAGCTCTGATACCTATGGGGCAGCAGAGAACTCTTGACTCGTAAGCCAGCGAGATAGCATCTACTATCCATCGCGACAATCTCTGCTTCGTGATCGCGCACCCTCTGGTGCGGCCGCCAAAGCATACGAAGAGCTGTTCCGACTGCCTAGATGTGGCGGAACGCCCTAAATAAACTCTAAGAGCTCTGACGGGACAGAGTAGATTTGCATCTCTTTCGTCCTCAGACGAGGGAAGAGCTGATAGCAAAATGGAGTGGAGAGCACTTTGGGTATATACCCGTGTCTTGGTTTGAGGACAACTCTGGAGTCGTTAGGCCCACACTCAAGGCAGGAAGCGCTCACCGAGAGCGCATGTAAATCACCAACTCGCTTGACTGAAGCTAGTGCAAGCAAGAGAGCAGTTTTGAGCGAAAGGTGCTTCAGGCTCACAGACTGAAGCGGCTCAAATGGGGCACCTTTCATGGCTTCCAGGACCATGGAAAGGTCCCATATAGGAACTGATGGGGGTCGAGGCGGGTTAAGCCTCCTAGCTCCTCTGAGGAAGCGCACGACTTGGTCGCTTCTCCCCAGTGACTGTCCGGCCACATGAGCGTGAAGCGCTGCTATGGCCGCCACATATACTTTGAGCGTGGAAGGGGAGCGACCCGCATCCAAAAGCTCTAGAAGAAAGGAGAGCACTTCTGTCACTCCACATGAGTGTGGGTCCAGGTTCCACGCTGCACACCAGCTTGAGAACACTGACCATTTTAGAGCGTAAAGCCGCCTGGTTGAAGGCGCTCTCGCTTCAGAAATAGTATTCAGCACCCCTTCTGGGAGGTTCCCGGGTATCCGTTGATGGGCCACACATGAAGGGCCCACAAGTCAGGACAGGGATGCCAGATCATCCCCTTATTTTGTCTCTGGATAGCATATCCGGGCCCTGGTTTTGAATGCCTGGCACATGTGCTGCTCTTAGCGAGCGCAGGTTGTGCTGAGCCCATAAAAGGAGGCGTTTGGCCATGGTGTGCAGGTTGCTTGACCTGAGACCACCTTGGCTATTTATATAGGATACCACTGACATGTTGTCTGTTCGGACCAGGACGTGGTGATCCTTTATGTATGGGAGGAAAACTCTTAGCAACAGATCGACCGCTCTCATCTCTAAACAGTTTATGTGCAGCCGTCTCTCCAAGCTTGACCAAAGGCCGGAGATGGGCCTGCCTTCGTGCAGGGCACCCCAACCTAGGTTGGATGCATCTGTCGAGATCACTTTTCATTTCGAGACGTGCCAATACTCACACCAGACTGGGACCAGTCGGCTGTTTTCCAAGGAGCCAGGGCTTTGATACAGCCGTGGTTCACTTTGATGCATAAGTGGCCTGACCGCCACGCCCGAGACGGTGCGCGGGGTTTTAACCACCGCTGGAGGGGACGCATATACAGTAGGCCCAGCTTGAGTACTGCTGATGCTGAGGCCATGAGGCCTAACATTCTCTGAAAACGTTTGAGAGGAGTGTAAGTGCCAGCTTTGAACGACGCCGCTAGGCGCTGGATGGTGAGCGCGCGCTGTGACATAAGCCGCGGTCTCATCCGTATCGAGTCCAAGACTGTTCCCAGAAAGGAAATATTCTGGCTGGGAGACAGCGCGCTCTTGGAAGTGTTGATCCTGAGACCCAGACATTCTAGATCAGGACCTGTGAGTTATTAACTGCGCCTCTGATTGGGCTATAACCAGCCAATTGTCGAGGTAGTTCAGTACTCGCACTCCCCGTAGTCTCAGGGGGGCGCAGCATCCATGCACTTCATAAATGTACGGGGTGCTAGGGATAGACCGAATGGTAGGACTGTGTATTGATAAGCCTGCCCCTCGAAGGCGAATCTCAAGAATGGGTGCTATCTGAATGTGAAAGTAAGCATCTTTCAGATCCACTGAGAAAAACCAATCCCCTGGGTGAATTTGCGCGAGGATTTGTTTCGTTGTCAGCATTCTGAACGAACGTGTCATAAGCGCTTTGTTCAGATGTCTGAGATCTAGGATAGGTCCGAGAACGCCATCCTTCTTTGGAACGAGGAAGTAGCGACTGTAAAAGCCTGACTCGCTTATTGCTAAGGGGACAGTTTCTACAGCCCCTTTTGCTAACAGTTTCGACACTTCGGTACGAAGCACATGACTCATGTCGCTTCTCACCGATGTCTCGACCACGGCGCAAAAGCGTGGGGGTCTGCGAACAAACTGTAGCGAGTAACCTCGTTTTATTATGTTCAACACCCACTCTGATATACCGGGGATGGCCTCCCAGGCCTCGGCCCGCATATCAAGGGGTTGAATTAAGGGGTTGAACTGTTTTTTGCTTGTGACACTGTAGGGACAGCGCTTATGTGTAGTGGCACACACTGTGTAGTGGGCGCGCGATCTACATTTAGAATACGTCCGGCGCGAGCCGGCGAGCGAGCCAATGGGATAATCTGTGTGTTTTTGTGGTGCTGTGTGAACAGTGCTTATGTGCAGGGGTGCATACTGTATAGTGGGCACACTGCCTACAGTCAGAGCAGAGGAAAAACACTTTTTGTGTTTTATTAGGGTCGCCGTTAAAACGGCGTTTGTGTGTAGGCGTTGTTTTATAACAGGCTCGTTGACTGCAATGTTGACATCTCCAGCTGCCTGAATAGAGGGGACTGAGAGAAGTGTAAAGGAAGCCTGTGGTGGTAATCCAGCCGCGGCGGGACTTAACCACTGTCTCTTTCTTCCTGTGGTCAGGAAGGCTTTGGAGGCTCGGGGTTCAACACAATCTTGGGTCGAGGTCCCCTTCGCTCTGGTGGTCCATGGCGGCTCGCAGAACGTGAACGGTGGCAAGTCTTCGTCATAGAGCGGGGCTGGAAAAACCAGTGGCGCTGTCTTTGAAGGCTGAGGGGGCGGCGCTTTCGTGTGGCGGCCCGAAGCAGAGCTGGAGCGCTTTGGAAGAAAATGGCGCATAGCTTGTGATGCCTTATGTGCTTCGTTGAAGTGCTCAGCGAACCCTTTCACCGCTGGACCAAACAGGCCGGTGGTGGAGATGGGAGAATCTAGGAAGGAGGCTTTATCTGCATCCTTCATGTCCCTGAGGGTCAGCCAGAGATGGCGCTCTAGCACTGTCAGGTTTGCCATATTTCTGCCAATCGCCTGGGCGGTGGTTTTCGTCGTGCGCAGGGCTAAGTTAGTGGCGCTGCGTAGGTCTTTGAATGCCTCAGGATCAGGGCCAGACTCATCCAGAGAATGAAGAAGTTTGGCCTGAAAAACTTGAAGAACAGCCATCGTATGTAGAGCCGAAGCAGCCTGGCCGGCAGAGGCGTACGCTCGACCAGGGAGAGCTGACGTAGTGCGGCAGGGCTTAGATGGGTGCATCGCTTTTGCCTGTAATCCCCTAGCGGAGGGCGGGCAAAGATGTGCAGCGACTGCTTCCTCAAGAGGGGGAAGACTCTCATAACCTTTTTCCTTTGTGCCATCGAGTGTCGAGAGCGCTGAAGAAGCAGACGTTTTGAGACAAGCTGAAAATGGCGCCTTCCACGATTTTGTCAGCTCGTCGTGAACTTCCGGGAAGAAGGGGGCGGGCCTCTGCAGAGGGGCCTGACGGCGGCCTGACGGCGGCCTTGCAGAAACCACTCGTCCAGCCTGCGTCGCGTGGGCTCCTCGGGATGCTTCGGGATGCAGCGAGCGAAAGGCTGTCATCCTCGTCTTCCTCCGCTTCTGGTCCGCAGAAGGAAATAGGACCGGCCGCTAACTGAGAGGGGCACTGGTCATCCTGGGTGAACAAGATCAGGGATGGGGATTCTGAGAGTGAGACACGCGGGGAGTGCGCCGGCGTGGGCTCGCTCGTCTGCTCTGGTATCCTCTGTCCACGGCGCTTCTTTCTGCGCTGCCTGAGCGAGAGAAGAGGGAGAGCGGAGGTGGCGGAGTCCTCATTGAAGCTGGCGAGTCGAGACTGCAGGGTCGACAGCCCATTTCATCGCACTCAGGGCAGCCGCCCTTAGAGAGTGCAGCTTCAGCGTGGTCACGGCCTAAACACGCGGTGCAAAGGATGTGACGATCCCCGCTGAAAAGAGGGCCTCTGCACGAGGCACAGGATACACAAGTCCAGTGAAGACAGGAAACCAGCGTCCTCAGAACTGCAAAGCAGGTGGCTCGTTTCGCTGAAGGCCTTTTCGACGGCGGCGACTTCTCAATCCGGAGGTCAGCGAAGGTAACTAAGATGATGGAGATTAAATCTGAATCCTATGGCGTAAGGGGGGCTTTTATAGCCGTAGGTCACGCCCATTTTGGCGGGCACTGACGCGCTGATTGGTTCGCGCGTCTCAGCCGCCTCGCCATAGGTTCATGCAGTTGCCGCAGCACAGCCAATCAGTGCGCTAGTATGCTCTGCTTGGGTCTACTGTGCAGCTGCACTGCGTTTTACATATATAAAATTATAAGGATAATTTTTCGCTTCAATATTTTCCCATAGCATAAGCTAATACGAGAGTACTCTCGAAATGGAACTCTTGGTTCTTGCGAAGCTCAAATATGCAGCTAGAATGAGAATGAACCTAATTGGTAAAGCAAGCATACATGAGCTTTCATCACCAAATTTGAGTGCTGTAAACATTAGCAGTGTCCCAATTCAGAGGCTGTATCCTTCAAAGGACTCAGACTTCAGAGGCTGCATCCTTCAAAGGCTGTGAAGGTTGGACTGGGCATTGTTAAATGGGACGGTCTAGCTATAGTATAAAATTACATTTAAAAGTGTAATTCAGCAATTTCTCGTCACTGGCTCGCAATGAATTCTGGTGTGGGCAAGGCCGCAAAGGATACATCTGTTGTATCCTTCATTTCATGAAACGAAGGACAAATTTGGAGGTTGTATTTGAGGGAGCCTTTGAATTGGGACAGCCTTCTTTGCGCCGCAGTGACACAATCGGCCTTTGAATGCACCCTTCGAAAGATACAGCCTCTGAATTGGGCCACAGCAAAAGTGATTGTGTCTCTTAAGAAGGCTTAAATTAAGCTGGCTTGATTCATATAGATTTATTTTGAAGGGACAGAAATCTCTCAGATTTCATTTGTGTTCCAAAGATGAACTAAAGTCTTATGGATTTGGGATGACATGAGTGTGAGTAAATGATGAAAGTATTTTCAGTTTTGGGTGAACTAACCATTTAAGAGCTCTGTATGTAATATATAACTCAAATAATCTTCAAATAGGAATACAAGATTTCTGCACATACTGTGTTGTATGCTTGTTTCAGGTATGCCTGGTTGCAGACTGTGTTGGTGGTGTCCTTTGTTTTGACGCCTTGTGTTTCAGTGGTGACAAGCAACACAGAAGCCCTGAGGGTGGCAGCACAAACAACAGTACAGAGAGTCTAAAGGTACAGATGAACATGCACACACACAAAACCAGCCTAAACTCCTGTCTTTCACTTCTGTTTGAAGCTGACTGTCATTCTGTCCTTATCAGACATAAATCCACGTCTGCTCAAGTGAATTCTTCACATTTCTGCCCTTCAAAGCTTTTTTTGTCTGTTCTCATATCTAAATGTCATAAGGCATTTTCCCATTCCCATTTGTCACCTCCTCAGCTCTCTATCTGTCTTTAAGGATTAGTTCACCCAGAAATAAAAAAAAATGTGTCATTGTTCATGTTATTGTGACCCCATGTTATTTTTGTTCTGTCCAGACTTTTGTTACTACTGTTTGCAACTGTTGTCAGGAAACACAGACTTGCAGAAGTAGTGAGAGACAATGACAAACGTTTATTCAATCAGGTATATGGCAAGGTAAGTATATTGCAGGTAGACAACCATGAAGATGAGGATAAAACATGAGCAGTCCAATAAAGGTACAGTGCACCACACACACACTTTCACACCAATGAGTTGCTGAGTAACTAGAATTAAGGATATGTATCTTCTTACAGGGAATCAGAGAACATTCGGAGAACTGGAGACTGGAGAAGAAGACTGACTGGAGTGGAGACGAGGAGAACAACACAGAGGTGGGATTATCAGGGAGAACAACACTGAGGGAGGTATCTCAGGTAAGATTATAATCCTAAACTTGGGTGAGTCCTGTTTGTAGACCAGAAAGCATTGATTGTGTGGAGCAGGTTTAAATGGAGTAGAGCTGATGAAGGTGAATGATGGCAGGTGTGGATAGTTGTGGAGTGTGTGCAGGTGGGAGCCAGGAGGGATTGTGGGAAATGTAGTGCGAAGGTGACAGGTGATATGGAAGTGACTTCCCTCCCGGAAAGCGCAACCTCGCACCAAACTGAGTCCAACCTGGGGTGTGGGCGCCCTGTAGTCGGGAGAGTGACAGGTAGAGGACAGGTGACCAGGGCGTTGCCGGCAGGCGGGCTCCTGGCTGAGCTCTGGAGCTTGAGCGGGCTTTGGAATGAGCTCTGGAGCTTGATCTGACTCTGGAGCAGACTCATGGGCTGGAGCGGGCTCCTGACTGAGCTCTGGGGCTGGAGCGGACTCTGGACTGTGCTCAGGGACTTAAGTGGTTGTGTGTGTGGACTAGACACACATAGCAGCAGCAGCATTTAAGGAAAGGACCACCTCAACGATTACGCCAGGATAGACAGGAAGAGCAGGCACTGGAACTGCTTCCTATGGAGATGTCTCTGGAATTTCTGTCACTGGAGCTGGCTCTTAAATTTCACTAACTGGAACAGACTCTGGGATTTCGCTCACTGGAACGGATTCTGGGATGTCTCTCACTGGAGCGGACTCTGGAATTTCACTCACTGGAACAGACTTGGGTATTTCACTCACTGGAATGGGCTCTGAAATTTCACTCACTGGAACAGACTTGGGTATTTCACTCACTGGAATGGGCTCTGAAATTGTATTATTTGGAATGGACACTGGAATTTCACTCACTGGAATAGATATGGGAATTTCATTCACTGGAACAGATTCGGAGATTACATTCTCTGGAACAGACACTGGAAAATTACTCCTTGGAACAGACTTGGAGATTATATCTTCAGGAACAGGCTCGGAAACTTCATCTTCAACAATTTCGTTCCCAGGAACAGATTTGGGAACTACAGGAAGGAAAAGTGGGGTTTTGGAGGTGGATTGACTAAGCAGGTGAGCATAGAGAATATATTGCTCCAATGTGCCGTTCTTAGCATCCCAAGGCATCCTAGAGTACAGTGGCTCATCTAAACCTCCATGAAAAATTATCATTAGTAGTTCATCATCAAGATACATTGTGGAGGACAGCTCTAAGAATTCCTCTGCATATACCTCAATCGGACGGCCATTTTGGGAGAGGGAGTACAGCATGTCGATTGGGCGGGCTGTTATTGTTGTCTGTTAAGGTAAGACAATGACAAATGTTTATTCAATCAGATATATGGCAAGGTAAGTATATTGTAGGTAGACAACAACCATGAAGATGAGGATGAAGCATGAGTAGTCCAATAGAGGTACGGTGCACCACACACACACACTTTCACACCAATGAGTCACTGAGTAACTAGAATTAAGGATATGTATCTTTTTACAGGGAATCGGAGAACACTCAGAGAACTGGAGACTGGAGAAGGAGACTGGCTGGAGTGGAGACGAGGAGAACAACGCAGAGGTAGGATTATCAGGGAGAACAACACAGAGGGAGATATCTCAGGTAAGATTATAATCCAAAGCTTGGGTGAGTCCTAGTTGTAGACCAGACAGTGATGAGTGTGTGGAGCAGGCTTAAATGGAGTGGAGCTGATTAGGGTGAATGATGGCAGGTGTGGATGATTGCGGAGTGTGTGCAGGTGGGATCCAGGAGGGATTGTGGGAAATGTAGTCCGAAGGTGACAGGTGATAGTGAAGTGACTGGAGATTGTGACAACCATATTATCAGATTCCCAGTGACCCAGTGACTGTCGATAGCCAGTGTGTGATAAAAGGACGCCACATGGCACATCAGCTGATGAGGAGATGCCTCAGAAACAATGTAATGGAGACAAAAAAATAGTACAGGGCTCAATGTGTCACTGTGTTACACATGTGGCTATTGAATGTTGCTCGATTGAAAAATTAATTTCTTACAACACATTACAGTTACTTTTAAAGTAGCTTTGGATCCAGAAGTATTTCTTTAAAGGTGCGGTATGTAGGATTGACAGCTAGTGGTCGAAGTAGGTACTGCAGTCCAAATTCAAAATATTGAATCTTGTATTGAATCTCAGACTTGACACTCACGCGGGTTGCCAGCTTGAGGACATGCAACAGGAGCGAGCGCAATTGACAATGAAAGCCACACTGTAAGTTGATGAGTTGATTTATCTGCGTTTTAATATGCTCTCGTTCATAGACATTTTTAGATGGATGCCGAGGCTTTTTAAGTCGGGTAGAATCTGTGATCTTTGACCCAGTTTGTTTGCTGGTTTCCATTGCTGCACTGCGTTGTGTTTTCCGCTAACTGGCAACGGGTTAGTGGGTGTCGAAATACTATTGGGTAAACTGGCAGTGTGAGGTTTCGCACAGTAGAATAACTGGCTGTAGCATTGTTTTCCAGAGAAACAAGTAGGTGAATTTAGCATGTTTCCTAAATATCTGCAAACATATTATGGTATTTTTATGCTTTAGTAAAGTAAAAAACTTACATACAGCACCTTTAAAATATATTTTCCCCCATAGGTATTCAAAAACAAATCCTTCAATAAATAATTATAAGCCATGAACCAAATCAATCAGCTCTGAGATTAATCAAAATTTGGAGAGAAAAAAATGGCGAGGATCTCATTGCAGTTTATTAATTAAATGAAATAAGAATATAATCTATGACAACAAGAAGAGCCAACAAAACCAAAAGGGTAACTCCCAAAAATAAACGACCAAGGAGAACTCAGACACTGGAATACAAATACACAGAACAAACGAGACACTAAACAAGACACAGGTAAACATAATCTGGAACCAAAGAAACCAAGAGAACAGGAAATAAAAATAAGAGTCTGTGAAACACAAATGAACAGTAAACCTGTGACATCAGGACTGTGTACTTATTTTTTATTAGGCAATGAACTATTATGTATTTTTTAAATAAAATAATAATGGTAACATGAAACTGTTAACTTGGTCATTAAGTATAAAGTATAATATAATATTGTTAAGTTTAATGCTAAATTTTCAGATGTATAGAAATATTGACAGTGTAGGCAATCTGTCTAGGCTGGGCTCAACATGAGTGGTCACAGTTGAGCTCCATTTTTATAGTAACAATGCCTCTAATTGGTCGATCTCTCTTTAGGATTATAGATAATGTTGTTGTTTTTTTCACAGGGAATTTGGCTATTAAACTCGCTTTTAAAAAATTATGTTGAAATCACACATCAATTGAGGAATCTACAGAAGCATATATCCTCACTTAATGAACTCAGAGATCATGGTAGATCTATCTTGAAAGGTTTACAGGATTTTGTTAAAAAACTATTTCAATTTGGAGAAAATTAGTGGGGTTTATACTGCTGCTGCACTGTATTCCATTTACTCAGAAAATTTAATTTCTTAGAAAAAATGGTACAAAAGCTGTCACTGGGACGGTACCCTTTAAAAGGGTTCTAATATCTAATATATACCATTTAGGTACTAATATGTACACTTTTGGTACCAATATGTACCTTTAAGGTACTAATATGCACTCTTTAGGTACAAAGGCATAGCTTTTGAAAGGGCTCCACCCCAGTGACAACTTTTGTACCTTTTTTTTCTGAAAGTGTACAATTTATCATTACTTTGTGTTTGGCAGTCTTGTTTGACTCTATAGTGATTCTAGAGTTCTTCATTTGTAAATATGAAAACAGATTCCATGGTGTGAACTTAGTAATAAGGAAGCAAGATGACCACCACAACTGCGTAAAAAATTGATAACGAAGAACATACACTTCTTGGTGCTGTACAACTGACTTTGGTTACGGTTGTCTTTATATTTCAGGAGAAGCCATGTGCGGTTAACTCCCTGAGCCCCACTCTTCGAGGCAGCAAGCGCCTGAGTAAGAGCAACATTGATGTGTCAACCCCATGTGATGCAGTGTCTGGAGTCCGCCATCCACTCATCCGTAAGCAAAGTGACTCGTGTGATGCAGACGTGGCCAGTGGTCAGCGTGAGGTCTTTATCAGCAGGTGAGATTTGGCTTTGTTCTTTGCTTCACTGACATGTGTTATCATTTTATAGAATAGTTACTGCTTATTCCATCAGGAAGAAAAGAAACTCCCATCATATGTCTATGATTAAACATGGATGAACTTTAAATCACTTCACTAATTTAGTTGGAGCAAATGTGTTCATGTTTGTCATGTCCTGAAGTGCATGGCTGGTGTATTATGGTGTATTTAAAATTTGTTAAAAACGTATAAAATCTATATATTTCATGTCTCTGATTAAAACTGCACAAACATGATGAATTCTTTGATTTCTTTCGTTCTTTATTTTTTGTGGATTTAGTTGGTTTGTCTCACTTTAAAACATTTCATCCTGTTTGATAAATCATAGAAATCATTTCAAAAGACTGGTGTCAAGTCTCATTTACATTTTTATAGAAACACTTCATTAAATTACACAAGCATATTTATTTTTTAAAAGTTACAAAGTTCAAAAAGGAATGAGCCAGGAATAAACATGAGGAAATTAATAAACAGTCAGTGGTATTTGAGATGGTTTTATGCAGATCATAACATTTTCTATCGCATTATATAAATACACTTAGGTAGTGTATGAAAGCATGATTGGAATGTTATGAATGCTAATGACTCATTCAGTCGCATTGTTCACAGATATAAAAAATGAAATAAAAAATGCAGAAAAATTCACTGTTGTAAACCACAGACATGGAAAAAAATACAGTTGTTGAAATTAATTGATTGGTAATTGATAAGATTCAGATGGAGTGGTTTGGCTTTTTAGGTGTCTAAAGAAATCCTCCATGTTAAAGAAATGATGCTGAAATGGATTTTTGCAATGGAATGTAACAAGGATAAAGATCTGGCTTGGTTCTAAAGTCTTAACAGACCTGTCATGGGGGCACATGATGACATCAGCATAAAACGAAAGCATTAATTCTGATTAATCATTAATAAAGTGTTAATAATAAATGAAGATAACTCGCTTTCCTTGCCTGCTGTCTCACAGTCTGTCTCAGGACGATCAGTGTGGCTCCAGGCAGGCTCTCAGTCCAGGCTGCTTTGAGTTTGAAGTGTCAGATTGCTTTCTGCTGGGATGCCCACTGGGGCTGGTGCTAGCCATGAGGAGGACTGTGTTACCTGCCATTGATGGTACAAATCAGCTTCCCTTTCACACGCACACACTCAAATGGTTTATTTTTAAAGAAATATTCAGTTTTACTGAAATAATAAATGTGATTTATAGTGATTTTTTTGCTCAAAGTAATTACCTGATGAATGGTTATTCTTTTCCATCTCTATTAGTGGCTCAGCTCCGGCCAGCTTGTTCTCAGATTTTTAATCTGTTCTACCCATCGGACCCCTCCGCCTCACGTCTGGAACCTTTGCTGCACCCAGTTCTCACCCACCTGCCCCCCTTTCCTGTTTCCCGTTACCAGCGGTACCCTCTGGGTGACGGGCGCTCCACTCTCATTGGTAAGAGCTTTCTCTGAGGTTCCCCAGCTCGCATCACTGAATTAATGTGTAAAAAAGATCCTTAGATCAATTAAATAGGGCTGCAAAGACTTGAATGTTTTTAACATGTAAATAAAGAGAGAGCAAAGTACAAAAATGTATTACAACTCACTGTAAAAAAGCAGAAAAATACTGTCAGAATTTTTTTTTTTAATTTCTTATCCTATAATTACTGTTTATTACTGTAATTCTACACAAAATCTCCTTATAATCACATAAAATCTTTTACTTTTAACATACATTAATTGTTAGAATACAGTTATCTCTAAAACACACACTGTAAAAAAAAAAACGGCTCCTGTGTGGCTGCTGTGCCAGAAATTTACCATAAAAAATATGGTAGCAACATTTTATGTTTTACAGATTTAACTTAAATTTACAGTAAAAAAAAAAACTGTAAATATAAATTTTATTAACTGATATAATGTTAATTTACCAACCTAATGAAATAACGACATCCGTTTTTTACCTTTATAATACACTGACAACCACCAAGAACAAATGGTGATGAGAAAGTCATATGATGAATTATAGCTCATCACAAACAGCTTTTCCACAAGCTGAGAAGGCATATACAGTGGGGAGAACAAGTATTTGATACACTGCCGATTTTGCAGGTTTGCCCACTTACAAAGCATGTAGAAGTCTGTAATTTTTATCATAGGTACACTTCAACTGTGAGTGACGGAATCTAAAACAAAAATCCAGAAAATCACATTGTATGATTTTTAAATAATTAATTTGCATTTTATTGCATGACATAAGTATTTGATCACCTACCAACCAGTAAGAATTCCGGCTCTCACAGACCTGTTAGTTTTTCTTTAAGAAGCCCTCCTGTTCTCCACTCATTACCTGTATTAACTGCACCTGTTTGAACTCGTTACCTGTATAAAAGACACCTGTCCACACACTCAATCAAACAGACTCCAACCTCTCCACAATGGCCAAGACCAGAAAGGTGTGTAAGGACATCAGGGATAAAATTGTAGACCTGCACAATCCTGGGATGGGCTACAGGACAATAGGCAAGCAGCTTGGTGAGAAGGCAACAACTGTTGGCGCAATTATTAGAAAATGGAAGAAGTTCAAGATGACGGTCAATCTCCCTCGGTCTTGGGCACCATGCAAGATCTCACCTCGTGGGGCATCAATGATCATGAGGAAGGTGAGGGATCAGCCCAGAACTACACGGCAGGACCTGGTCAATGACCTGAAGAGAGCTGGGACCACAGTCTCAAAGAAAACCATTAGTAACACACTATGCCGTCATGGATTAAAATCCTGCAGCGCACACAAGGTCCCCCTGCTCAAGCCAGTGCATGTCCAGGCCCCTCTGAAGTTTGCCAATGACCATCGGGATGATCCAGAGGAGGAATGGGAGAAGGTCATGTGGTCTGATGAGACAAAAATAGAGCTTTTTGGTCTAAACTCCACTCGCCGTGTTTGGAGGAAGAAGAAGGATGAATACAACCCCAAGAACACCATCCCAACCGTGAAGCATGGAGGTGGAAACATCATTCTTTGGGGATGCTTTTCTGCAAAGGGGACAGGACGACTGCACCGTATTGAGGGGAGGATGGATGGGGCCATGTATCGCGAGATCTTGGCCAACAACCTCCTCCCCTCAGTAAGAGCATTGAAGATGGGTCGTGGCTGGGTCTTCCAGCATGACAACGACCCGAAACACACAGCCAGGGCAACTAAAGAGTGGCACCGTAAGAAGCATCTCAAGGTCTTGGAGTGGCCTAGCCAGTCTCCAGACCTGAACCCAATAGAAAATCTTTGGAGGGAGCTGAAAGTCCGTATTGCCCAGCGACAGCCCGAAACCTGAAGGATCTGGAGAAGGTCTGTATGGAGGAGTGGGCCAAAATCCCTGCTGCAGTGTGTGCAAACCTGGTCAAGAACTACAGGAAACGTATGATCTCTGTAATTGCAAACAAAGGTTTCTGTACCAAATATTAAGGTCTGCTTTTCTGATGTATCAAATACTTATGTCATGCAATAAAATGCAAATTAATTACTTAAAAATCATACAATGTGATTTTCTGGATTTTTGTTTTAGATTCCGTCACTCACAGTTGAAGAGTACCTATGATAAAAATGATTCTACATGCTTTGTAAGTGGGCAAACCTGCAAAATCGGCAGTGTATCAAATACTTGTTCTCCCCACTGTACTAATATATAGAAGGTGCACAGTGTCACTCATTCACACAAACACTAAACACCATCATGGTAACACACGACATTTAAAAAATACAATCAACATTCATTTAACAACATTAGACATAACATAGCTGATTAGAAAAACTAAGAAAAACTTATTTCATTGTATAATGACAAAACAGGAAAATTCTGTAAAAAAAATACAGACCATTACCTTGGCAGATTTTAGGTATTGGCAATTTGATATTTTAAGACATTAACTTATAATAATTGAATAAATTAATTCAACCAAATTAATTCAAGCTAATTTTTTAAAAGTTCTATGAACATTGTTTGCATTGCACAGCATCATGCCATGACAAATACTTTTTTGATTAAATTATGCATGCATATTTTCTAGGCTGAAAAATATGGAAATTCTTGCCTTCTGTCTTATGCAGATGCCTTTTTGAATATATACAGCTCTGGAAAAAAATAAGAGACCATTTAAAAATGTGGTAGATATTCCCATACAGTATGCACACCTGACTTAAGTTAAACTGGGCATCTCCCATGACGACACCTACGATTGGTATCACCAATCCAAAATTCCTCAGACTGAGTCAGACGATGTTTCTCCCACTATGAACACCATCACTTGAGAATAAGGTCTCTAGTGTTCCATTTAAACACTATCCCTTGGGAATGGAATAAAGGCCTCAAGTGTTTAGCCTGCTGCACAGCAGTAACCACACTGTAAAAAAACATTTTGTGAAATTTACGGTAAAAAACTTGCAGTTGTGTTTGCCAGAAATTGACCGTAAAAAATACGGTAGTAACATTTTACGTTTTACAGATTTAACTTAAACTTACAGTAAAAAAACATATTTCATTAACTGATATAATGTTAATATACCAACCTATTCTAATATCTGTTTTGTACCTGTAGTACAATGACAACCACCAAAAACAGGTGGTGATTGTCACGGCTCATTGGACTTTTATTTTGATATTCTGTTTTGTTTCCTTTAATTCCCGTTTCCCGCTCTGTTTAGTTGTAGTTTCACTGGTTACTGATTAGGCCCTCGTTTGTTTCCTATGGTTATGTATTAGTACTTGAAATTTGGAAGAAATGTTGACAGAAGTTTATAGAACAAAACAAAAATGTTAATTTTACTCAAATATGCAAATTGTAAATCCAGAGAAACTGCTAATTTTGCAGTGGTCTCTTACATTTTTTTTCAGAGCTGAATTACACATTAAAGTAGCTGTACACTGGTGAATACTGCATTCCCTTTCAGTCAGTACACTACGAGTTACGTCAGTTACTGACAAAATGGGGGTTTCGCTTAGAAGCCAATAGCCTTTGAGCTCTACAAAACGAGCCAATGGCATGAAGATGCCATGGGTCTGCGGAATTTGCATAACGCAACCCCGCCCCACCGCGTGGGTATAAAGGGCGTTGCGTGGCAATTCCGCATTATGTTTCTGCTTCAGAGCCGAGTGTTACCGCCTGAGCGTTTTTCTCTTCAAGACGAGTGTCTCTCCAGAGTGTTGGTGTTACGGCGCGTTCTAGCTAGTTCCGCATTCCTGTCTGATCTGTGCAGTGATCTAGCACAGCGTGTGTGTTCTCCCTAGGCGCTTCGGCATTCTGCAGAGCAAAGACTCCTCTCTAAAAGAGCTGCACGTGGCACGTCTTTTTCAAGATGTCTCGCCCGTGCTCCGTTTCTGGCTGCGGTCGGCTGGTTCCTCCGTTTGACGGGCATGATCGCTGTTTGGCGTGCTTGGGCCTCGTGCACGCCCAGCGCTCGTTCATGGATGAGTCATGTTCCCACTGTGGGAACATGGCCATCGCAGTGTTGCGGTCAAGACTCCATGATCTCCGTGCTGGAGGGAGAGTCCCCTCTACCACACCCCAATCTATTCCCTCCACGAGTGGGAATACTTTGGCTGGTGGTCAGGGTGACTTGAGGGTGACGGTGTGGGCCAACCCGACGAATCCTCCTCGGGCCACACCCCCTTCTAGCACACTGCAACCTGTGGTGCTGCCAGATGAGGGCGCAGGTGTTTCCCGTCCTGGGCCCTGCATTTCATTTGGCGCACCGGCGGAGGATACTATGTCGATCGCCGCATCACAAGGTGGGCTGGATTCCTCCGGAGATGACGATTCGGCTGTGTTGCCTCCTTCGGGAGTCCCAGCATTGCCCGAGTCTGATCCAGAGCTCACAGCCATGCTTTCCCGGTCGGCCGAGGCTCTTGGGCTTGTGTGGAACCCTCCGCCATGTCCCGAACGCTCTCGGCTAGATGATTGGTATCTGGGGGCGGCCCGTGCCGAAGGCGCCCGTCAGCCCCCAGTGCCCTTCTTCCCGGAAGTGCATGAAGAGGTGTCGAAGTCGTGGAAGTCTCCCTTGACTTTTCGCGATCGTTCGGCAGCCACTTCCGCCTTCACTGCCCTTGACGGCGGCGCGGTGAAAGGGTACACTGGGGTTCCCCCTGTTGAGCGCTCTGTTGCGATGCAACTGTGTCCCCAGAGCGCTGCGACATGGCGTGGTGACCCAAAGCACCCGTCCAAGGCCTGTGGGTTTACGTCTACTTTGGTGGCGAAGACCCACAGAGCTGCGGGCCAGGCCGCGTCCGCCCTGCATGCGATGGCCACCCTTCAGGTCTACCAGGCCAAGGTGCTCAGAGACATGCACGAGGGCAATGCTGACCCCGCATTAATGCAGGAGCTGTGGTCAGGTGATGAGGGGTCACCTCTCTGTGATGTCCACTTCTGTGGTCCAGGAGCGCCACTTATGGCTCAACCTGGTTGATGTGGGAGAATCTGAGCGAACCCGTTTCCTCAATTCTCCCATTTCCCAGGATGGGCTATTCGGCGGGGCGGTCCAGGACATCGTACAACAGTTCTCGACTGCTCAGAAACAGACTGAGGCGATCAAACATATTCTGCCCCGGCGGCCTGCTGCTGCCTCCACCCAGCCGCCGGCTCAAAGGCCTCAGTCTGCTCCCCGCCGAGGCCGCCCTCCTGCGGCCCTCGTTCCTCCCGCTCAGCCCCAGCAGCAGCCTTCACCCGGGCCGAGGTGTGGAGGACGCCGCAGGAAGGCAGCCCTGCCCGGGCGGCTCGGAGGTGAACTCGGTTCTTTCTCAGGAGATGGTAGCAGGGCCACTCCTTCCCCCGCTGAATTCGACCCCGCCCACACCTCGGGACGCTCCCACGCCTCCCATGTCTGGGCCGGTCATTCCGCCTCGCTGCCCCATCTGGGGTACGCCTGTGGTCCGCTTGACCCCGCTGGTACAGTTTCTGGGAGCCTGGCTAGCGCTTCCCAATCTGTCCAGCTGGCTCGCTCGCACCATCAGGTTCGGCTATGCGATTCAGTTCGCACGGTCTCCTCCCCGCTTTCGGGGAGTCCGCTATACCATGGTGGGTGGCAATGCCCCTGTCATGCGTGCGGAGGTCGCCACCCTACTGGCGAAGGGTGCGGTCGAGATCGTCCCTCCAGCCGAGATGGAGTCCGGCTTCTACAGCCCTTACTTCATTGTACCCAAGAAAACCGGTGGGTTACGGCCAATCCTGGACCTGCGCATCTTGAACCGAACCCTTCACAGGCTTCCATTCAGGATGTTGACAGCCAAACGCATTTTCGAATGCGTTCGTCCATTGGATTGGTTTGCAGCGATCGACCTGAAGGACGCGTACTTTCATGTCTCCATTCTTCCTCGACACAGACCGTTTCTACGGTTTGCCTTTGAGGGGCAGGCATATCAGTACACGGTTCTCCCATTCGGGCTAGCCCTGTCCCCTCACGTCTTTACGAAGGTCGTCGAGGCAGCCCTTGTGCCGCTCAGGCAACACGGGGTTCGCATCCTGAACTATCTCGACGACTGGCTGATTCTAGGCCACTCTCGGGATCAGGTTTGCGAACACAGGGACCTGGTGCTTCAGCACCTTGCCCGTCTGGGCCTTCGGGTCAACTGGGAAAAGAGCAAACTCTCCCCAGTGCAGAGGATCTCTTTTCTCGGTATGGAAATCGACTCGGTCGCCATGTACGCGCAGCTTACGTGCGAGCGCGCGCAGTCACTGCTGACTTGTCTTCGCCAGTTCGAGGGCAAGAGTGCGGTACCACTGAAATATTTTCAGAGGCTCCTGGGGCATATGGCATCTGCAGCCGCAGTAACGCCGCTCGGTTTGCTTCATATGAGACTGCTTCAGCACTGGCTTCGCGATCAAGTCCCGAGATGGGCATGGCAACACGGCACGCTCCGGGTCCCAGTTACTCGGGCCTGCCGTCAGACCTTCACCTCGTGGGTGAACCTCAGTTTTCTACGGGCAGGTGTTCCCCTAGAACGAGTATCCAGGCATGTTGTTGTAACAACAGATGCCTCTGCCACGGGCTGGGGCACCATGTGCAATGGACATGCTGCCGCGGGCTCCTGGAAAGGACCCCAGCGCCTATGGCATGTCAATTGCCTCGAGTTGCTGGCCGCACGTCTTGCCCTGCACCGCTTCCGAGCCCTGCTCAAGGACAAGCACGTACTGGTCCGTTCAGACTGCACGGCAACAGTAGCGTACATCAACCGACAAGGTGGTCTACGCTCCCGCTGGATGTCGCAACTCGCCTGCCATCTCCTCCTATGGAGTCAGAAGCATCTGAGGTCGCTTCGTGCCGTTCACATCCCGGGAGAACTGAATCGTGCAGCCGACGAGCTGTCACGGTTTCAGCCGCTTCCGGGGAAATGGAGACTCCATCCCCAGACGGTTCAGCTGATTTGCGAACAGTTTGGCGACGCACAGATAGATCTGTTTGCCTCCCACGACTCTTCCCATTGCCGCTGGTATTATTCCCTGACCGAGGGGACCCTCGGCATGGATGCACTAGCGCACAGCTGGCCGCGGGGCCCACGCAAGTATGCGTTTCCCCCAGTGAGCCTTCTCGCACAGGTTCTGTGCAAGATCAGGGAGGACAGGGAGCAGGTCCTTTTGGTCGGCCCATATTGGCCCAGCCGGACCTGGTTCTCAGAACTCATACTCCTTGCGACAGCCCCTCCCTGGTCGATCCCTCTGAGGAAGGACCTCCTTACTCAGAGACGGGGCACCGTATGGCACCCACGTCCCGACCTTTGGAACCTACACGTGTGGGACCTGGACGGGACGCGGTAGGTTTGAGTACCCTGCCACCTCAGGTGGCGGCTACCATCACTTCTGCTAGGGCCTTGTCCACGAGACAGGCCTATGCGTTGAAGTGGAACCTCTTCGTCACCTGGTGCTCTTCTCGCCGAGAAGACCCCACGAAATGCTCAATCGGGTCTGTGCTTTCCTTCCTCCAAGAAGGGTTGGAGCGAAGGCTGTCTCCCTCCACCCTGAAGGTTTATGTGGCCGCGATTTCGGCTCATCATGACCTGGTGGATTCAAAAACGGTAGGTCAGCACGACCTGGTCAGCAGGTTCCTTAGAGGAGCGAGGAGATTAAATCTTCCTCGTCCTCCTCAAATACCCTCTTGGGATCTTGCAGTGGTTTTATCTGCCCTGCAGAAAGCTCCCTTTGAGCCCCTGCAGTCTGTGGAGCTGAAGTTCCTTTCAATGAAAGTGGCGCACTTGATTGCTCTGGCTTCCATCAAGAGGGTAGGGGACCTGCAGGCATTTTCGGTTGACGAAGCGTGCCTGGAATTCGGGCCGGCCAATTCTCACGTGATCCTGAGACCCTGGCCTGGATACGTGCCCAAGGTTCCCACCACTCCCTTCAGGGATCAGGTGGGGAACCTGCAAGCGCTGCCTGTGGAGGAGGCAGACCCAGCCTTGGCACTGCTCTGTCCAGTACGCGCCCTTCGCGCTTACGTAGACCGGACGCAGTGTTTCAGGACCTCAGACCAGCTCTTTGTCTGTTACGGAGGGCAGCAGAAAGGGAAGGCTCTCTCCAAGCAGAGGTTGTCTCACTGGATAGTGGACGCCATTGTCCTGGCATATCAGGTTCAGGGCATGCCATGCCCCCTTGGGGTTAGAGCACACTCCACTAGGAGTGTTGCTTCCTCTTGGGCTTTAGCGTGTGGCGCCTCGCTGACAGACATTTGTAGAGCTACAGGCTGGGCGACACCCAACACATTCGCAAGATTTTATAATCTCCGAGTGGAGCCTGTGTCCGCTCGTGTACTCGCCCCAAGTGGCCAGTAACTGGACAGGCTCAGGTGTCTTCGCTTGCTGCGCCATTCCACTCCACGGACTGGATGCGTGCGCATTTTCTCTCAGGTGAGCTTCCCAGTAAGCCCTGAGCTCCTCCAGCACTGATGTCGACACCAGAGTGCATGCCCGCTTGGTCAGCCCTCGTGTTCGGCTAGGTGCCTCCGTGTCATGGTTCCCCCGTTGGGCAACCCCCACATGTGTATTTCCACGGTAAGTCTCTCTGAGCATGTGTCTTCCCTTGGCAAGACACCTTGCCACACCTGGGGTTGAAAAACTTTTCACCTGCAGCTGGATACCCCAGAGTGCTCCATATGCAGTCCCTACGGGGGTCATATGTGTATTCTTAAGTCCTCCCTTCGGGCAGGCATTGTGTTGCATTTCTCTACATGGGATATGCTTCCCAGTGTACCTTGGTATCAGCATTGAGCCTAGCCCCTCGTTCGTGCTAAGACTCACGGCAGGGAGCCCTGGTCAGCGCAGGACGCTGGAAGACAGCCGTCGTGGCAAGATTGTATTGGGACCCCCATTTCGTCAGTAACTGACGTAACTCGTAGTGTACTGACTGAAAGGGAACGTCTCGGTTACGTATGTAACCCTCGTTCCCTGAAGGAAGGGAACGGAGACGTTACGTCCCCATGCCACTTCCGCTGTACCGCTGGAACGGCCGGATGCTCATGCCTCGGCTCTTCAGCAGGTAACATAATGCGAGATTGCCACGCAACGCCCTTTATACCCACGCGGTGGGGCGGGATTGCGTTATGCAAATATATCGTTTTGTAGAGCTCAAAGGCGATTGGCTTCTAAGCGAAACCCCCATTTCGTCAGTAACTGACGTAACGTCTCCGTTCCCTTCCTTCAGGAAACGAGGGTTACATGCGTAACCGAGACGTTTTTACTGCATTTTCCCCATCAAAAAAAGTAATGCCACAGATTTTCCACTGGAACATCTGGATAACTCTATATTGTTAGTTGTAAACAATTTAATCATTTAATCCAAAAACTTACAGTTTTTAAATTTCTGAAGTTTTGAAATGCATTGTACACTGACATAATTTAACCTGACATGTAATGCTCGTTTTAGCACATCGATCAGTTTACACTTTTATTCAAAGCGACTTACAGTGCACACCAGGCATACATTTTACCAGTGATAGATTCGAATGACCTTGCCATTCTTAATGGTATTCTCTACTAGAGTTCTTTAAGATCATCATTATTCTGTGGTATTAGTCAGAATCACTATGTGTCAGAAAATGTGCTCCAATTACTCCCATCATGCAGCCAAGCTGAGGTCACAGCTAGCTGAACAGAGCGTCTAATGCATTGAATGCAAGGAGAGAAAACTGTGTTTTGGGAGAAATCAAATTAAATCCTTTCACACCATTATTATACATTTAAGCGCCCTGAAAATGCAACATTGCCTCACAAAGCCTGATTTAGGGTTCTTTCAAGGGCGTATAAATCGTTTGCAGAAGATTAACTTTCTATATGCTGGAACAGGATTTTGGAGGATTTGAAAGAAGTTTTTGAGCATCAATAAGATGCTGAAATGTATTAATTAATTGTCAACAAAACAAAACAATTTCCACATTGGTGGACAATCAATCAATCAATAAATCAATCAATCAATCAAATCACAAAAACATTATTTCTTGGTTAATGTGTACTGCTCCATTTTAACTATTAATATGACACCTTCATTCTGTGAATGTATTATAAAAACACATTAAAAGACATTTCTTACATACAATAACTTGAATACACTTCTATCGTGATTAGTTTCTGAATTAAATTTAATTATCATTGTTATACATCTGTCCTAATATCATAATGAGGGAAAAATTAATGAAAAGTAGATGTGGTGCGACCAACATGTGAAAACATGCAGAGAAAAAAACAAAACACTAAGGGCCAGGTTTACTAACATCTTGCGCCAGCACAAACCTTCTTTTGGCTTTAAAGAACTACTGACAGGATTTACTAAAGATTTACTGGACAGTTATTTTCGAAGCTGACCTTTATAGAGTTCTGCAGAGATGACGTATTTTTGTAGGCCAACACGGAAGTTAACATCACCCTGGTTCCCTTTACAAAAACCCAATATGATTTTTCCATTGGCTTTTGGATTATTGCAGAATGACGTTTAATTTCCCTGACATCCTCTGAAGTCCCATTTAGCCACTTCTTAGCAAATGCCTTTTTGAAGACAAGTAAACAGCGGCAGCTGGTGGGTTTTAAAATAGAGGAGGCACACAAAATTTTAGTGGTCGAATCCCCTCCCAAGGATTTTAACTGCTTTAAAATGGCTTTTTTGGTCACTTTTAGACCGAACATTAACAGAAAACTACACATATACAGCAAGACAATATAAATATAATTTCACTCACCTAGCCTACCACTTGAAGCAAAAATCCACCCTTCTGTCCTTTAAATGTCCGTGTTTGGCCGTTTAGTGAAGCTGATTGCTGTAGCCTATATCTTAGCTTAGCCTACAGGCGTGGGGTCTTCCTTAATTTTTAATTTATAACTGTTGTTCGAATGGAAGTTTGATACATTTGTTTGCGATCAAATCTTCAATATCTCTGCTCTCCATACATAGTCGGTACATCAGCGGTAGCAGTTCAAACTAATATCACATAATTTACGTCTCTTCCATGATTGGTTGATATACCAAGGGTAGTCTCAGCCTCAGACGTCACGCCCACGGACCGTTGGCTGAACGTCTGATGCATATGGCACACTTTTCTGGAAACACTTCAGGAGTTTTGAAGTCGTCATCTGATTGGTTGAATTCTACAGGATGTCCGTGAGACTTGCGTGTTGCGTTCTTTAACAGTCTGCCTGGAAACAAATGGCGTGGCGCCAAACTCCCTCGTGGAAGAAGAACGCCGTTGTGTTTACAACTGTGACAATGGGTGCTTTCCAGGATCAACTAAACACTGGATTTTCAAAAGTATGTGAAGTTCGCGGCTCCATTGTGGCAGTAAACTTGCACAACGTTCTTGAATGAATAATTTATAGATGCACGCCGGTCTGTTATTGTAGGGACATCGACACGCCCCTAAACATGACGCAGAACAAAACGAACTGTGATCGGTTGCGTTACATGTCAGTCAAACGTCCTCTTGGGCGGTCCTTGACCACTGAAAGCTGCGAAAGAGTCCAGGCCTTCTGCCATCAGTCTGAAGGTCTGGCTACGTGAGACTATACCAAGGGAGGCTAGCCTCCTCTGCCATGTTTCTTTTCTCAACACCCGTAATCGCTGAAAGTGATCACTCGATGGTGATTGGCTAATTGTTTTTACCAACGGAGGCACAAGTCTCCGGCTATGGATTTGCCTCCCCCTCCCCTCCCCTTCTCTATCCCCTCAGACACTCGCGTTTTGCAGATTCGGCACATTCGGGGAAGAGCGCGGTGGTTACACTTAGGTGAAATTACAAACAATAAATACACATTCTGAGACATTAAATCAATAACTTTTATTAACATTAAATCGTCCTTCTCCCGTTTTCACCTCAAAATTTTGGGTAGGCTGTGCCTCTCCTGACGAGCCGCCACTGCAAGTAAAAGCTTTAATAAAACACACAAGAGGGTATTACTGATGTATTTTATAGTATCGTAGAATAAAATGTGAAATATCTTGAGCTTATTTTCACCACAGATCTTATTTCAAGTATTTAACCAAAAACCCACTCAAAAAACCCATTGACTTCAGGACATTGGAACTGGAAGTGCTAAAATGCTAACTCGTTTCCAGGTTTTGGCCTACAAAAATACATAATTTCTACACCACTCTATTGCATATGCATTTGTAGGAGTTTCACTTTCAGAAGCAAAATTGAGAGGAGAGTATTTCATTAAATCATGCAACGTGATTTACTAAGGTTTGCGGTAGTCAATTTACTGGTATTTGTGCCATTATTTAACACCCCAAAAATGTCCTAAAACATTCTGTGCTTGACATGGCTGCAAAAGTTGTTACTGTTTTTCTTTGACCTTTCACATTTGTGAATAATTTATGTTGTCTCTTTTTTCCCCCTCAAAGCAGACACCGTCCTCAGACACTTGTCAGACAGCAGTGTATCTGTAGACGGACACCCAGAGCAGTGCTGTGGAGGAAGTGTGTCTCGCAGGGGCAGCGATCGAGTTGTTCCGCTCAGACTCGCCCACTCTGCCACTGACGCCGAAGGATCTGAATCTGACCCGAGCGAGCCTGTTAGCATCTCACTCAGTGAGTCTCAAGAGCACTACATGTCCTTGAATCTGGTGCTTTCAAGATGTTCATATATTTTATTCATTTCCACATGAAAGTCAGAGGCTTTGATGTATATGAAGATTACCTGCAAGGCTACCTACATGTGTGGTTCAGGCATGTATAACATAAATCCTCTTTTTTTCTCTCTCCCAGTATGTAATAGGTGGTGGGGGTCGAAGCGGTTAGATTACGTGCTATACTGTCCTGATATGCTCACCACCTTTCCCACTATAGCACTGCCTCACCTGTTCCACGCCTCATACTGGGAGTCCACGGATGCTGTGGCTTTTATTCTTAGACAGGTAAGCGCACCTCCTCTGACAGTTTTTTCCTGTTTACACCAAGTATTAACATCCGTCTTGGGTTATCTGAAGTGGGCAGCAGGAAATACAGGTGTAAATGTGGTCCGAAGCCACATTTGGAACACATTGCATACAGTATGTAGTGTAAACCATAATTCATCCTGATGTATCTGGGACAGCGTAAAAGTACCGCCTACTCAACTGTCAGTCTTCAATTGCTCTAAACTTTAAAAGATAAAAGGATTGTGAAGGATTTTTTTTTTATTAATCATAACTAACATTCCTTTTTCTTGCAGGATTAACATTTATATGCTTTTGAAAAGAAATGTCCCCAACACTTGGGCCAAAGCTAGTGTGTGTTGAAATAACGGACGCAGATGGACAAGACTAGACGGCTGTCTGAATAAATATATATTTAATCTCATGACTTGAGCAACAAGCTGAAGTAACCAAAAAATCCAATTTGCTTTGACCAGAAACAGAGGAGGGGGTTTACTGAATTGCACATATGAAGAACCAATAATATTAGAGAAAATTATGTAATGAATCATGTCACCTCTGCCATGCACCTATTTTATATAAACTGTTGTACTTTTTTTGCTGTGGGGATTCTATCTGGGATTGGTCTCGGCCATGATTAAAGCATTTCAAAGGCATTTTCTGGACTCTGGTTACTGCTGCGTAGCAGGTTAGTGGAACACTAGAGACCTTTATTCCCAAGTGATAATGTGTATAGGGGGCGAGACATCATCTACTACTACTCTCAGGCATCCAGGGCTACTGACATAGAGTGGAGGTCATCTGAGGATCATTTTGGATTGGAAGTACCAATCGTAGGGTGTCGTTGCGTGGTTTAACTTAAGTCAGGTGCGTAGAGGAATTTCTACTACAGCATAGTTCACCGAAAAATTTAAATTCTGTTACCATTTACTCATACTCAAATTGAAAACTGCAATGGATAACGTCTCGGTTACGTATGTAACCCTCGTTCCCTGAAGGAGGGAACGGAGACGTATGTCGGACGTAACCAACGAATTGGGATCACTTCTGGGAGCCCCTATCAGCTTCGAGTGTATAGAGAACGGACCAATGCCATGGTTACTACCACTTCCAGCGCCCAGTGAAAAGCCCCTCAGACCCCTGTCTGTTTGGGGCGGGAAACTCACGCAGGGAGAGTCACTGCTGCTGTTCCGCAAGACCCACTCAGCAGAGTATTGGATAACGCTGGGAAAGCGTGCCCCTAGGGGCCGCTGTGGAAGCCACATCCTACCCGTAGGGAGGTATCATGTGGAATATACACGTATGGACTGGCCGTGGGCAGTACAACATACGGAGTCCCAGGGGTGGCCCCGGCCATTGCAGGCGGGGGACAACACCGCACAAAGACGGCAGAGCGAGCTCTGCCAAGGGAAAGACACGGGCTTACCGTAGGGAGCCGTACCGTGGAAGAATACACATATGGGACCGCTGTAGGGGTCACAACATATGGATACCCAGCCTAACACAAGTTCCACCAATGCATACAAGTGTTAGACCTGGCGTCGGACGCTCCGCCACGTCTGACTGCCGCGGGTTGCGGAGGAACTTGACAGGGTTCGCCAATCTGGGGAACTCTACTGGAGAATATATGCGCACGTATCCGGTCCATGAGGAGGGGAATGGCGCAGCAAGCCAACACTAGAACAGGCACTTTCGGTGTTACTGGCTATTTGAAGCCGGGGTCTCAGGATTACATGAGAGTTAGCCGGCCCGAATTCCAGGCACGATTCGTCAACCGAAAATGCCTGCAGGTCCCCTACCCTCTTGATGGAAGCCAATGCAGTCAGGAGTACTGTCTTCCAAGACAGAATTTTTAACTCAGCTGACTGCAAAGGTTCAAAGGGTGCTCTCTGCAGTGCGGTTAGCACCAGAGATAAGTCCCAAGAGGGTATAGAGTGAGAGCGAGGTGGATTTAATCTCCTCTCTCCCCTCAGAAACCTGACGACCAGATCGTGTTTTCCTACGGACTTACCTTCAACTACATCGTGATGTGCAGCAATGGCGGCAACATACACTTTGAGGGTGGAGGGAGACAGCCTTCGCTCCAACCCATCTTGCAGGAAGGAAAGCACAGAACTGATCGAACATCTTCGGGAGTCTTCTCGTCGAGAAGAACACCATTCGACGAACAGGTTCCACTTCAACGCATAGAGGCGCCTCGTAGAGGGAGCTCTAGCCGAAGTGATGGTGTCTACCACAGCCTGTGGTAGGTCACCTAGAACCTCCACGTCCCGTCCAGGGACCAGACATGGAGTTTCCAGAGGTCTGGACGCGGGTGCCATGGGGTGCCCCATCTCTGAGTCAGAAGGTCCTTCCTCAGAGGAATGGGCCAAGGAGGTGCTGTCGCGAGGAGCACTAGTTCCGGGAACCAGGTCCGGTTGGACCAGTACGGTGCAACCAACAAGACCTGCTCCTCGTCCTCCCTGACTTTGCACAGTGTCTGTGCAAGAAGGCTCACTGGGGGAAACACATATTTGCGTAGACACCGGGGCCAGCTGTGTGCCAGCGCATCCGAGCCGAGGGTCCCCTCGGTCAGGGAATAAAACAACTGGCAGTGGGACGTGTCCAGGGCGGCAAACAGGTCTACCTGTGTGGTCCCGAAGCGACTCCAGATCAGCTGGACCACCTGGGGATGGAGTCTCCACTCTCCCGGGAGCACTTATTGTCGTGAGAGCTCGTCGGCTGCACGATTGAGCAGGCCCGGAATGTGAGTGGCACGAAGCGACCTCAGATACTTCTGACTCCAGAGGAGGAGATGGTGGGCGAGTTGTGACATGCGGGGGGAGCGTAGACCACCCTGTTTGTTGATGTACGCAACGGCCGCAGTATTGTCCGTACGGACCAGAACGTGCTTGCCTCGTGGCGGCCCTTTGAGGCGGCCCAGCGCAAGACGAACTGCTAACAACTCGAGGCAATTGATATGCCATTGCAGTTGAGGCCCTGTCCACAGACCCGAAACTGCAAGCCTGTTGTACGTGCACCCCCAGCCGGTGGATGAGGCATCCGTGGAGACAACAGCATGCCTGGACACTTGTTCTAGGGGAACTTCTACCCATAGAAACGAAGGGTCTGACCACGGGCTGAAGGTTTTGGCGCCACTTTGGTGTTACTGAGACACGGAACGAGCCGCTCTGCCACGCCCATCTCGGGACTCGGTCGTGTAGCCAGTGTTGAAGTGGCCTCATATGAAGCAATCCGAGCGGCGTTACCGCGGCTGCAGGAGCCTCTGAAAATGTTTCAGTGGTACCGCTGTCCTGCATTTGAACGAATTCAAGCAGTTCAACACCGACTGGATGCGCTCCTCTGTGAGTCGCACTGTCAGATTAACCGAGTCCAGCTCCATACCGAGAAAAGAGATTCTCTGCACGGGACAGAGTTTGCTCTTTTCCCAGTTGACCCGAAGTCCCAACAGGCTGAGGTGACTGAGCACCATGTCCCTGTGTTCGCACAACTGCACCCGCAACTGAGCTAGGATCAGCCAGTCGTCGAGGTAGTTGAGGATGCGAACACCACGCTCTCTCATGGGAGCAATGGCCGCCTCCGCGACTTTCATGAAGACACGGGGTGACAGGGACAGCCCGAAGGGTAGGACTCTGTACTGATATGCCCGTCCCGCGAACGCAAAGCGTAGGAACGGTCTGTGTCGAGGGAGAATCGAGACATGAAAGTACGCGTCCTTCAGGTCGATCACTGCAAACCAATCTTAGGGACGGATGCACCTGAAGATGCGTTTCTGCGTTAGCATTCTGAACGGCAGCCTGTGAAGGGACCGATTCAAGAACCGCAGGTCTAAGATTGGCCGTAACCCGCCGCCTTTCTTGGGTACAATGAAGTATGGGCTGTAGAAGCCTGTCTTCATATTGGCTGGAGGTACCGGCTCTATTGCGTCCTTCGCCAGTAGGACTGCGATCTCCGCCCGTAGCACGGGGGCGCTCTCCTTCGACACGGAGGTGAAGTGAACACCCCTGAACTTGGGGGGCCGCCGGGTGAACTGAATTGCATAGCCGAGTCTGATAGTACGGATGAGCCAGCGGGACGGGCTGGGAAGCGCTAGCCAGGCTCCCAGCAACCGAACCAGCGGGACCAACGGCACCACAGACGTACCCACAGCGGGGCAGCACAGAGGAGTGCAGTGACCTGATTCGGACGGCATAGCAGCCCGAAGTGGGGTCTGAGTGTGCAATGCAGCACTTACCTGCTTCCGCTGAGGGGGTGCAAGGGTGTGAGGAGGCCTCTTGTGTGCGTCCTGGACACAGCCAGCACCCCCTTCTGGCGATGAGAGAGGCACTGGAGGGTGACAAGGCATGGGAGCGTCGTACACCGGCAAGCGCGCTCTCTTGGCACCCAGAGATTTTGGAAACAGCTCTTTTAGTGAAGTTTTACCACCTTCTGAAGAGCTGTCCCCTCCATCTCTGGGTGGCCCGTCTCAGGGTCTCTTACGACGGCGCTTGCCACCTGGCTTGGCAGCGGCCTGAGCAGGCCGGACGGCCTTCCCGCAGCCGGCTCCACGCCATTGCCCTGGTGGAGGCTGCTGCTGGGCTTGGGCGGGAGCGGGGGCGGCGGCGGGCTGCCGCCCTCGGCAATGAGTAGGCGGAGGGCCTGCGGCCGGCGGCTGCGTGGAGGCAGCAGCTGACCGCTGGGGCAGGATGTGTTTAATAGCCTCCATCTGCTTCTGGACGGCCAAGAACTGCTGGGCAAATCTCTCGACCGCGTCGCCGAATAACCCAACCTGGGAAATGGGGGAGTCCAGGAACCGATATTTATTGGTCTCCCTCATATCGACCAGGTTGAGCCAGAGATGTCACTCCTGGACCACAAGAGTGGACATCACCTGACCAACGGAAGGGGCGGTGACTTGAGGAGCTCTGGGTCAGGCCTACCCTCGTGCATGTCCATGACTGCCTGGGCCTGGTGCACCTGGAGCAACGCCATGGCATGCAAGGCGGACACAGCCTGTCCACAGGCTTTGTAAGCCTTCCCAGTCAGACTGGAGGAGAACTTACAGGCCTTGGATGGGTGGCGTGGGTCACCGCGCCAGGTGGAAGCGGACGCCGGACACAGTTGCATTGCGACAGCCCGTTCTACTGGTGGGATCCCCACGTACCCTTTGGCTGGCCCGCCGTCGAGGGTAGTGAGGAGGGAGGAGCCACTCGGCCGGTTTCTGGCAGAAAAAGGTGCCGTTCACGACCTTGTGAGCTCCTCATGCACCTCCGGGAAGAAAGGCACCGGGGCGGGACGCTGAGAACCCGAGAAACCAATCGTCCAGCCTAGAAGGCTCGGGACACGGTGGAGGGTTCCACACGAACCCGACCTTTTCGGCGGCCCGGGAAAGCATAGCCGTCAGCTCGGGGTCCGTCTCGGACATCCTATCAGCTGGAGCTCCAAAGGTCAGGGGAGGGGCCAGCGATTTCCCCCGGAAGCTCAACCGGCTGTGGCGCTTCAGAGGGATTAGGGGCCCACAGAGGCTGGCTCAGCGGGTGTGCCCTAAACATGATCCTCAGGTCACCCTGGCTTTTGCCGAAGTAGGTCTATTCTGCTGGGCAGGAATAGCACTAGATCGGGGCATAAGTAAGGGGACTCCACCTTCCTGAAGGTAGGCGAGTCTCGACCTAAGCGCCGAGATAGTCATGTTCCCGCAGTGGGAACATGAACTATCCACAAACCCTGCCTCAGCGTGCTGAATGCCCAGGCACGTAAGACAACGATTGTGACCGTCAGCTGGTGACAGGGAACGACCGCATCCTGAAACGCACGGGTGGAATGACATCTTGAAAAAGACGCAGTGTCATACCCGTGTTGCTCTTTTAGAGGAAACGCTCTTTCACTGCTGAAGCACCCAGGGACAACCGCGGCAGGCACAGGAATGTAGTGCAGCCTGTGTCTGCTCTCACTGTGGAACGCCCTCACCGAACCAACAAACAGTGCTGTGAAAACAGCAGTTTTGCTCTTTGAAGAGACAGTGAGCATGTGGTCGCGCTGAATGTGCCTTCTCTCCCAGCACAAGGTGTTTCTCTCGTTCTCTCTCTTGCTCTCTCTGCTTTCTCTAGACAGGAACAGTGCTTCATCAACGCCGTTCGGCTCCGAAGTGAATGACAAATGTGCGCTGCATCCGCTTCCTATTTATACCCGCCATGCGGGGCGGAGCGTGAGATGCAAATCTCGCACGCCAATGGCCATTGGCCTGTTCTCTATACACTCGAAGCTGATAGGGGCTCCCAGAAGTGATCCCAATTCGTCGGTTACATCCGACGTACGTCGAACGTGACCGACTGAAAGGGAACTTTAAAGACCCCCTGTGGTGAAAATCAAGTTTTAAATGTTGTTTATATGTCTATGTAGTGTTTATAATATGCGTTCAGACAAACCATATGCAAATTCATAAGTCATCACCATTGCTGAGTATTTTGTAGTGAACAAAAAGACAGTCTCAAAAACGTGGTTTGAAATCGCTGGTGTTTCTTACGTCACAAACTACCTTGTATCCAATCGGGTAGTTTTAGAAAATATCGGGTACTTACAATCCTGTTCTCTATACACTCGAAGCTGATAGGGGCTCCCAGAAGTGATCCCAATTCGTCGGTTACATCCGACGTACGTCGAACGTGACCGACTGAAAGGGAACTTTAAAGACCCCCTGTGGTGAAAATCAAGTTTTAAATGTTGTTTATATGTCTATGTAGTGTTTATAATATGCGTTCAGACAAACCATATGCAAATTCATAAGTCATCACCATTGCTGAGTATTTTGTAGTGAACAAAAAGACAGTCTCAAAAACGTGGTTTGAAATCGCTGGTGTTTCTTACGTCACAAACTACCTTGTATCCAATCGGGTAGTTTTAGAAAATATCGGGTACTTACAATCCAGCAGGTGAATTATGTATATACAGTGGGGAGAACAAGTATTTGATAAACTGCCGATTTTTCAGGTTTGCCCACTTACAAAGCATGTAGAAGTCTGTAATTTTTATCATAGGTACTCTTCGACTGTGAGTGACGGAATCTAAAACAAAAATCCAGAAAATCACATTGTATGATTTTTAAGTAATTAATTTGCATTTTATTGCATGACATAAGTATTTGATACATCAGAAAAGCAGAACTTAATATTTGGTACAGAATCCTTTGTTTGCAATTGCAGATATCATACGTTTCCTGTAGTTCTTGACCAGGTTTGCACACACTGCAGCAGGGATTTTGGCCCACTCCTCCATACAGACCTTCTCCAGATCCTTCAGGTTTCGGGGCTGTCGCTGGGCAATACGGACTTTCAGCTCCCTCCAAAGGTTTTCTATTGGGTTCAGGTCTGGAGACTGGCTAGGCCACTCCAAGACCTTGAGATGCTTCTTACGGAGCCACTCCTTAGTTGCCCTGGCTGTGTGTTTCGGGTCGTTGTCATGCTGGAAGACCCAGCCACGACCCATCTTCAACGCTCTTACTGAGGGAAGGAGGTTGTTGGCCAAGATCTCGCGATACATGGCCCCATCCATCCTCCCCTCAATACGGTGCAGTCGTCCTGTCCCCTTTGCAGAAAAGCATCCCCAAAGAATGATGTTTCCACCTCCATGATTCAAGGTTGGGATGGTGTTCTTGGGGTTGTACTCATCCTTCTTCTTCCTCCAAACACGGCGAGTGGAGTTTAGACCAAAAAGCTCTATTTTTGTCTCATCAGACCACATGACCTTCCTCTGGATCATCCAGATGGTCATTGGCAAACTTCAGACGGGCCTGGACATGCGCTGGCTTGAGCAGGTGGACCTTGCGTGCGCTGCAGGATTTTAATCCATGACGGCGTAGTGTGTTACTAATGGTTTTCTTTGAGACTGTGGTCCCAGCTCTCTTCAGGTCATTGACCAGGTCCTGCCGTGTAGTTCTGGGCTGATCCCTCACCTTCCTCATGATCATTGATGCCCCACGAGGTGAGATCTTGCATGGTGCCCCAGACCGAGGGAGATTGACCGTCATCTTGAACTTCTTCCATTGTCTAATAATTGCGCCAACAGTTGTTGCCTTCTCACCAAGCTGCTTGCCTGTTGTCCTGTAGCCCATCCCAGCCTTGTGCAGGTCTACAATTTTATCCCTGATGTCCTTACACAGCTCTCTGGTCTTGGCCATTGTGGAGAGGTTGGAGTCTGTTTGATTGAGTGTGTGGACAGGTGTCTTTTATACAGGTAACGAGTTCAAACAGGTGCAGTTAATACAGGTAATGAGTGGAGAACAGGAGGGATTCTTAAAGAAAAACTAACAGGTCTGCGAGAGCTGGAATTCTTACTGGTTGGTAGGTGATCAAATACTTATGTCATGCAATAAAATGCATATTAATTATTTAAAAATCATACAATGTGATTTTCTGGATTTTTGTTTTAGATTCCATCTCTCACAGTTGAAGTGTACCTATGATAAAAATTACAGACCTCTACATGCTTTGTAAGTGGGCAAACCTGCAAAATCAGCAGTGTATCAAATACTTGTTCTCCCCACTGTATGTATTATGTTATGAAGAACTATATGCCTTTCTCCACTGACTTTCTATGATGTTTAAAGCGTTTCTAAGGATACTGATTTTCAGATGGTGAAAGTGAACATGGTTTGTGTAAAATTAGCAACACATTATTAGCTGTTTGATAACATAGTCAAGCAAAAGGTTGTCATATTAATTACCGTTATGTGTATGACGTTGTAAAAAGTGATACCATTGTGCAGCGTTTACTACAGTAACTTGAGTAAAAGTTGACTGAGTGGATCTCTGAGCTGCTGTGAGTGAGAAGAGGTGGGGCTAATTTGCATATTCATGGTTCCGAGTATACTAAATGAAGCAAGGGTGTAGTTACATTCAAACTATTTTGAGGCATGAAGAATTTTTTTTCACAGGAAAAAAACGTTTAAATATGTAATTTCGGTGATCAAAGATGCATTTTAAGGGATAAAATTATTGACTACAGGGGGACTTTAATAAATCCAACTGGAACAATCAGGAGATAACATAAATTATAGCAAGGCACAACCACATAAAACACCAATGATACCAGACAATGAACAGACAGAACTCAGGGTTTAAATACACAGGGAGAGTAATCAAAATAAGTATGAATTAAATCAGTAACAAATTAGGACACAAAGAACACAGGCAAACCAAAACAGGAAACACAGTTAAAATGAAACAAAAACAGAACATACATATTACACTTTAAACAAGATATTTCTAGAAATGTTTTGTCCATACAATGGAAGTCAATGGGCTCCAATGTTGTTTGTTTCACAAAGTTTTTCAGAATAACTTCTTTTGTGTTCCATAGAATAAAGTCATAAACCCTCATGTTGTGATAAAGTCACAACATGAGGGTGAGTAATTGATAATAGGATTTTCATTTTTGGTTGGACTATTCCTTCAAGAGAAAGTTTAAAATTCGATTTAACAGAAGTAGCGACAGATCTTTTCTTCCATATTGTGGAAGTGTATTCATGCTGACTTTAAGGTCTTACATCCAGCACATACCCGCTGGAGTTCTGATGGATGGCAAGATAAATGCTATGTGTTGCTGTGTTTCTTTAGATATTTGCACCATTTCTGGAAAAGCAATAGATTTGCTTTTTTATTCTCACATGATTGCTGCTTTTCCTTGCATTATGACAAAAAGTACTAAAAAAAAATAAATTTCGACCATGTCTTCCATCGGATCAGACAATAATACAGATGGGAATCAAAACTGAGTTAGGGCCCTGAGTAGAACGGTCGTTCCTGGTTTCTTCAAGGTCAGCTATAGACAGTTTGTTCAAGACTTGTATTGTTAGTAGCTATGTGCGAACAAATCAATCACTACACCCTTGTGAACTGGAAAACATTGGTATAAAAGACATATGTTCCTCTTTATGTGTTGGAGGCTCAGGGGCTTCCTCAGATTTGAACAGGTTCAGTAAATGAATACAGCACAGTGACAGACTAACAATATACAGTATGTTATAGCTTGATTCTTGAAATATGAAGGTCAGCTTTCCAAATGTTTCCAACAAAAGAGAGTAGATCTTTCTATCACTCCGAAGGGCTGAGACCATAAATATAAATAGCTGCTGCATTTATTAGTCACATGGAATTTGTGGTTCTGTTGATTGGCTCATTGGCTCAAAAAAACTGTTTGTTGAATTGAACACCCATGAGCAAATATGGCAGAATTTAAATCACATTCTTTCAGAGAATGCTGCATCAGACAAGCAACTACTATTAGGATGAATGGGAATGCTAACGGATTGCTTTCTGCAGCTATTATAGACCTCCTTGGTTAAGACTCACGTGAACTTGTGACTCACTCCTCAATCTGTTCGAAAGCTCTACAGGGACGCTGTGTCAAACAATGAGCTTTGTTCTAAACAAACGGGGAAAAAAAAGAGAAGGTCAAACAGCACAGACTATGTAATAATGCTGAAATGCGTCATCCAGTGAATATATTTGGAAACATGTAGAATGTGCATTGATCCGATAAAAAGAACTGCAGCTCTTTAAGTCTAATGTGTTCAGCAAATGTTGTCTAATGGCATGCCAGAGAGGACACAGACTCATGGGAACAGTTTTAACAACACATTACTGAGAATTATGAAGAGAAGAAAACAAAGAAAGAACTAACATTAAATGCAAAAATTTGTTCTTGTAAGCATACTAAATGAAATTATTATTATTAAATATTTTATATGACAAATGGGTCTGTATATGTTTTTTTATTTAAATCTGGAAATAAACATTTAGTTTTTATTTAAATTGATTTTATTTCATTTAAATTGAAATATGAATTAAAGAAAATATTTTCATAAAAACATGAAAATGTTAATTTTAAAATGCCATTTTAAAATGCAAACTAGAAGTGTTTTCACTATTAATCGCATACATTCGGACCCTCCCTACATTTGAGATTTATTCAGACAAAGCCTTGTATTCAAAGGATTGGAATTTTACAGCACAGTTTTTCTGCCACTTTCCTTGTCAGGTAATGCGGTGTGACTGTCTGAAGGCTGGGGAGGCCGATTGTTCGGACGCTATTCCCATCTCTCCATCCAGCCCCCGTGAGAAGTGGCTTCGCAGGCGGACACATGTCAAACTACGGGTTAATATCAAATTAAATTACCTGCAATTACTCTTCTTGATGAAACAATGTTGTACAGTGTAGATGTTTTTATAATACATCTCATTTACCTGGAAATGTTTCATGTCTAGTCTGCATGTTTGAACAAATAGGGCCCCTGCAGAACATTTGAATACTGTAGTGCTATACACTACAATTTAAAAGTATGGGGTCCATACGCCATGCCTCTATGTCTTCCTTCAGACAAATGAAGCTAGTGACGTTCTTTCTAGGTGCTCTTATATACTCTGCCGGCGTGCCTGTGACGTCACCTGACTGTGCTAGCCAATTGAGATTGCCATGTAACACACGTGCTTCAGAAACCGGCTCATGAGGAGCATTCTCATAGCGTAAACTCCATGACACAGTGTCTTGTTCCCCTTCTCAGGGAACCATGATTACAGTCATAACCTGAGATGATACTTATAAATCAAATTCTTGTTGGTGTCAGTCAAAGAGCTCATTTTAAACTCCCCCGGCTCAAAATGTAGGCGTTTTTACATAACTGATGCTAATTAAAGTTTTATCATGTTGAAGCTCATGTATTGCAGTATTTAGCCTGCCAGTGTAACTTGTGGGTCCTTTTCCATGTTTACCTACTTGGGTGTTGAGAATTCTTTCTAATGCATCTTATACTGTCAACATGAATTCCTTTGAGAGCTCTTGTTAGGTATTTCCACATTCCCTAAAGAATGAGAAAGACTGTGAAGTACAAGGCAGCTGTGAGTTACTAAGTCTCCCAATATATGTAGTTGTAAATGCATCACTGTCCTGGAGAATCATTACTGATGTAAATCACTTTTCTGATGTAAGTAACATTCAACATCCTTTCATAAAGAAGACAGACAACACTTTATCCAGTAAACTGGGAATGGAACAGATTTTAATAGTGAGTTTATGAACATACCTTTGTTTTTAAGGCTCAGTCTTATTATTATTCATTAACAGAATGTAACGGCAAATCACAGAGTTCATGATGTCATTGTGACAGAGGATGGTCCGCAGACGTTGGTGGGGCGATTTATGTATGGCCCTCTTGACATGGTGACCCTAACGGGAGAGAAGGTATTGTTGATGTCATAACAACAAGCATCATGACCAATGCTACAAAACCAAAGAGGTCTGGTGAAAACTATCTGTTAAGCTGCTTTTCCACCGTCAGGCCAAACCGTTCTCTTTGCCTAACCGTTCCATTCGTGCCAATCAGGCCAACCCGGTACGAATAGGGTTTCATTTTCCATTGTGGGGCTGATAATGGCCGCTCTTTGTAATATAATACAAATGCGTCAGTCATTGCCTTGGTAACGCAAGAGCTACAGACGATATTAGATGTAAATAGTGATGGCGTTACGGAGGATGATCGGATATTTCTTTTACTTTTATTATTCATTTGCGTTTACGTTGCTCAAAATAGTGCACTTAGCCAGCCAAAGAAAAAAAACTGGTAGCCAGCCAACAGACAAGTGACCACTCCTGAGTGGCGACGTCACTACACACATTCTCAACCAAGAACGTTTTTTTTTGTAATCATGCCGTGCCGTACCAGGCTGAAGTGGAAATAAAACTGGAACCATTCCTTACTGTTTAGAACCGTTCGCCCTGATGGTGGAAAAGTGGCTTTAGATTCCCATTCTGATGTCTGGCACAAAACATTCTTTCATACAAATCAGTTTTATTGGAACTAAAATTATGATCTAACATGTAATGTATGTTTATGAGTTCCTGTCTGTTTCTCAGGTGGATGTGTTTTTGAAGACCCAGCCTGCCACCGGCCGTTGGGTGCTGTTTGACACTGTGGTGACCAGCAGCAGCGGACGCGTGTCCTACACCATCCCTGATAATAAAAGACTGGGGGTGGGTGTTTACCCCTTAAAAATGGTGGTGAAGTAAGTATTCACATTCTCATCACAAAACTGTGAACCATCTTAATTTCTATCTATAGATCATGGAATGGGTTTTTACAATACTCTTTGAAGAATTGAAGAATTTACTAACTGAGCTGGTTGCATTTCTTTATTTTTTATTTACAGAGGTGATCAGACAAGCGCTGAGGCATTCCTCACAGTGTTGCCACAGGGAATGGAGTGTGTGGTGTTTAGTATTGATGGCTCCTTTGCTGCCAGTGTCTCCCTTATGGGCAGTGATCCCAAAGTCCGCCCCGGAGCTGTGGATGTGGTCAGGTAAACGTGTGACTGATGACAAATGCATGTTTCGTTTGCATTTCATCTCTTGGCTTAATAAAATATGTTTCTGTTAGAATTACCTCGTCTACCTTTGTCTTCTCTAGGAGTAAGCATTACAGTCCCACCTTCTCAGCTGCATTCAAACAATTAAAATCATTCAGCATTGCCATCGATTTGAAATATTCTGTTGATGATCAATTCACTATAGTAAAAGACAAACTGTGTCCCAAATTTTGTGCCCAATCGTTATACCACAATATTTCCCCCTATTACTAACCATGAAATGTAACATTCCTTAAAATTGTATCACCCAAGAATCACAGCCCACTGCATTACAGATATCTTGAAGGGAGACCTCCGAAAGTAGAGCTTTAGAAGCGGTCATACTTCTGGTGGAGTGGGCCCGAACAGCTATGGGAGAAGGCTGACCAGCCGACTCATAAGCAAGTGAGATAGCCTCGACTACCCACTTGCTCATCTTCTGCTTAGATGCTGCCCCCTTTCCTGGGTGACCCAAAATAGACAAACAACTGTTCTGACTTACGCCACAGGGCAGCTCTGTGAACATAAGCATCCAATGCCCTAACTGGGCACAGCAGATTAAGTTTTTCCTGATCTGAAGTTAGAAAGGGTGGAGGACAGAAGGCCTGCAGCACGATAGGCCCCGCAATATTAGTGGGGACTTTAAGCACATAACCTGATCTAGGGTGAAGAAAGGCTTTCACCATACCTGGTGCAAACTCTAGGCACGATGGAGCAACCGACAGGGCTTGTAAGTCTCCAATTCTCTTGAGAGACGAGATAGAGAGAAGAAAACATTTTCTGGAACCTCCTCAATAGGCTCAAAGGGAGCCACAGTAAGGCCTTCCAATACAATGGCCAAATCCCAAGCCGGTGCTCTTGTGTGCAGTGTCGGCCTCAGCCTCAGGGTACCATGGAGGAAACGAGTAACCAGTGGGTCTCTACCCAAAGACATAACACCCAAAGGAGTGTGGTAAGCAGCTATGGCCGCCACATACACCTTTAAGGTGGAGGGGGATAATCCTGCAGAGAAACACTCCTGCAGGAACTCTAGCACTGTATCAACAGGGCAGTTAACTAGGTCCAGCTGGCGCTCTCCACACCATGAAGTGAACACTCTCCATTTTAGGGTGTACAGTTTCCTCGTGGAGGGAGCTCTGGATTGAAGTATGGCCTTGGCCACATCTGTACCATGGCATCCAGCCCCAGAGGAGCTGGATGAGTGAGGGAGAACCAAAGTGGACAATGAGAAGTCTCTGGTGATGCAAACAGGTCTACATCTGATCGACCAAAGCTCTCCCACAGGAGCTCCATCACTTTGTGGTGGAGTCTCCATTCCCCAGGGCTCAGCCCCTGCCTCGACAGGATGTCTGCTCCCTGGTTTTGTTGCCCAGGTATATATCAGAGAGAGCAATTTCCCCTGGGCCCACAGGAGGATCTGGTGAGCCAGTTTGTATAGGTGACGTGACCTCAGACCCCCCTGATGGTTTATGTAAGAGACCACCGCTGTATTGTCTGTACGGATAAGTACATGATGGCCCCTCAGGTCTAGGAGGAAGTGTTTGACTGCTAAGAACACCGCCATCATCTCCAGGCGGTGTATATGCCAAGACCTTGAGCCGAGCGACCACTCATGATTGCTCCCCAGCCCGTGCGGGATGCATTTGTCATTAGCGTTACACGACGACAAGGAGCCCCAGCACAGGGCCTTGGGAAAGAAACCAAGTTTTTTTTCACATAACCAAAGCATGTAGGCATCGCCACGTGACTTTGATCATGCAAAATGGGTTCCCCCTCTGGGAAAACCCCTTGGTTTTTAGCCACCACTGCAGGTGCCTCATGTACAGCAGACCAAAAGGTGTCACGTTGGACACTGCTGCCATAAGACCTAACAGTCTTTGAAACTGCTTGACAGTGAGTGACTGGCCTAGCTTTAACCCATTTACAGCTGAGAGAATCGTACCGATACGAGCAGGAGAAAGATGCACCTGCATCGTCGTCGAATCCCAAACTACATATTATATTATATTTATTACATACATATTTAAATATTTATTTTGTACATGTTTTATTATTTAGAGATTACATTATATTTTATTAATTATAGAGATTACACTTTCTAAAGGGTAAGCACCTCCTTTCACTGATTAAGTTTCAGGACCTATTTTGTACCCTAATAGACATTGTTGGCCTCTGTATAACTACTGCATGTGTTTTGATTATTCTCTAGACATTGGCAGGATCTTGGGTATCTGATCATCTACATTACTGGCCGTCCTGACATGCAGAAGCAGAGGGTGGTGTCCTGGCTCTCTCAGCACAACTTCCCTCAGGGCATGGTCTTCTTCTCAGAAGGACTTGTCCATGACCCCTTGCGTCAGAAAACCATTTTTCTGAAGAGTCTGGTGAACGAGGTCTGCCTCTGCACATAGCAGCAGAACATTTACATTATACATTACAATATGTTACATTAGAAGATAATTTGGTAGGTTTTGAATGTTTGATTTTCAACGTTTCAGATGTTTACAGAGTAGAAAATTGGGGAGTAATGATTAGCCTCATTTTATAACATTTCAGTCATGACAACTCTCAGGATAGTTTGTAAACAATTTTATTAATGTAAATGGAATGCACATAGGCTTGATCTTGGTGGACTACTGCTACCCTTCTGCTGCTGGTGGAGCTATGGTTGCTGCTGCTGCTGCTGTTGCAGAGCAAGTACGACTTGCTTCTGCTAAATGCTCAGAACATAAAATTAATGGAAGCATGCTTCTGCTGCTGGTGGTAGAGAAAGGGAGACCCCCCCCACCCCCATAGCAGATCTAGGCAGGTGGTGCTAGGGAGGCGGAGGGCTAAAATATATATTTGCATGGCACATAGTTATAAAGGGAAATAGTAATGGATACGTGAAATCAATTGGCTGCAGAAGTTACATTGAAACAGCCAATCAGAACACAAATAGAATGGCTGAACTATTAATTTATTAATGACATTACCTGTAATCTCAACTTTTAGTTAATTCATCTCTCTTTAGAACTCCTGATATTTTTGCATGTCTCAGTTGTTTGTTGAGCTGGAAGTAATGAAAGTTAGATTTGTTAAAGGATTAGTTCACTTTAAAATGAAAATTACCCCATGTTTTACTCACCCTCAAGCCATCCTAGGAGTATATGACTTTCTTCTTTCTGATGAACACAATCGGAGTTATATTAATAAATATCCTGACGCTTCCAAACTTTATAATGGCAGTGAACAAGGCTCACGAGTTTGAAGCTCAAAAAAGTGCATCCATCCATCATAAACGTACACCACACGGCTCTGGGGGGTTAATAAAGGCCTTCTGAAGCAAATCGATGGGTTTTTGTAAGAAAAATATCCATATTTAAAACTTTATAAAGTAAAATATCTAGCTTCCGGCGGACTGCCTTCCGTATTCAACTCAAAAAGTGTAACACCTCTCACAGTTCAAAACACTTGCGCTACGTCGTAGTGATACATCGCGTCAGTTACGCTTTTTCCGTAAGTTGAATACAGAAGGCGGTCTGGAGGAAGCTAGATATTTTACTTTATAAAGTTTTAAAGTACGTTTATTAAGGATGGATGCACTTTTTTGAGCTTTAAACTCGTGAGCCCTGTTCACTGCCATTATAAAGCTTGGGAACATCAGGATATTTATTAATATAACTCCGATTGTATTCATCAGAAAGAAGAAAGTCATATACACCTAGGATGGATTGAGGGTGAGTAAATCAGGGGATAATTTTCATTTTAAAGTGAACTAATCCTTTAATTATTTTACTGGATTACTTTCAGATTGCACCGTTATTAAATTAACAGTGAAGATTGCAGAAAAGGAAGTAACTGGGCTGTAAAAACAAAAACATGCCATACATATTTGTGTTTCCACATAGTGTCACATTAAGATCAGTGCGGCGTATGGCTCTATGAAGGACATGTCTGTGTACAGCACATTGGGACTTGCACCTAATCAGATATACATTGTGGGCAGGCCATCCAAGAAACATCAGCACCAGTGCCAGGTAAAGCTCAGTCATTTTAGTTTATTAGGTTAAGATGTTTTCCTTTTAGTCTGTTATATTAAGTAACAGTACTGTATCTCTTCAAGCACAATTTTCCCTTTCTTTGTCTCTTTCTCATGTGTCTTAGTTTTTGAGTGAAGGCTACGCAGCTCACCTCTCCACTCTTGAGTTTGAGCACGGCTCACGCTCCAAAAAGAATCGCATGGTGCTTCGTCAGGGATCTTTTGGCCTTTCCCCCAAAACGGACTTCCTGTCTCCATCCCCGGACTTCCTGTCCTGCAAGCGCACTCCGCTGCTGCGTCGAGCCATGTCTGTTCAGCAGCCGTCTCCACCCTCATCATCTGTCTCAACCCCCAAACCTGAGCGTGCTCAGAGCCAGCCTGAATCTCATAAAGATGGACCAGAGATTCGCATCCAGACCGATGATCAAGAGGAAGAGGAGGAAGAAGAAGAGGGGAGGATACAGGATGTTATACTATAAAGGAACTCCATGAGTTGTGGGGAAAGGGTATGCTGAGGAATCGCATCCCATAAAGTAAGTGCACATTAAACACATTGTACTTCATAACCATCAGTGATGAGCGTTAATGGACTACACGTAATTTGGATTACATGATTACAAAAATCAAGTACTTGTTATCATATCACATTACATTACAAAATCTGGATGATATGTATTACATGGATTACATTAACCATTTGGATAACAAGTGATATTAATGTACCAGTTACGCATAATACTAGTTAAGTGATGATCATGTAATAATTAAGTATAATGCTAGTTAATTAAGTGATATTAATGTTCTAATCAAGTACTAACTACTAGTAGTTAACATCTCTTACTAGTTAACTAAATGTCCATTAAGTTGTGAAGTAGTAGTTACTAGTTAACTAGTGACTAAATTGATAGATAACTAGTTTGGAATATCAAACAATGACAATTTAAATAGCACAGGCACGTAACTACGTCATTAGTTAACTACTTAGGAATATTTGTATTTTTTGTCAGAATAGCACAGGATTATTCTTGCATGTGACAAAATTAATAATAAGTAATTTGTCAGTTATCTAGTTACTTTACTCATCTTTAATTAAATGAGTATTAATTTGTCTTTAATGCTCTTACAATTAGTGATTAGATTTTTCTACATTACATTACAAAATCTGGATGAATATGGATTACATAATTGATTGCGTAAGCCATTAGGCAACAAGCGATATTAATGTACTAATTAAAACTAGTTAAGTGATATTAATGTTCTAAATAAAGTAAAATACTAGTAATACTAGTACTAGTTAGCTTTTCTTACTAGTTAACTACATTTTTATTATATTGTGACACACTGCATTTTGATAATATTTCACGTTTGCCCTGTCTTTTTATTTATTTATTTGTAGCTGAGAGTTGAAAACTGTTCAGCTTTGGGTGAAATGTAGCGCTCGTCACTCACTTTTTACCCAGCCGTCCAGTAGAGGACGCCACCCACTACAAATACTACGCCAAATACTACACCACCCAACCATCCTATGTGTACAACGACTGAACAACAATGGAGAAGTTAATATTGCTGGTTACTGCATTTTTATATTCCGTAATAGTCTTTAAAATGAGGCACATTACTGCCTGGCATATTCCGTATCATCATAGCAACCAAAGCATCTCTGCTGGAAAAACACTGCGCCTCCAAAGCGCTCTCAAACGCCACCAGCTGGCTGTTCTCAGAAGAGCGTCTGATATTTTTTTAGCTGGCTAAAAATGCTTTGTCGAACACACATTTATTGTAAGGCATATGTCCAATTACTCTTTAGCATTACGCAATATACTGGAGCCAAACCTGAGAAGGGAGTCCAGAAGATTCCACAACGTTCCTGGACACGTCATTTATGTAGTTGTAACACATGGGAGATAAGATGAAATACAATAAAATACAAAGAAAGAAAGAGATAAAAAGAAAGAAGCAAAAGAGAGAAAAACAAGAGAAGGAGAAAAAAATTATAATATAAATGCATCACAAAGTAGCAGGCCTCATTAAACAAATACATCTTAAGATGGGTTTTAAACATATTTACAGATGTTCTGATAGATATTAGTAAACCATTCCACAAAAATAGTTGAAGATTATTTTTTGAATGTGATGCCAAATGAATGAGAGTTAGATTAAAATGAATCCAAAACTACGGATGGACTTATTTTGCCATGATCACAACATAAAAGCTGCTTTCTCGAGATCTTGACATATTTTCTCTTGTTTTTTTGTAGTTTGGAGGTAACAATAGCCATTTGAAGTGCAGTATATATACTGCTGCATCATGGATGAGAGAATTTGCTTCTACTTTGATCAGGGACTCAATGAGGCTGAAATAGCTCTGTCTGTCAGCGATAGAGCACTTCCAAATCAGTGTCTCGCACTCGAGAGGGAGGCTAAAACTTTATCGTCATAGACACTATAGAGACTCTGACTATGTGGTCAATTTCATTTCCGAACACCTCGAGGGATCAGGATCGTCTGCACAGTTGTAGAATAATATTTGACACTTGATGATTAAATGGTTGTTTCTCATGAAAAAATTAAGATCAAATGCAAAATATTTGATTGTTTTACTGATCCCAGTTTTAGTTGTTTAATTTGTGATCAGTATCACGTTATATAACAAAGTCAGTAGTTAACCGTCACTAGTTAATTAGTACCTAGTTAACTGCCACTAGTTAACATTACTTTAAAATGTAGTTCACTAGTAACAGAGGTTACCTAGAACTAGTAGTAGTTGCAGTACTAGTTAACTAGTACTAGTGTTTTACTTCATTAATACATTAATATGACTTGTTGCAGCCTAATATCTACCACAGTACATTACAGCAAGGCCGTAACCATGTCTTGAACATTGGGAGGGACCAAAGGGGGAATTAGATAATTAGAAATAATTAAAGGGATTGTTCACCCAAAAACGAAAATTCTGTCATCGTTTACTCACCCTCAAGTTGTCCCAAACCTGTATGAATTTCTTTCTTCTGCTGAACACAAAGGAAGATATTTAGAAGAATGTCTGTAACTAAGCAGATCTCGGCAGCCATTGACTACCATAGTATCCCCCCCGCTCCCCACTATGGTAGTCAATGGCTGCCGAGATCTGCTTAGTTACATGCATTTTTCCAAATATCTTCCTTTGTGTTCAGCAGAACAAATACATTTATACAAGTTTGGAACAACTTGAGGGTGACTAAATGATGACAGAACTTTCATTTTTGGGTGAACTGTCCCTTTAAATGGTTAAAAGGAATTTCATGGAATAAAGAAGAAATAAGAACGGTAAAATAAGTTCTAGGTGTAATTATAGCCTATATAGGCCTAGTTGAAGTAATCCATTTAACTTATTTGCAAATAATATTTTATTTAAAAATATGCACACATTCACTCATTTGTATGTCTAATATGTCAAAAATGTAAAAAACGTTTCTTGTCTCGTCACATTCAGTTATGAGTGACATTTAAATTATTGCATATTTTCAGTTCAAAATGGCGAAATTACATTTAAAAAAGTGTAGTAACATATCCATCGTAAAACAGTTGTCAAATATTAAATGTTTAGCTTCTATCTTAACATGCGTGCACTCTTTCACTGTAAAAACTAAAAGGGTTTCGTTGAAATTCGCACTCATCTTCAGTGAACATTAAGCACCGCCTTCTTTGATCTGATTGGCCATCATTTCAAGTAGTGCTCGCTGCAGAGCATCTGGAGCTCAAGGGTGGAGCTTAACCTGTTTAATGGGTGGAGAGATAGGGTTATGGGTAGGGTTAGGGGATGCAGCTCCACCCATCATGCCCACAGTAGGTCAAGAGAGGGGGAGCTGGAGCTCCAGAGTGTGTGTGTGTGTGGGGGGGGTAATGGCTCTGCAGTGAGTAGCCTCTCCATCATTTTGACATTGACAAGTGCTGTTAGACCGCCGAGGCAGACCAGTCGAAAAATGGGGAGGGGCAGGGGCATTTTCAACTATTGGCAGGGACTTGTTCCCCCTTACTGCCTACGTTGGTTACAGCCCTGCATTACAAAAGTGATATACCCATCATTTTAGAACTCCTTTTTTTGGTCACTAGTTTAAAATACCTTGGACATCAGCTGTGCTCAACTCGTTTCTAATTCCCTACATGGTTTAGCAGTGACAGCATGCTGACATATTCATTGGAGATGTTTCTCAGCTGTTGTCATGGAGACACCTGTTTTGCAATTGATTTGAAAGCGCTCCAATACAAAGCTACATTCATTTCACAAACCTGCAGAGATTCACTGATATTTGATGTAGTGCACTGACAAACACACCTGTGGTGCAGTTACGGAAGCAGATTGTCATTTGGAAACAGGCCCTCATTTGTATTGGATCGCTTAGAGCCAGAACAGCCCATTGGCTCACAGAAGACCACTGGCTCCCATCTGGGTTGCTGTGACGCACTTGAGTTGCTCTGGATAGCCCAGGTCTCTGCACTCTGTCATGTGTCTGTACACGACAGCCCAGAGGCCCGGGGAACAGCTGTCTTATTGCCAGCTGTGATTTGGCGAATGCCAGCTTTGTCTTGAACTTTTAGGGAGGGGCTTAATTGGCTTCTAGAAAGAGGGATGGACACTGTGAGATTTTGTTCCCCTTGGCTGATGGTTGCGTTGTGTTTCTCTTTCACAGTCTATTGGAGCAAGTAATTGTGGTAGAACTGCTCTAAACCAGTGCTCTGAGCAGGGGCACTTATAGATGTGTGAATCTTTTCTGAATGGCCCTGAATAAAATAAGAAAGTAAATGATCTTTGACTCTGTTAAGTATGGGCCATTAATAGATAATTTACAATACAAAACCATTCAAGTTATCAGTGTCAGTGTTAATCTGGGTAACACTTTAGTTTAGTGTCTAGTTCTCACTATTAACTATGCTTATTATTTATTCATTCATTCATTCATTCATTTTTTATTTATAGGCACCTTTCATGACACTCAGGGTCACCTTACAAATCGTCCTAAAAACATACATATAACAACAACATACAAAGCAAACCATAATATACATTAAGACACTCAGGAATAAGACATTACTCAACACATGTGCAAACATAAATAAGCCTATTTAAATAAATTAGTTTTAAGACAAGATTTAAAAGTGTGAAGACTGTCGCTGTTACGGATGTCCTGGGGAAGGGCATTCCACAAATGAGCGGCAGCATAACTAAAAGCCCTGGGGCCTCATTTATAAAATGTTGGGTAGAAACTGTCCTACGTTTGATCTAAGATCATTTCTCAAATGTGTGTACGTGTGATTCTGAAAAACGAACGTACGCACAAAAAACATGCGTACGCCTCTCTTTCGCATGTGAAATCTATAAATCGCAAATGATCTTGAAATTGTGCGCAGCCGCCTTGTAAACGGCCCCTAATTAATATAATTACCATATGAAAGAGCACCATTCAACGTCCACATTTTTTACTTGAGAATGGCGAGCGGCAAGAAAAAGAATTTTAGCGAGGCCGAAATTGGGGTCATGCTAAATAATTTAACTTTAATGCCGTGTAATTACACTAACAGGGTTTTGAAAAAACATGCAGGCTATATGTTTTATTTGGAACAAGTAGCCTTTAATTGATTCATTTGTACAGTTGTTTTTTTCAGGCTATTTTTAAAACGTTTGCTTAATGATTGAGGTATGCTAAACATCAGTCAAAACTGTGTTGAGAAAAAAAAAAGAAAAAAGAAACTGCTGGTTTACTTTTATTTGTATACACTCACAATAAAAACAAAATATTGTGCTTTTTTTGTAAAAAAAAAAAAAAAATCATTTAACTTGTGGAGCGCGTCAGTCAGTGTAGCCTACACTTGTTGTACAGTTTTTTAAGTGTTAATTTAAGTGAAACATATTTCGTGTAAGCCTATTTATTTTATTCCTAATATATATATATATATATAAAGTTTTTGGACTGTAAGATTTTTTAATGTTTTTAAAGAAGTCTCTTCTGCTCACCAAGGCTGCATTTATGTTATTTAAAAAAAAAAAAGCTATCAAATGTAAAATAACTTTTCTATTTGAATATATTTTAAAATATCATTTATTCCTGTGATCAAAGCTGAATTTTCAGCATCATTACTCCAGTCACATGATCCTTCAGAAATCATTCTAATATGATGATTTGCTGCTCAAGAAACATGTCATTGATTATTATCAGTGTTGAAAACAGTTGTGTAAAACAGTTTTTTCAGGATTCTTTGATGAATAGAAAGTTCAAAAGAACAGTATTTATCTGAAATAGAAAGCTTTTGCAACATCATACTACCGTTCAAAAGTTTTGGGTCGGTAATAATTTTTTTTTTTTTTTTGGGAAAGAACTTAAAGAAATGAATACATTTATTCATCAAGGATGCATTAAATTGATCAAGTGACAGTATAGACATTTATAATGTTGCAAAAGCTTTATATTTCAGATAAATGCTGTTTTTTTTAACTTTCTATAATCCTGAAAAAAATTGTACACTGTTTTCAACATTGATAATAATAATAAATGTTTCTTGAGCATCAAATCATCATATTAGAATGATTTCTGAAGGATCATGTGACTCTAAAGACTGGAGTAATGATGCTGAAAATTCAGCTTTGATCACAGGAATAAATTACACTTTAAAATATATTCAAATAGAAAACAGTTATTTTAAATTGTAAAGATATTTCACAATAATACTGTTTTTGCTGTATTTTGGATCAAATAAATGCAGCCTTGGTGAGCATAAGAGACTTCTTTAAAAACTTTAAAAAATCTTACCTTCTAAAAGCTTTTGACCGTTAGTGTATATATATAATTTTATTCTGTTTTTCTCCTTTCACAGAAGCGCTGCATGTGCGTAATGTGACGATATGTGAAAACTGTTGTCTATGCTGATATTTGCACATGTAAAAATAATAAAAATGGGTGACAGACATTTATCTATTCTTATTTAATTAGAGTAGATTTATCTGTAAATAACTATTATTAGGGACAATAACTATTATCAGGATAATAATAATAATAACTAAATTACTATAATTATTATTGCTACTGCTTATAGATTTCCAATTACCTGCAGTACTCTGACTCTGCCACAAAGAAAAGTGCGTACGTCTGCTCAGACCCTGACGTGGCGGTAAGCATTTTTCCACGTCAAAGATCATTTTTATAAATATGAACTTTGCCGTGGATTTCAGCGTACGCACACTCTAAGATCAAACCTGTGCGTACGCACGTTTTATACATGTGGGCCCCAGGACCCCATACTTCTCAGACGAATACGTGGTTGGACTAAAAAGATTGATAAAAAGAACTGAGGTTACACGCAGGAGTATAGATTTGAAGAAGATCAGAGATATGAAGGAGCTAAATTTTTAAGAGTCTTGTAGGTAAGAAGCAAGATTTTGAAATCAATTTGATGTTTAACGGAAGCCAATGCAAATGGTGAAGAACAGGAGAAATGTACTCTATAGAAGAGGTTCTGGAGATAATTTGTGCCACTGAATTCTGGACCAGCTGAAGTTTATATAAGGTTTTAGAAGGAAGACCAAAGAGAATAGAGTTACAATAATCTATATGTGATGTAACCAGGGCATGTACAAGAGTAGCAGTGTTGTTTGTTGTTAAAGAAGTTTTATGTTTCGCAAATGAAAATTGGCAGAATTAATAATTTTGTTAATGCGATTTTCAAAGGATAAGGTGCTATCAAGGACGACACCCAGACTTTTTCACCTGTGAAGACTGGTCAATAGTCACAGAGAAACTATCAGATTTTGCCAGATTAGACTTTGTGCCTACAAGAAGAACTTCAGTTTTATCACTATAAAGTTTAAGGAAATTAGATGAAAACCAGCTTTTAATTTTAGCTAGACAGCTTGACAGAGAAAGTGGACATGTAAAGCTGGGTGTCGTCAGCATAGCAGTGGAAATGAATTCTGTACTTTCTGAAAATTTGTCCAAGGGGCAGTAAATAAATAATAAATAGAAGAGGCCCCAAGACTGAGCCTTGGGGAACACCAGCGGTAACATGCAATAGCTTAGATCTGAAATTTTTGAGTTGTACGAACTAGCATACATATTACTAGGATATTGGCTGTTTATTAGTACTTATAAAGCATGTATTCATGCCTTATTCTGCATGACCATATTCTACATCCCTTAATCCTACCCAATACCTAAACCTAACAACTACCTTATTAACTATTAATAAGCAATATTTAGGAGTTTATTGAGGCAAAAGTCGTAGTTAATAGTGAGAAATGGACTCTAAACTAAAGTGTGACCATTATCTGTTACTAACTCTAAATAGGATTGCTAAGATATATTTTGAAAATGATTATTTGAATAAAATCAAATAGATGCAAATAGTTAATAATGGTCTATGCCATGATTTTTTTGAGTGCAGAAATCATTTATCAGTTTCATTTATGTTTGACTGACAAATATGCATCACATTAAGTTCATTCGTTTATTAGTCAAATGGATGTGAGTTTTATATGCAATTCAGATACATAAATCTTAAATTAAGGCCTACATATTTTAGTTTCTCTTCGTCTTTTTTGTTATTATAAATTACTCGTTGAATTATTTATACTTGTTGGTAGAAATGCATTATGACAGGGGTTTTCAAACTTTTTTTAAAGCTACAAACCCCTAAAATAATAATTATTTTCCAAATATATTTAATGGAAATTGTTTACTTTCAAATGTAATATTTATTAAATTTTATCCTTTTATTATTATATGTTGTTATTTTTATATTGAACTCTTCCACAATGCCTCTGTCGCTGAGGACACATGATTTAGTTTCTTTAGAAATATCATCTGCATATTCCATAGATATATGATTAAAATTTATATTTATAACTAATTATACAGAAAAAAATTGGACTCATGAGACTGAAATGCCTAAAATGCTTCAAATGGTTATTCTGAATTTGAGTTATTTTTAAAGTTCCCATATGGAGCTCATGGAGTCAAGTTAAAAGTAATTCTGGCTCTAAAATCTGATTGGATGAGCTACATTCAAAGCTATTTTAAAGCAGTTGATTTTGAATTGAATTCTATATTAATGCACCAAATTGCTACCATGTGTTATACAGTGATTTTACCGCAGTTGAGGGTTCAACAGCTTGGGCATGACTTCAGCTGGTAAGGTTGGAAGACTATCTTAAACTAGCAATTTTCTCCAACCTCTTACTAATCTCATGTTTCTTTCTCCATCCACAGTACATGCAGACAAATTTAATTATCAAAAACATCTCATCTCAAACCAGAAGAACTGCTCAACCCGATAGATGGGCTCCATGGTAGACAAGAACAGCTTCGTGAGTGAGCTGCAAGGATTTACAAATTATCTCCAAAACAAACAATCCCACCGGACTGAGACAAACAACATTTAAAACGTTTGCTGTTAGAAAGAGCCCTAGAACAGATGTGAAGATTAGACACTGAACACTTTAACAACCCCCATGTGACTCTTACAGAAGACTGAAAGAAAGAGGAACATGGAGGTGTCATAACTGAGACAAAAGTATGACAGAGTAGTTATAGAAAGTAGTGTCAGGGTCATTCTTTATTAAGTTTTCTGCTTTGCCAGGAGACTCATTTCATGTGTGGTGAATATTTTCTGCAGACTCCTGTAATTGTCTTTGTGAAGGTAACCATGGACATGAGGACCTGGACCGCATCTATTTATAGCAGTCCTGAAACCTGAGGCATTGTGTTCTTCGTGACCCACACATCCCCCAGATCTCCTGGCAGGCATTTTTAGAAGACCCTCTCTTTTCTTGTGTTTTAATCAGCCGTAAAGTACAAGGAGCTTAGAAGAAAAACGGGAGCATTCCAACTGCCATGTTTCCTAAACAGTTTTCTTTGGACTCCTGCCTGCATGTTTTGCTGAACCCAGATTCTTTTTGTCTAAATGTATAGTTTTTGTCAAAACTACAGTTCTAGTGTTCGTCTAAGGTGCAGTATGTGCTAATAGATTATGTGCTGACAGAGTCTTTAAAAGTCCTGCTGTGGTTTGACGTCTTTACACGTTTTCAGAGAGAATCTCTGGTTCTCAAAACTGTACATAATTGTATAAATGTATTTCATAGACAGTGTTACTTGATGTTATCAAACTATCTGTTGAAATGTGTTGACAACTTTGTGTTGTCAGAAAATAAAGCATTAATTTCACTCTTTGCATCTCTCGGACAGCGTGCCATCCCGAATTCAGTTCTCTTTCCTGGCTTATTGCACTTGAACAGTGAAATACAAACCCGATTCCAAAAAAGTTGGGACACTGTACAAATTGTGAATAAAAACAATGCAATGATGTGGAAGTTTCAAATTTCAATATTTTATTCAGAATACAACATAGATGACATATCAAATGTTTAAACTGAGAAAATGTATCATTTTAAGGGAAAAATAAGTTGATTTTAAATTTCATGGCATCAACACATCTCAAAAAAGTTGGGACAAGGGCATGTTTACCACTGTGTGGCATCCCCTCTTCTTTTTATAACAGTCTGCAAACGTCTGGGGACTGAGGAGACAAGTTGCTCAAGTTTAGAAATAGGAATGTTGTCCCATTCTTGTCTAATACAGGCTTCTAGTTGCTCAACTGTCTTAGGTCTTCTTTGTCGCATCTTCCTCTTTATGATGCGCCAAATGTTTTTTATGGGTGAAAGATCTGGACTGCAGGCTGGCCATTTCAGTACCCGGATCCTTCTTCTACGCAGCCATGATGTTGTAATTGATGCAGTATGTGGTCTGGCATTGTCATGTTGGAAAATGCAAGGTCTTCCCTGAAAGAGACGACGTCTGGATGGAGCATATGTTGTTCTAGAACTTGGATATACCTTTCAGCATTGATGGTGCCTTTCCAGATGTGTAAGCTGCCCATGCCACACGCACTCATGCAACCCCATACCATCAGAGATGCAGGCTTCTGAACTGAGCGCTGATAACAACTTGGGTTGTCCTTGTCCTCTTTAGTCCGGATGACATGGCGTCCCAGTTTTCCAAAAAGAACTTCAAATTTTGATTCGTCTGACCACAGAACAGTTTTCCACTTTGCCACAGTCCATTTTAAATGAGCCTTGGCCCAGAGAAAACGCCTGCGCTTCTGGATCATGTTTAGATATGGCTTCTTTTTTGACCTATAGAGTTTTAGCCGGCAACGGCGAATGGCACGGTGGATTGTGTTCACCGACAATGTTTTCTGGAAGTATTCCTGAGCCCATGTTGTGATTTCCATTACAGTAGCATTCCTGTATGTGATGCAGTGCCGTCTAAGGACCCGAAGATCACGGGCATCCAGTATGGTTTTCCGGCCTTGACCCTTACGCACAGAGATTGTTCCAGATTCTCTGAATCTTTGGATGATATTATGCACTGTAGATGATGATAACTTCAAACTCTTTGCAATTTTTCTCTGAGAAACTCCTTTCTGATATTGCTTCACTATTTTTCACCACAGCATTGGGGGAATTGGTGATCCTCTGCCCATCTTGACTTCTGAGAGACACTGCCACTCTGAGAGGCTCTTTTTATACCCAATCATGTTGCCAATTGACCTAATAAGTTGCAAATTGGTCCTCCAGCTGTTCCTTATATGTACATTTAACTTTTCCGGCCTCTTATTGCTACCCGTCCCAACTTTTTTGGAATGTGTAGCTCTCATGAAATCCAAAATGAGCCAATATTTGGCATGACATTTCAAAATGTCTCACTTTCAACATTTGATATGTTATCTATATTCTATTGTGAATAAAATATAAGTTTATGAGATTTGTAAATTATTGCATTCCTTTTTTATTCACAGTTTGTACAGTGTCCCAACTTTTTTGGAATCGGGTTTGTACACACAAATGCTGTCTCAGCGAATTTTCATGTAAACACAGTCGGTTATGTCTTAAGTGAACGTAAACAGTTGGCAAAGAAATCGGATGTGTCAATAGGATCAGTGCTTTAGTCTTAAAGTGACAACAGCCTATAACACAGTAAACCTGCTGCTGTCTGTCAAACAACAAAAGATAAAGAGAAAATCACTCACTGCTCTTAACTGAATAACTTAGCTTTAATATGAATCAAAGTATATTTAATTAATGTGATGACTATACAGTGTTTTATTTTTACATTTGATTATTCAGTTTCTGTATTGTTTCTTACTTGAATTCTACTGTTAAGTAGATCTAATATAGGCCTACCTAAAAACTTAAAGTACTGTTTATTTCATTTGTTTTATTGCCCATTGTTTGTAATTTGCCTACTTGTTCTTATTTTTAATAACAAAGATGAATTAAATTAACAAAAATAACTAATTGTCCACCTCTAGTTTCAGGTGTTTTTGCTTACCTGAATGTTCATGATGTTAAGTTTTCAGGTTGATATAACTACATATTACCAAGTTGAGCAAAGAGTTGTTAAATAGTTTTTTCTTTTACACTGATGTTAAAATGACATTGTCAGATTTGTGACATTTTATGTAATGCTAAAACACTGCTGTTTACTTTCAGAAGTTGTAGTGATGCTTTCTTTTCCCAGAAAGAATGTGAAACATTCTATATATATATATATATATATATATATACAGTATATATATATATATTAGGGCTGTCAAAAGATTAATCGCAGCCAAAATAAAATTGTGTTTACATAATATATGTGTGTGTAGTGTGTATAATTATTTTGTATATTTGAATACACACACATACATTTATATATTTAAGAAATATAAATATTTTATATATAAATACAACAATTTTTTCTTAAATATATACATGCATGTGTATTTATATATACATAATTATACACAGTACACACACAGATATTATGTAAACACAAACTTTTATTTTGGATGCGATTAATCTATGCACTATGCAGCCCCATACGCAACAAATTGCAATGCACTGTGTATTCTGACACCTTTCTATCAGAACCAGCATTAACTTCTTGAGCAATTTGAGCTACAGTAGCTCGTCTGTTTGATCAGACCACACGGGCCAGCCTTCTCTCCCCACGTGCATCAATGAGCCTTAGCCGCCCATGACCCTGTCGTCGGTTCACCACTGTTCCTTCCTTGGACCACTTTTGATATATTCTGACCACTACAGACTGGGAACACCCCACAAGAGCTGCAGTTTTGGAGATGCTCTGACCCAGTCGTCTAGCCATCACAATTTGGCCCTTGTCAAACTCGCTCAAATCCTTACGCTTGCCCATTTTTCCTGCTTCTAACACATCAACTATGAGGACAAAATGTTGACTTGCTTCCTAATATATCCCACCCACTAACAGGTGCCGTGATGAAGAGATAATCAGTGTTATTCACTTCATCTGTCAGTGGTCATAATGTTATGTATCAGTTTCAGTTTTAAATATACATATAATTTAAATTGATTTTACATACTTAAAGCATTATCGTATTGCATATCGAATAAAGCATTATTTAACAAGTTATTGCATTTTTCGTTCATCGTGCAGAAAATCAGAGGGAAATGATGGTGACGAGTAACACTGATGTAAACACCTAACCCTGATTGTAACCCTAAATAACATAAACTGTAAACAACCAATCAAATCTGATTGGTTGATTGGAATGTTGTTCCAGGATCAACAAAGACGGTGATCCAGGATCATGTTGTACTTCGTGAAATCACATTCACCAGTTCGGTCAACACTTTACAATAAGGTTTCATTTGTTAAAGGGGTCCTATTGTGCTTTTTTAGATTTTCAACTTTCTTTAGTATGCAATGTTTCTGTTGCTGTGCATGAAAAAGGTCTGCAAAGTTACAAAGCCCAAAGTCCACACTGCTCTAGAAAGCAACTTCCCCTCAACACAGTGAGATGGCAAAACCCATTCTTTGCATACCATCACTGAAAAATGTTTCTGATAAAATGGTTATAATGAGCTGACATCTTGCAGGTGGTTTTACAGCTGCTCCCTCTGGAGTTGCAAACATTTACCGTCCTTAAAATAGACTAATAAAGCAGCCATTTAAAATTCATGAGTCATTGCTGAGACAGACTGCAATTTTAAAAGCACATCAGATTGCTGTATTTTTCAGTGCATTTTAGTGTCAGTTAAAAAGCACAAGAAAAAGGAAATCCAAGGAATAGGACTGAACTGCTGTGAACCATATACTTTGCAGCTTTTAGTCCTTTACATGCTAAGAGATGTGAAGAAAAATCCCACTGACAGTTACACAATTTTGGTGAAAAGTAATAAAACCATTAAACTGTATTAATTATGGAAAAGTTTTTTAATTAAATATAAAAAAAGCAAACAATTCGGCTGTTTTTGTCCTTTTTTAACAAATCATAATGCAAAGGGATACAACTGTAAACATTTCAACTTTGAAAAACTCAAACAATTTATTACCACACTTGAATTATTTTATTTTCCTTTGGTAATGTTTACATATTGATCACTATATTGTGAGTACAATCTGTGATTATGGTGTCTTTCATAATATCAAAAATAGCAGGATATTTGTTTGATAAAATAGTGAAATTATTGCATACTTTGCATGTTATCCTCCCTATACACAAATACTAATGCTATGCAGTACACTCAGTAAAGTACCAGTAAAATACTGTTAATAAACTTCAACTAAATAGGTTAAAACAGTTAGTAAACATAGTAACGTTAGTAACATCTCCCATAGTCAAGATAGTATCTAACCATGTCAGTTTAGTGATGGGTTGTGAAATTGGATATTTTTGCTGCTAAAAAAAAAAAAAAAAACAAATCCACAAAATGCACTGAAAAATAACAAACAAAAAATAAAACTGAATATGGTTTGTCTTTGAGGAGTAACATTTAGCATTTTTTCCCTAATTCCTTGACCTCTCCACACATTCATTTTTAATATGCTTACATTTAGCATTCACATCTTTTGGTGGCTTTTCACAGCAGAAATAGTTTTAAATGACTATATGCTTCAGTATGTTAAGCACACTGACTGAGCCATGAATGTGCATTAACTGAAATCATGCACATAAATCTGAAAATCAGCAGCTATAAATGCAAATGTTTTCATATAGTGATACAGTATATTCAGTTACCCTTTAAACACTTAAAAGATACAGACAGATAACAAAAAGTGTCCCTTCAAAATACTGGACAAGGCCTCTTCTGGCATATACTGAGAAACACAAGACAACATACACATGTTTGATAGCATAAGGAAGTTGCCTCTTTTAAGGGGCTTTGCGGACGTTTGACATGGCCACATCAGTCCAGCTGCTTACGGACTGCTGTATGCGCTGCGTCTGTTTTCGGATGGAAGCCCTGTTCAGTCCTCTGGAAATGTTGCTCTTGGTGGAGCTGAAACCCTTGCTCATGACCGCTTTGTAGTTCTCCAAGGCCTGGACCCTGCAGTCACATCATCATCAATGGTTATAGTTTTGTATAGAGCAAAGTATGGGATGAAGTAAGGTGAGTTTGGAGATCCTATCCCCCATTCTCCTCAAAATAATTATATTTTAATTATACTTTTTATGTGTACTCTAGCTATTTGGTGCCTGATTAGAAATTACAACAAAAAAAACTATTTATTGAAAATAATGTTAAATAAAATTACACATCACATTATATTTCCAACGGTAAAGATATCCAAATTAAAACATTTCCATCTTTATGTTTTCAGTTAGCAAACTGACATCTTTTAAAATCACCATGAAATCAAACTGGGCAATTTTTTTTTTTTTTTACAGAATGTTGCATTGCTTATTATAAATTATTTATCTGTGCACATTATTATTTTCTTAAAATTCATATGCCCCCGTAATCTTTAATCCAAAATGTCAACCTCCCCTTCCCCTCGAAACGGCATTTGTTCTCTTCATGATGTGTGTCTCGGCGCAGGGTGGGGCTATATATTAGGGATGCATGATATTGGATTTTTGCCCATATCCGTTATATCAATATTTTTCAGCAAGTTTTGGCCGATATCGATATACATTTATTTTTTCCCTTTGTTTGGAAAACACACCAAGGGCCCTATCATACACCCGGCGTAATGCGACGCCAGCCTCAAGTGTTTGCTGGTTTCGGCCCGATGCAGTTATCATTTTCACATCTAGCTCCACGTTGTTTAAATAGCAAATGCACTCGCGCCCATCTGTTCACCCATGGGCGTGCTGGTCTGAAAATGAGGTGTGTTCAGGCACATTTTGGCGCGTTGCTATTTTGAGGCAACTGAAAACGACTGCGCCATTGGCCAACAAAACCTGTTCTAAAGTCAATAGCACAGTATTTTGTTATTTAAAGGGCACGTTAGTAAAATGCGCCTACAGGCGGATGCACAACACGCATACACTCTGCTTATTACACACGCAGCACACAAACATTTTTAAATATTAAAAATAAAAGGATTCCTCTCTGGAGAAGCGCTCAGTCTTTCCGCTCGCAAATTCCGCCATGTAAATAGCGAATCCGCCAAGGTGCAAGCGCAACTGGCTTTTAAAGGGAATGGGAGATGAGAATCTGATTGGTTTATTGCACGTTACGCCCAAAACACACCCATGACTCATTAAGAGACTAGTTCCAACCCTTTTGGACCACACGCCGGGCTCGCTGACCGTTTTTTCCGTCGTTAAACTAGCAAAAGTGGATTCAGACACGCCTGTCTGTGCACCTGCACCATGTGCTTCAGACCATGCGCTCAGATCGTTAAAATAGGGCCCAATGTCTCTCCTGTGCAAAGAATAAATTAATTATTTTTCATTTCAGTTAGTATTGAGCAAATACGGTTTTGTTTTTCATTCTGGTTTCAGAGTTCTTTTTATAATAAGAGTACAGGCTCTAAAAATAACAATAATAAAGTCATAACTATGAATCTAATCACCATACATGCAAAAGTTCACTTCAAGAATGACCACACTGCTGACGTGATCTTATCGCTAGCACTCCTTGCACACGTGAGTTATTGCAGGCGCATATCAATGCGTTATCATATCAGCAATGCATATCGGCATAATTTTTTCATAAAGCCCGATTGTTATATTTTAAGCCTTTATCGGCCAATTCCGATGTCATGCCGATAATATCGCCGTTCAATGCCCAACTTCCTACGATCCAATCAATTCCTGAAGGATGAAATCAAGTCCCGCCCTACATTTTTCCCATTCCAGAAGCTGTTTCACTCATATATACGTCACAATAGGGAAGAAAAGACTATCGCTACTTCAGTATCATGCTGACTTTGGCCCTGTCCCAAATGGCACCCTAAACACTCGCAGTCTTCCTTTGACAGGCGCACGCGGCAGCCATTGTAAGTCCACAAGACCAAAAGTGCATATAAAGTGTGTCATTTGGGACAGGGCCTTTAAGACCAAAGTCAAGTGTTTATGGGAACAGTAGCATATGTGGACAGTCGAATGCAGAGCCTTTCAAAGTTTACTTCACTTAATAGCTTGCACGAACACAGCCGCTCGACATAAACACTAGAAGGTTTAGAACATTTTTTTTTTTAATTCTAGAAAGTTAGTTAAATGTACACTTTTTTTTTTGTTCAAAATGAACAAAATGTCTTCAGCTAGTCAGCTTGAGATCCATTTCCATCTAAACTGCTTATATCTATTAAGCCTAGTAGTGAATGTTTTATGAGCTGTAAATAACTATATTCATCCGCAGTCACACAGAGCTGAAGCACAACCAAAATAATGTTCTTCCACAAAATGCATGCGGTTTTGTTTTTAACCACTAGAGGGCCAAAAGGTTACATAGGGTACCTTTAAATTAAGTTTAAACAATTATTTTCTGTATTTGAGTATACGCGCTGTACGCATACTTTAGCGTACAAATTAAAACCGCAGAGTGCTTTAGGCTTTAGCCTATAAGCTTAGTGCTAACTGGTTACAAAAGACTCTTTTGCCAGCATGTGTACAGCCGAACACACAGCTTTTCAAAGTATTCATCATTTGATAGCTTGCGCGAACACAGGCGGCCGACACCAGTTATTTTTGTATAATTGAGATACTCTGATATGTTTTTTTTATTTAAATTTTAAAGTTTTTGTAATTTTGTTGTGTTTTTGTCATTTTTATTTTAAATACAACTATATATTTTTCTTTATACATTTTTATTTCAGTTTTAGTTATTTTAGCATAGCAAGTTAAACTAAATGAAAATGAGAAATGCTGCCTTGGCAACTAGCTGAAATAAAATAAGTAATACATTTTTATACATTTTATTTCAGTTAATGTTTATTTTATTTCAAGTAACAAAAATGCTTTTTTTAAATGGTTTTAGTTTCAGTTAATTATAAAAACCCGGTCAACACGTGCACTATAAAGTTTTATCTTTGTTTCGTGTCTGTGCTATATCTCTCCAGAAGTTATGACTGATAAAAAAATGTACTTTTTTAAACTGAAGTTATAGTTACAGTTACAGTGTATCTCTTAACCCCCTCACACTCGTTAATGTAGCCTTATGTTGTTGTTGCGGTCTCCAGCCGCCCTATGAATCAACTATTTAGTGCAAAAAACAACAACCCAGTGAGCAAAAGTGCACCAGCACATACAGAGGAAACTTGCGTATGTAGAGTTAGAAAAACTGGGCTGTGCGTTTACAATAAGTGTGTACTATGCTGATGACAACATTTACAGTATACTTTGGGCTTTATCCTACAAGCTTAGTGCTAACTGGTTACAAAAAGCACTTTGATTAGCGAGGACAAGATGTTTTTGATCAGGCATTGAGGAAGGGGGATAGTATCTAGCACTACAACATGACTAAAGAAAAAACATTAACAGTTCTTCACATAAGTGAAAGTTATGTTAGTTAGAGTTTACTGTTCAAGGAGTTCAAATCCCAATGTAATATTATTTTTAATGCTGTCAAATCGATTAATCATGATAAATCGCATCTAACATCGCATCTAATATATATATATATATATATATATATATATATATATATATATATATATATATATATATATATATTTTTTTTTTTTTTCAAATATATATATATATATATATATATATATATATATATATATATATATATATATGGTATGCACGATATTATCAGTACGACATCGGAATCGGCCGATATGAAAAAATTATACTGATATGCCTTGCCGATATGGTAACGTGTTGATATGCGCCTGCAATAACTCACGTGTGCAAGGAGTGCTATAGCGATAAGATCATGTCAGCAGTGTGGTCATTCTTGAAGTGAACTTGTATGTCAACAAGCAAATACACTGCATGTATGGTGATTTATATTGACAGTTTTTAAATGCTGCCTTGAATTTGTGAATGCGCGTACAGAAGGACGTGACCGTCAACAGTGACCCCCCACTCTCTAGCAGAAGCCTCCTCCAGGTCCTAGTGCCCGCCCGGTAGAATGTTATATATATTTAGTGGATGCGCTGTTGTTACAGTAATAAAATGAAAAGTAGAATACACAAATAACTTAAAGTTACTTCTTTTTCTGAATAAATAAAGCAGGAAAGATGTCATAAATCACAAGAATGACACTTGTAAATTAAATACTTTTATGTCAAATTTATTAATCTGTAATAACATTTTATGCAATGGATGATGAAAAATAATCCAAGGAGCTCTAAAATAATTGTAGAATTTTTTATTTGAAGCTAAAGACAGCATCAACTGATGTCATGCCACCCCCACTTCATGTGCACAAACATTAAATCCAAAAATAAAATATTTAGGTTACAACTGCATCTGTCTGGGGTGAAAAATTACTGACTTTATTATTGTTATTTTCAGAGCTTTTAATATACTCATTATAAAAAGAACTTTATTAACATTTATTTATCTTTAACAAGTATCATTTTATTAAGGAGACCTCAGAAATCTGAAACCAGAATGAAAAAAAAAAAGCTTTTGCTCAAAATGGTGTTTCCAAACAAAGGGAAAAAATAAACGTATAACGGTATCGGCATCGGCCAAAATGAGTTGAAAAATATTGGCATATCGGATATCGGCAAAAATCCAATATCGTGCATCCCTAATATATATATATACACACACACAGTCAAACCAAAATTTATTCAGACACCTTCAACATTTTCTCACATTAACACAGTTTATTCGCTTTAGTTTAGAAAATGGTAATAAAATATGACAAGAACTCATATTAAATGTGGGGTAAGTGCTTTCTGGTAACCGATGTTAATATTTCAAATCACCAAAACAAACACACCCCTACCCCAAAAGGGTCTCGTCCCTATTTTGATAACTCCGCCCCACACATACGTACGCAACGCAGGCAACGACTATGGCAGAATCTGCTGTGCCAGCCGGCCGATGGGCCGAGGGTATGATGTCATCAATAAGTGAAAGCAATGCGTGTTACTATGGTTATTCAGGTCGAATGTTCAATGAAAAAGTAATTTCTTCCATCCCAAAAACACAAACGCAGTTCTCATGAACAACTCGATATAGAATGAGCACGAACATATTACAATTATGACAAGATTAGAGGGTTGTATCGATCACGAAAAGAGGAACCAAAGGAAACAAACATATATTAGGAGTATATTTTCTTACTGTTCGTACACACTTTGGGAGCTGACGCTTGAAACAGACAGTGGAGGAGGTTTAGACACTCCAGGCTTATCGGTTGTGGAAATGAATGGGTCTTTATCGTCGCTGAAGTGAACGACAATACGATTGCAAATGAACAAACAACCGAACATGACCCACGTGCATATTCAAGCAAAAGCCAGCATATAGATCTGTGAAACAAAACAAAACCAATGTTACTCGCCTATTGAGAAAAAATAAAGCAACCTCTGCGTCCGATTGCAGGCCTTGCCGCTCCTTGAGTTCTCTCCAGCGCTGGAAAGCTGATCCGATATTTACACGGGTCCTACTTCTTGCCTGATCGTAAGCCTTCTTTTGTTCCACAGACATTTTCCACTTTTGTTTTTTATCTGCCATCTCTCGTCGCTCGGCTAATGTCCATCCTGTGTGTCGTGTCTTTTGAAAAATGACGTGCACTGAGCGATCTCTTCTCCCGATCATTAGTAGACACGCCCCTTACTGCTGATTGGCTACAAGTTTGTTTTGGTACTCGGCCCTACTTTTACTAAAGCATTTTTGAAATAACACTTACCCCACCTTTAAACTGTGTCAGAACAAATTTATCTTGATAATGTCAGATAACTTTGACAGCAAGGTATGTAATGGATTACAATCAACCAATCAGCTGTCAGCTGTTAAATTTAAGTACACAATTAGATAATACCAATTTAGGTCAACCAATTACCAAGCAATCCTTAATTTTGTTCAGTCTGTGGTGTAAAAGGTCTCATTAGCAATAAAAGAAAAAACACAAGCAAAACATGGTCAGGTCAAAGTGTCTGGATAATTTTGGCCCCAAATTTTATAAATTTTACTGGTAGGGATTTTTTGGGTATATGTTGTCACAGTTTACTTTATTTTGCTATCCTCACTTACATAAATGAACTATATTGTCCTGCACCCACTAGTAAAAAATTATATCTGGTGTCTGAAAAGTTTGTAAATATATAATGTGTGTGTCTGTGTATATACAGTTAAACCAGAAATTATTATGTTTGTAATCGCGATTAACGATTTGACAGCACTAATTATTTTTAAATAAAAAGCAAAAATGCAGTTGTCAGCATGCAGTTTTTCATTGTATGGAAAAGTGCAACTGACATTTTAACAATAACTCCTAACAATAACTAAGCGACATTAGACTGGGAATGGGAACATTTTTTAATGAATGGGAACATTAATCATTCAAGATACAATTAGTTTTCTTTCAAAATGTACTTGGCTAAAAAATCAGTTTGAATTGGCATGATGAATCACAATATAGAAGTAAAATAATTGTAAAAAAAAAGGGAAGGAAATGGACAAACAAGCAGCAGCCATTGTAAACTTTGTAAGATGCATTTTAGTGCCTGATATTAGAAAGTAAAGCTTAAGTCATGTTTGATGTAGGTTAATAACTAATCATGCAATACAAATAAGCTTTAGTGTGGCACTGACTGCATCAATCAGACCGAGTGAGCTAAAGTTAACTTCCTAGGTTAGACAAACGTACTCACATAATGGAATATTACAGTTATGTTTTCAAGCAAAACATCAGAAAGATACTTAAAAAACATTTACCTTAGCTTTAATCCATAAGACACTCCCTGAACCTGTCGCTTACAGAATAGGAGAGAGATTATAAATGTACTTAATTCAGAAAGATATTACAAGTGAACATGCCTGAAAGCCTTGAATCTGTTGACTGCAACATAGCGGATTTAAATCAGCCCTAAAATCCCATTATCACCCCTTTAGCTGGGTTGATTAAGAGTGACTGCCCACCAAGGAATGAGACTTTTGAGCCATTTGAAAATCTTGGCGGGAGGAAAGTTATGTGTGGAATTCAAAAAGGGGTGGGAACGGGGTCCCCAAGATAAGGAGGAAGGGCTGGAAGACATTAAGACTAACACTGCATGCTAAAAACGGTCTGCCTCTGCGACATCCCAGAGAACAAAAGAATTCCCACTGTAACAACCCCAATGTCTTAAAGAAATAATCCTTAGGTTAAAACAATTAAAAATCACACATTGTTCCAGCAATAGACAACAATTCCCAAAAATACCCCTCTAACTGCAGTAAAGACTTTTCTACTTTTAAGCAGCACAACATAAAGGCTTTTTAAGGAGGATTCGGTGCAGAGCAGCTGCTGTCTAGTCAACCGTTGGAAAAAAAAAGGGGGTCCACCCTCCCAAACTACAAACAGGAAGCAGCCAGATGTCATGAGCGGGAAATGAAATTACATTATGCCTGAGTGAGCACACCCTTTCACCCTATCCCAAGAACTGACAGAAATAAAACGGCAAAGATTAAGACAAACATTTTCTTTCTCATTTTTTTTACAGAATGAAAACTGGGATTTTGTTAAACTCACCGATCATCTTTCCCAATCACATCATCAAAAGCTTGAGAGAGACGCTTTAGCCTCCGGAGGCCTTTGGACACACAATCCAGATCCTCATCAAATTGCCTGTCATGGGATGGAGAGGACCATTATGTGTTGCATTCATATCTGCAAAACTGTTCTTGTTATCCCTAATGTTTTATGGCGTTAAGGTCATCTATATGCTAATGTATTTCCAAGCATTGACAATATTAGCTGTCAGACATATTAATTTAAAATCTACAGGGCTATGTTTGGAATGGAATACAAGCATACTACTTATACTGCACAGTATAGTAAAGAGACAGGCACCAATATTAAAAATCTGGCTGCTAATAATTTTCATGTTATGGACAGTAACTAATAAATGGCCAACTAAAATCAATCATTTTGAATGTTATAAGTGGATTTTCATTTTTGAAGTTTGCCAAAGATTACATTTAACAGTGTTAATTAAATTAGTGCTTTTAAAGATTAAACTCTTAGTGAGTGTTATTTTAGTTAACTAAAACCATAAAAATTGTGTTCCTTGAAATAAAATAAACATTAACTGAAATAAAAAAGTTCCCAAAGCAACATTTTTCATTTTCACTTAGTATAACTAAAATAACTAAAACTGAGATAATAAATTAGTAAAAACTATATAGACATAAAAAAAAAAAGACAAAAACACACAACAAAATTACTAAAACTAAAGTAAAAAAAAAATAAAAACTAAGAACTATAATAGTATCTCAATGATACTAAAATAACACTAAATCCAGCATCCAACATCTTTGAAATAGTTACTGTTATTTTGCATTTTTGTTCAATTTTGTGTAAAATGTCTAAACATTTGGCTGTCTAATCTAATTATAATTAATATAAAAAAAGAGAATTGTGGGATCCAGTGTTCCACACAGTGTGCTCTGTTGTTATACAATATATTTTGGCAGATGAAGTTAGTCAATGTATTCCATGCATGCAGAAAATTAACACTCTGCACAGTATACATACAATACTGCAGCAATAGTAGGAGTTGTATAGTAGTGTGACTTCTGAACATAGTCACTCTCTTCAAAAAAAAAAAAAAGAAGAACAAAAATGCTGATGACTCTTTCTGCACTACACAGATTCCTGACCAATCAAATCTATCTAGATTGAGAATGTCCTTCCCCCTAAATTTACCACTTGCAAGTACCAAATCACAGTTCACAGTGACATAATTGCCTATTTACAAAAAAAAGGTTGATTCTTTAAATATGTCCCACGCAACTTCCAAAAGTCACCACAAGCAAGAAAAACGCTGTCGTCAAATGATTTAATGGGGAAAGTAAACCATTTAAAATCAGCAAAAACGCAATGTGTGAGTGCAGTTGTGCAGTCTCACCTCCTGCTGTTCATTGTGCTGGGTGATGCAAAAGGGCTTCTGAGTGCAGCCATTCGCACCAGCTGCCTCCTGGTGCCCCTGGTCTTCACCGTCCTAACAGCAGAGTCACTGATGTCTGGGGTACAGGCCCCTCGAGGAGTCCGCTTGTTGGATGACCTTGGAGTTCGCCTGGGTGTGATGGTAGTGCGGGCGGCAGATCGTTTTGGGGTTTGTGATGTCCCAATGCAATCACACTCCTCTCCATCCGACGTTCTACCAGGTGTCATGACCAGACACTCCTGACGTGGCTGTCTGCTCCTTTGAAACTTCTGATTAAAAGATGAAAATAGTTTTTTTGGTAAATAAACATTTGTTTTACATGAATAACTATAACAAGTGGTTGAATGAATCTGCATTCACAGTTTCAAAGAAAATGAAGCACACCTGACAGACGTTTCCAATGGAGTTTTTTGCACTGCGGGTCATTTTGCGGACAACACTGGCCTTTTGGTTCATCTGTAGTGACTCCCAGGTGGGGTTCTCAGAGATGTTGACGTTGGACTGCACTGGTTTCAAGGGCAGCCGCTTGCGCAGAGACATCCTCAGTGAGTTCAGCGAGCTGGTGGAGCGCATCTTCTTAAACTGCTGCGGCGCTTCGGGCGAGCTGTCCGGCTCTGACTCATCGAGCACAGCATGCGACCTCCAGACCCCGCTCACAATAGTGGACGTCATAATGAGATCTTAGGGAGATGTAAAAATGCCTGTTTACAAAAAAATATAACTTTAAAAATAGTTTACGGTAAAAGTGTATGTGTTGTCTTGTTGAATAACATTGACTTTATACGTTAACAATAAACTAATTCATAATTTTTGCAGTATTTTACACAGTAACACTGCATATTCCGTTAAAAATAAATTTTCACTCTATACAAAATAACACGTTGTTACTGTAACAAATGTCCTTTTTCCGTTAAATCCACAGTGTAGAACAAATAATATTCACTTAAGAAATGTCTGACTTTTAAAGATTGTATTCTCATTTTTTCCACGACTTGTAACCCTGTGAAGTGCTGCCTCTCCGTTTGAAATGATAAATAAATTGATCACAAGCTTGATATTTGTAAAAGAAAATTGTAAATCGCGTAGAGTGATAATAAAATGAAAGTAAAGATTACTCTCCAAGATGTTAGTAAGGCAGAGCAGGGATTACAGCAGAACAGCACAACGCATCGATCATTTAAAAAGTTATAGCGACCCAACGCAAAACCATACAAAAACAATACATGCTTTAAACCACAAATACGTCTAAATGAAATCGCATTGACTTTAAATTTGAAACTCACCGTTCTTTTCCCAAACCGCAGAGTCTGATGAAGTCAAACTATCCTTTACTTTGTTTCGAGTGGCTGTTTGAATTTGGCGAACCGCTCCCTGTGGAAGTCAGACTCCGCCCACTATGTCCCGTTTCTCCACTCTGATTGGCCGAACATGCTGTTGCGTCGTAATCGATGTGACGTAACCCACTGTTCTTTGTTTTGGAACGCTTGTATTGTTATGATAAACTGTCTATATTCAAAGAGACCACCTCGAATGATAGCACACCGTCTTATAGGAATCTTATGAAATGTCTAAAATGCATAAATATCCCAGAATATTTAATAGATGTGATCAAAGTTATTGTTTAACGTTCTAAAGTTTGTGCTTATCTAGTCAACTAAAAAAAAATCAAAGTAAATGTCTAACAAATCTGACATTTAATTAAATTTTTATTTGTCTCAGAATTTAATGACAGCATACAAAGAAAACAGTGAAAGTATATATATATATATATATATATATATATATATATATATATATATATATATATATATATATATATATACAGACAGTATACTACATGATTTGAGTTGGTTAAAGGTTAAAGACTTTTACACAAATCTTGTCCTTGAGAATGTAAAAAATCTTGCAATTCACTTTAATGACTTTATTTTACTATATCTCCAACAAACACAGCCATCAATGTTCTAGGAGTGGCTGTGTCTTTGCTGGCTTAGAGACAAAGTATAACTTTTTTAGTGCACTTGCTCAACAACATATGGGGAGAAACACTCAAGGAAATCATCTAAATAATCCACAGGTATAAAAAGTTGTTTGACAGACACCTTTTCACTTTATAATTTAACGATAACAAAACAAACAGGCTAAACAAAGATCTTTTTAAATTAGTAATTCATATTTAAGAGGGATTCCATCCCGGTATCCCATTTGCCAGTACAGTAATGGCTACTTAAATTCCAGTCTGATCTCCTCCATGCTCAATGTCTGTGGTTTGAAGGCCTGAGATGCAATTCCATGTGAAGATGTTCAGTTTCGTTTGCAGCACTAGACACAAAAAAGAAAAAGCCTTTTTTGCTGATGTTTCAGATAGTTTTTGATTAAAAGATCTGTGTTATTTTTGTAAACTATTTCATATTATATATAGCCATTGTCTTTATTTAATTAGTCATGATGATAACAAAATGAAGCTGACATACCTTAATAATTTTATCTGCCCTAGAGATGAGTGCTAATGCAACTGTGCATAAAACCACCACCACTCCAGCAATCGTGGGTCCTAGAGGGAACTGTACCACTTTGTCTAAGGGAGGAGAAAAAATAAAACATAAAAAATGAACATAAAAGTAAAGCAGAATGTGTAAGAAAAATTAAGGATAAAACAGGACCACAAACCTTCAACCGTAACTGTAAAAGTCCTGCTGGTAATTCCATAGATGGGTGAGGTTACCTCACAGACGTACGTTCCTTGATGTACATCACGCTTAGCTTTTGGGATTGACAACTCAGCGGTAATGCCATTATTGGTGGTTTTGTAGCTACCTGTGGCCAGATCCAGAACTTCACCATCCTTTTTCCAAACCAGAGTTACAGGAGGGTTGGCACGTACATCACAGGACAGAACAACGCCATTTGTTTCTCCAACAAACACATCTTTAGTGTCATTAAGGTCTGGAGGATCTGTAATATAATGACATTCAAATCTAGTTTTGTGGTTGAAATTTAAAAAAGTAACAATTGACCCCCATAGGAATGAATGGAATGCGAGAAATGCTTCAGTACACATATAAAAACCTAAAAATGCTCAAAATTCAAAAACTAAAAATGCTAAAGCTTTTACCAAAAAATGATTTTATAATGTCTACATCTGTATCTAAATGCATACAGAGGAGATAAACTCGAGAACTGACTTTAGGACCAAAAAATCTCCAAAAAAATTCATTAAAAATAGGAAAAATATTATCCAGACTAAATATAATAAGATTTCCAGACTAAATATACCAGATTCAAAACAACTTAAGCTCAATCAATGGCATTTGTAGTATAATATTATTAACTAATTTTATTTTGACCCATGTTTTCTTAAAAAAATAAAAAATCGAGGATACAGCGAGGCACTTATGCAATGGAAGTAAATTGGGCCAATTTTGGTTATGTGATTTTATTAAAAAAATTATATTTAAAAATTTTACAAAACTGTAATGTAACAGTGTTAAAAAGCACTGTTACATTACAGTTTTATAACATTTTTAAATATATATATTTTTTATTTAACAGTGTTAAAAAGCACTTACATAAATTCTTCAGTAAGGCTAAAACTTGTATTATTTGAGCAATAAAACTGTCATTTTTTTAGGATTAGTCGTTTTAGGGTTTTACATGTTGGAGAAAAAATTGGAATAGATATAACTTTACACAGAAATGGTTAGTGGCTTTCTTAACGCTAAAATCATGATAACACACATTTTGTTTACATCGTGTGGTTATAGCATTGAAACTGTTTCAATGTTTACAAATTAGCCCCATGAACGCACAATCCTGCCTTTACCTGAGTCAATATTCGATGTAGATGTTTAAAGAGTTAATTGAGTGAGTTTGATAAGGTCCCTGTTGAAAAAAACAGCATATTCTGGTTAGGTATGTTTTGAAGCATGGCAGCTGGTCATGAGCTGGTTTAAGCTGGTCAAGTGCTGGTCCTAAGCTGGTCCTGAGCTGGAGCTAGTTTCTTAGGACCAGCTCAAACCAGCTCATGACCAACTAAGGACCAGCATAAACCAGCTCAAACCAGCTGCCATGCTTCAAAACATACCTAACCAGCATATGCTGTTTTTTTCAACAGGGGTGTTAATTCTGAATAGCTTAACTGAAAATGAAATTGATTCCAAAGCTGTCAGTTCACCATTCTGAACATTAAACTTACACTGGACGTCGAACTCGATGGAGTTGTTCACACTTGCGTCACCCTTCAGCTGACAGGTAAAGACAACTCCGTTGTCTTCTTTAGTGACAGGCTGTACACAAAGACTACTCCGGTACATGCGGTTTTCTTCTGCCAGATTCACCCGGACACCATTGCGGAACCACTGCAGTTCTTGGTTGGATGGGTCAATACTTTCATCAGTCATACAAGTTAGAGTGACGGTTGCCTCAACCATCGTCTGTAGCGAGCTCCCGGTGGCCAAAGGACACGACTCAACGGTGACCGCTGGTCAGAATGTGTTTAGAGAATATTAAATATTGAGCAATTTGTTCAGGCATAATGTATAGAATTATTCAAGTGCAATATGTTAGGACATGCAGCATATGGATCTGTTTGAACGCACCAGACTTGAAAACATAGTTGATAGATTACCTTTTATACGACTGACACAGCACAGCAGGAGCAGAACGACACTAACCGATACTTTCATTTTTGCCAGCTGTCCTTAATGATAAAAAGACATGAAAATATATGATTTGTGGAATATTTTGGGGAAACTTTCTTCAAATGAATTTGGGAAATGTAAGAAATGGCCTTAACTTATCAAAGTCAATGTGGGTCCAAAACAACATTGGATCCCATTGACTTTCATTGTATGGAAAATCAAAAGACTTTTTTCAGAATATCACTAAAGTAAAAAAGTCATACAGCTTTGTAACAAAGTGAGGGTACGTAAAAGTTAGCAAAATTTTAATTTAGGTGTAATATTTATCAATTCCAGGAAGTTGCAAAGTCCTTGAATCACTTTATTAACAGAATGTACCCTTTTTCAAGACCGCTTACTCACCAAAGCTTTTGTGCGACGGTTCTCTGGAAAATGTCAAATCCAAAGGTTGCGTGAGGTCTGGAGAGGCCTGTGTCTTTACAACAATGGTTTATATGCTGTCCCTTTACAGCATTTAACAGGAATTGAAATCACCTCCCCTCACGGTCATAGACCTTTTACTGTGTGCAAAAATAGGCTGGATAGCGTTTAAGTGTCATCTCAATCTCTCAAGGTGGAATGGGAAGGATGAAAAGAGAGAAATCTCATAAAGATATAGTCTTATAGTCATAAAAAACATTTGCGATAAGATAAATTTGATGTTCTATAAAATATGTCAATGCCAAACACATTACATATACACATTAAAAAAATCAAAACACATTAAATATAAAAAATGTCCCAACCCAAAATGAATCATGCATTCCTTTAGTGTTTATATGTGATATCTGACTTCAGTGACAGTGACGCAGGGCAATGACATTATGCACATGTACAGTTATACAAATTTGATACAAATACAGTGTTATATGCATAAAGTCACCTTGTTGTACTATTATGTTTATGTATGGAATGGCATAACGGTTATCAGCCAGATGGTTGAAATTGAACTAATAGTTATAATTAAATTATGTAATAGTTCTGTTTTCTGGTGTATATTGTACACATGCATTTAGCTTGGTTTTCGCCCCAGTATTGAAACAAAAGATGTTTACATAACGTAAGGATGGGGTCTCAATTATTATCCACCAGGGGGCCCAGTTTGACCACAGTGAGCTAATGATGTTGATGATCAAAGTCAAATTTTAACTAAAACTAACAGACATCACAGGTTCAGATGGGAATTTTAACCATGGAAATCAAGCCTTTTGTCTTCAGTGTTTTTGATTAGGCATGCAGGCACCAAAATATGTGTTTTTGGCGGATGTATCACGTTAAAGAAAAAATACAAATTTATTCAAGTGCACTCAATTACAGACATTGTAGACTATATATAATACAATGATATATGAAATATGTAATGTATAATACAGATTAATTAATAAAACAATTTTAATTGGAAAAACATGATAGGAGCACTCAAGCTCTACAAGCTTGTGTTAAATCAATTTCATCATGATTTGAGATTGATCAAGAGCATCTTGAGCTTCAATAGAAGCAAGAACATCTGACCCTCTGTATAGAGTCACATGATCAATGTCAATAATTTGTTTATTTGATTAGTGATCTAGAAATAGTGCAGATTCTTAAACAATTCTTAAGTTTTAAATTAAATTTAGAATTTCAGATTTTCAGTTTGGCCTCACAGTAAAAAATAATAATGATATGATCAATAAGTCATGACAACATACACTATATTGCCAAAAGTATTGGGACACCCCTCCAAATCACTGAATTCAGGTGTTCCAATAACTTCCATGGCCACAGGTGTATAAAATCAATCACCTAGGCATGCAGACTGCTTCTACAAACATTTGTGAAAGAATGGGTCGCTCTCAGGTACCGTGATAGATTGCCACCTGTGCAATAAGTCCATTCGTGAAATTTCCTCACTACTAAATATTCCACGGAACAGTGCATAGAGAGCTTCATGGAATGGGTTTCCATGGCCGTTGCATCCAAGCCTTATATCACCAAGTTCAATGCAAAGCTTCGGATGCAGTGATGTAAAGCACGCCGCCACTGGACTCTAGAGCAGTAGAGACATGTTCTCTGGAGTGACGAATCACGTTTCTCTGTCTGACAATCCGATGGATGAGTCTGGGTTTGGTGGTTGTCAGGAGAACGGTACTTGCCTGACTGCATTGTGCCAAGTGTAAAGTTTGGTGGAGGGGGGATTATGGTGTGGGGTTGTTTTTCAGGGGTTGGGCTTGGCCCCTTAGTTCCAGTGAAAGGAACTCTTAATGCTTCAGCACACCATGACATTTTGGACAATTTCATGCTCCCAACTTTGTGGGAACAGTTTGAGGATGGCCCCTTGCTGTTCCAACATGACTGCGCACCAGTGCACAAATCAAGGTCCATAAAGACATGGATGAGCGAGTTTGGTGTGGAGGAACTTGACTGGCCTGACCTTAACCCAGTAGAACACCTTTGGGATGAATTAGAGCGGAGACTGTGAGCCAGGCCTTCTCGTCCAACATCAGTGCCTGACCTCACAAATGCACTTCTAGAAGAATGGTCAAAAATTCCCATAAACACACTCCTAAAACTTGTGGAAAGCCTTCCCAGAAGAGTTGAAGTTGTTATAGCTGCAAAGGATGGACCAACTCCATATTAAACCCTTTGGATTAGAAATGGGATGTCATTAAAATTCATGTGCATGTAAAGGCAGGCATCCCAAAACTTTTGGCAATATAGTGTATGTTAGACAACAACTAATAAAAAAATATAGCTGCAAACAGCAGTTATCAGGGCCAAGCACAAAGAACATGATAAGTCATGGGAGCATCAGACTAACTGCTACAATGAGCAATTAAAGACATTTTAAGATGATTTTAGGCAAAATGCCTGAAAAATCAAACACAATCTCCAGTAATGTGATTTAATGGTTTATCACTTTTGACTAATAGGTGGTGCTGTTACGAAACTGATGTGGTGTGGTCCGAGTAAGGTGACAATGACACATGCAAAATTTGGTGTCAGTATGCCAAAGCATTCAGAGTCATTTTGGCATGCCTCAAATTTGTTGATGTGGTATACAAAAATGGTTTCATCTATCGACACAAAATCCATAACTTTGCCGGCCAACAGTGTAGGAGGATTTAGAAAAAGTAAGTTTTAAAAGAAAATCTAAATGGCCGACAGGAATTTCGGCCGACTATCGTCAACTAATGTTCTCAGCATGACCCAAGGAATTGATTAAGACCAGTTTCATTACAATAGGCTAATTTAATCAAAAGTTATTATCATTTTTGGAAATTTCATTATAACTTTTGACCACAAGGTGGCGCATGGTACCGAAGACACATACCAAGTTATACAATACGTCAATGCGTTTGTAAAATATAGCATTTTAGGACAAAAATTTAAATGGTCGATATGGGAAAATTGGGTATTGTTCGACCAAATCATATATCCTGACCACTAAAAAATTTCCTTGACAGAAAATGATGTCATATGGTGCAATCTAATCATTTTGAGACAAGGAATCTGAGGATTTTGTTTCTAGCCCTTACGGTTCAAAAGTTATTAACATAAATGTGATTGCAACTTTGGACAGTTCGTGGCGCTAGAAGGATTGAGTTAGAGACTGCAAATTTCCTATGCTGACAGCTCAGACTGGCCTCTATCTGTGTGCCAAATTTCACAACTTTCCCGCAAACGGTGCTATGGGCTGCCTCTTATAATTATTTATAAAAAGTAAAGTTGTTTATCTTTTAATTACACTATTTAACATTATACACTATAGGGCTGTTATACCAATTCAATGAAATCAGTATCAACAAAATCAGTCTAACCATTTATCAAAATCTATCTACACTGCAATTACAATTGCCTAGATAATGTCATGATATTAATGTTCTAAATATAACATTTTGAATATAGAAATATGAAGTGTTGGGAAAAATGAAATGATTATGAAATTATACTATTATGAAACTAAAACAGCCAATAGGTGGTGGCAAGTCATAATAAGTGAATCATAGAATCATTCATTCAACCTTTATGAATGGGTCATTGAATCATTGACTCAACCGATTCATTAAAAAACGGTGAATCATTCAATAATGAAGCACTGCTGTGTGTTGCTGGGAGACGCAGCTTTTCTGCTTTGTTTGGAACAATGGTAACCCTAACCGTAACTCTATAGTAAGTACATGTAGTTAATTAATATTACTCAGTATTTATTTGAGTAAGTACAATGTAACTACATCACCTCAAAATAAAGTAACTGGAACTATTTTCGTTGGACAAATAGACCAAAAACAGTCAAAATTGACAATGTTGTGTCTAAAAATGGTCAATTCATATAATCAACCTATTGTTTATTGTACTGTTGTATAAAACTAATATCACATTTTGCAATCGTGCTGATATTCGAGAAAATAGCACTCTTGCTCATGTGACATTGCTCAACTATATTATGTTATAAACAAAATACAAGAACGCATGCAAGGACAATTCATATCTGGAATTTTGGGGGCATTTTTTAAAATTAATTTTGGTGCCATTTCAGACCTTGTTAGGCTGAAATAAAGAAGAAATGTCAAAAAGGGCACTTATCTAGTCAGAGGCCAAAAGGGCAGGTGCTTGAGCACCACTTGGGGTCAATCTGTGCACGTGCCTGCTGTGTATGTATTTGTTGGTTGATATTCAACAGAAAAATCATAACTAACGGTAATCATTCTTCCATAGTCATTGCCATCAAGAACCTTTGTCTCTTCGTCATAAAATTGTACTTATGTTTGAACAGAGGCAATACGTATGAATGCATGTATGAGTGCATATGTTGCATGCATCTGTGAGAGAAGACTAACTGTTTTATTGCATGATAGTGCGTAACTTTCATTCCTTCTATTCCCCTCCCATTCCTCCTTTCAGACTTCAGCATTTCTTACTGCATCTGATAAGACATTGATGTCTTGCGCATAAAGACTAAAGGTTGTTCCAGTTTGCTACCCATCGATATGTGTACATTGTGTACACTGTACATTACATGACTTATGCTGACAAATACTTTCTAAACGTTTTTACATGTAAACATTACGGGGCCCTTAAGGGAACATGGTGGTGAGAAAAAAATATGAGATGGAAGGAAAAAGTATATTTCAAAACTTTTGCGCTTCCCCGAGAAACTTTGCATTCGCTAGCAAAACTTTTGCATTCTTCCTCCCATCTCATGTTTTTCCCCCACCACCATGTCCCTTTAGGGGCTCCGTAAAGTGTAGTTCCAACAATATTTGAACTCATTTTTGTGCTTATTTAAAAAAAAAAAATAGGATATAGATTTTTTAAATTAATTTAATTCATTTCCCCCTGGCCAAAATTTTAAAGACTAGTATAAAAAAACAACAACACTAATTTATTGAATGATCAGCACTTGTTATGCAAGACCTGTTAACCAAGGTAAAGCATTAATGTTTAACTGAACGGGCACATTAATGACCAAAGGTTGTGTGTGATGTGCCAACTATGACCAAGTGGAGATCCATGGCAAGCTACCAAAGGGTAAGGTGCCAGTATACTACAATAAGAGATATTTAGCTAATGTTGAATGATTTAGATCAGTTTAATGAATATTAAAACACATTTTCTTGCCATCAACACCTAAAACAGCTAAATTTGCATAGGTGCTATAAAACACTTTTGAACATATTATCCTTGTGAGATTCAAACCTAACCCTGCCTAAACAGTGTAGATGTGGTAAAGGAAGTCAGTTTACAGGTTAAAGGCCTGTGTCCCAAGATCAAGTGTCCCAAAGCAAAGCTTTTTGCTCATTATGCTGCATTAATAAAATTAACAACTTAGAAAGCAAGCGCTCTAGCATGTGTTCCTCAAAGGAGCAACAATCTGTTATTTACACAGGCATTCCTGATAAGATTACTGCTGCGTTTAAGAAGTACGAAAGGCTAACCCACCCCTTACAGCCCCCCTCAGAGCTGCTGTACTCCATACAGGGAATTATAAAGAGCTTGCTTGTGACCTGCCTCTCTTAGGCTCACTCTGTGACTGAAGGCAGCAGGTTACTTAATCAGTGTCCCAGCACAATTTGATTTGATTGTTTCTGCCGCATGGACTGATAACAACATTTTGGGACAAATTACCGCTGGGAGAGAAGCGAATCACTCATTCCTATATTGCTCTTATTATTCTCGTTTTCTCCTCGCCCTGTTCTCTTATTTTCTTGCACTCAACGGCTGAATGGATAAAGCTGGGATGCCTGAGGCTTGTGGCCCCCTGGCAAGCACTGAACAAATCACCGAGGCAACAGCACCTAGTTCTAAACTGTTCCACTGCAGCTGTGTGCGTCGCTGGGTTCCCCTGGCCTACAGAGAGGAGCTCTACCACGTCCTGCGCCTGACCGGGCCCCTGGTGAGTCCTCTCTCTGTCCTAATACTCTCTCAGTTTAAACTTTAAAGACAAGCAGTGACTGGATCTGGGGTGCGTGTTTAGTTTTGACCCACGCCTGTAACTTAAGTTAGTGTTGGAGTTAGTCATTTTATGATTGAGGATGATGTGAATGATGGCTCCTGTTTTATAGTCATTCCTGTGGTATGAATTCTGTCTATATTGGGAATTTATCTTGGTAAGGAATCTGTGGATGGAAAAAAATGATCACGATGGATTGAAAAAAAATATCATGATGCAGGGGCAATGGTACCACTATTAAAGCAAATACAAAAATATATTTAAAATTTAATATATACACTCCCTGGCCACTTTATAAGGTACACCTGTTCAACTGCTCGTTAACGCAAATATCTAATCGGCCAATCACATGGCAGCAACTCAATGCATTTAGGCATGTAGACATGGTCAAGACAATCAGCTGAAGTTCAAACTGAGCATCAGAATGGCGACGAAAAGTTATTTAAGTGACTTTGAACGTGGCATGGTTGTTGGTGTCAGATGTATTTCAGAAACTGCCGATCTACTGGGATTTTGACACACAACCTTCTCTAAGGTTTACAGAGAATGGTTCGAAAAAGAGAAAATATCCAGTAAGCGCCAGTTCTGTGGGTGAAAATGCCTGTGTTGTGTGGTTTAAGCTGATAGAAAGTCAACAATAACTCAAACAACAACTTGTTACAACCGAGGTCTGCAGAAGAGCATCTCTGAACACACAACATGTCAAACCTTGAAGCAGATGAGCTACAGCAGCAGAAAACACACCAGTGCCACTTCTGTCAGCTGAGAACAGGAAACTGAGGCTACAATTCACACAGGCTCACCAAAATTGGACAATAGAAGATTGGAAAAACGTTGTCTGGTCTGATGAGTCTCGATTTCTGCTGCAACATTCAGATGGTAGGGTCAGAATTTGGTGTAAACAACATGAAAGCATGGATCCATCCTGCCTTGTATCAACGGTTCCAGCTGCTGCTGGTGGTGTAAATCAAATCAAATCAAATCACCTTTATTTATATAGCTCTTTTTATAATGGCAATTGTTTCAAAGCAGCTTCACAGTGGTAACAGGAAAATAATGCAACGGAATTTGATTCGGCTGTACAGCCGAATCTGGTGAAAACTGTGATGTCATCCAGCTCATTTCAATTATCATATAGTGTCAATGTGGGCAGATCAGTAATATAGTTGAAATTTAGGTGTCCCCAACTGAGCAAGCCAAAAGCCAAAGGCGACGGTGGCAAGGAACCAAAACTCCTTCAGGGCCAGAATGGAGAAAAAAACCTTGGGAGAAACCAGGCTCAGTCGGGGTGCCAGTTCTCCTCTGGCCGACGAACAAATAGTGTATGATTATGATTCTAGCAACATTACAGGTCAGAAGTCATATTAGATAAATAGATATTCGTAGGATTATTCGAGAGATTGGAGTTGTCACGCCGGGGACGGGTTTAATGAGGATGTCGTCTCGATGCGGCATTTACAGGGGGGAGTTTAATTGACACTATTGTCTCTACAGACACTTCAGGGATATGGTCGTCATGTCCAGGCTAAGGTCCACCATCTGGTCTGGATACGGCCCGGATCCGGCCGACTGCAGTAAACCTCGGGATAAACAGAGAGACTAACATTAGCGTAGATGCCGTTCTTCTTATGATGTAACGAGTACATCAGGTGTTATTGGAAGTGTTCCCGGTTCCGGCTGACCTAGTTAATGCAGCCTAAAACAATCATTTAACTGATTTGAATAATAGAAATTAAAAATGTTTTATGTGTATGCCATAGTAAAGAGATGTGTTTTTAGTCTAGATTTAAACTGACAGAGTGTGTCTGCTTCCCGAACAATGCTAGGAAGACTGTTCCAGAGTTTAGGTGCTAAATAGGAAAAGGACCGACCGCCTGCAGTTGATTTTGATATTCTAGGTATTATCAACTGGCCAGAATTTTGAGACCGCAATAGACGTGATGGAGTATAATGCGTTAAGAGCTCGCTCAAGTACTGGGGCGCTAAACCATTTAGTGCTTTGTAAGTAATCAGCAAGATTTTAAAATGTATACGATGTTTAATAGGGAGCCAATGCAGTGTTGCCAGAACCGGGCTAATATGGTCATACTTCCTGGTTCTAGTAAGAACTCTAGCTGCTGCGTTTTGGACCAGCTGCAGTTTATTTATTAAGCGAGCAGGGCAACCACCCAGTAGAGCATTACAATAATCTAGCCTTGAGGTCATAAACGCATGAACTAACTGTTCAGTATTTTGCATTGAAAGCATGTGCCGTAATTTTGATATATTTTTAAGATGGTAGAATGCAGTTTTACAGATGCTAGAAACGTGGCTTTCAAATGAGAGATTGGTATCAAAGAGCACACCCAGGTTCCTAACTGACGACGAGGACTTGACAGAGCAGCCATCGAGTGTTAGACAGTATTCTAGGTTACTACTTGTGGAGTTTTTTTGTCCAATGATTAAAAATTCAGTTTTTTCTGAATTAAGTTGCAGGAAATTACTAGTCATCCAATTTTTTATATCAGCTATGCATTCTGTTAATCTTGTGAATTGGTAAGTTTCGTCAGGGCGTGAAGAAATATAGAGCTGAGTATCGTCAGCATAACAATGAAAATTAACGCCATGCTTCCTAATAATATCTCCCAGTGGTAGCATGTACAGGGTGAAAAGCAACGGTCCTAGCACTGAGCCCTGCGGTACTCCATACTGAACTTGTGTTCGGTGTGACATCTCTTCATTTACTGCTACAAACTGATAACGGTCAGATAAGTATGATTTAAACCATGCCAATGAAATTCCACTAATGCCAACATAATTTTTGAGTCTAATCAAAAGAATGTTTTGGTCGATAGTATCGAATGCAGCGCTAAGATCGAGTAACACTAATAGAGATATACAACCACGATCGGATGATAAGAGTAAATCATTTGTAACTCTAATGAGAGCAGTCTCAGTACTATGATACGGTCTAAATCAGATACCATTTCTTTCTAAAAAGGAGCATAATTGTGAGGACACTGCCTTTTCTAGTATTTTTGACAGAAAGGGTAGATTTGAGATTGGCCTGTAATTGACTAATTTTGTAGGATCAAGTTGCGGTTTTTTAATAAGTGGTTTAATAATAGCCAACTTGAAAGTTTTCGGTACATATCCTAATGTCAAGGATGAATTAATGATATTAAGGAGAGGATCTATGACCTCTGGAAGCATCTCTTTTAGTAGTTTAGTCGGTATGGGGTCGAGCATACATGTTGTTGATTTTGATGATTTAACGAGTTTAGCCAATTCTTCTTCTCCTATAGCAGTGAATGAATGTAATTTTTCCTCAGTGACACTACAATGCACTGTCTGATGTGATACTGTAGTAGACGGCTGCATGGTTATAATTTTTTTCCTAATATTATCAATCTTACAAGTAAAGAAGTTCATAAAGTCATTACTGCTGTGCTGTTTACAAACATCAGAAGGTGAAGCTTTATCTTTGGTTAATTTAGCCACTGTATCGAATAAATACCTAGGGTTGTGTTTGTTTTCTTTTAAGAGAGTCGAGAAATAAGCAGATCTAGCAGTTTTTAGGGCCTTTCTGTATGCAATCATGCTCTCTTTCCACGAAATGCGAAAAACTTCTAGTTTTGTTTTCTTCCAGCTGCGCTCCATTTTTCTGGCTGCTGTTTTAAGGGCCCGGGTGTGCTCGTTGTACCACGGCGTTGGACTATTTTCTTTAATCTTCTTTAAGCGCCGGGGAGCAACTGCGTCTAAAGTGCTGGAAAAGAGAGAGTCAGTAGTTTCTGTTGCAACATCGAGTTCCTCTAGGCTATCTGGGATGCTGAGGAGATGAAACTGATGAGGAAGATTATTTACAAAGAAATCTTTAGTCGTAGCAGTGATAGTCCTGCCATATTTGCAGCGAGGGGACGGCTTTGCAGCCTTTGCTAAATTAAGTGTGCATGATACTAGGTAATGATCTGAGATGTCATCGCTCTGCTGCAGAATTTCAGTGGTATCAACATTTATTCCATGTGACAGTATTAGGTCTAACGTATGATTACGGCGATGAGTGGGTCCTGCCTTACTCCAATAGAGTTTAGAATGTCTCTAAATCCCAATGCGTCTTTTTCATTGTCTACATGGATATTAAAATCACCAACAATTAGGACTTTATCTGCAGCCAGTACTAACTCTGATAGAAAATCAGCAAATTCTCTGGTAAAGTCTGTATGGTGCCCTGGTGGCCTATATACAGTAGCCAGCACAAATGTCAAACGGGATTTATCAATTTCACTACATAACGTTACATAAAGCACCAAAACTTCAAAGGAATTATATTTTAAACTAGACTTGTGAGTAATACCGAAGATATTATTATAAATTACAGCAACGCCTCCCCCTTTACCTTTCAGACGCGGCTCGTGTTTATAACAATAATCTTGGGGGGTGGACTCATTTAAAGTAATGTAATCGTCAGGTTTTAGCCAGGTTTCTGTCAAACACAGCACATCTAGGTTATGATCTGTAATCATATCATTAACAATAAGCGCTTTTGAGGAAAGGGATCGAATATTCAGCAGCCCGAGCTTTATCATTTGATCATCTGTATTATATCTGTTGTTTATTTGTTGGACATCAATTAAATTTTTACCGTTGAATGGTTTTGATGGTTTTTTGTATTTACTAATTCGTGGAACAGACACAGTCTCTATGTGATAATATCTAGGTGAAAGAGTCTCTATGTGCTGAGATTTATCTGACTTCTGTGACGTGAGACAGCTAGCAGGCGGTCGGGTAAGCCAGTCCGTCTGCTTCCTGACCTGGGCCCCAGTTAGTCAAGGTTTAGCTCTAAGACTATGTGCCAAATTACTAGAGAGAAGAGCGGCACCATCCCAGGAAGGATGAATACCATCTTTTTTCAACAGGTCAGGTCTGCCCCAAAAGCTTTTCCAATTGTCTATGAACCCTATGTTATTTTGCGGACACCACTTAGACAACCAGCCATTGAGTGATGATAGTCTGCTAAGTATCTCATCACTCCTTTTAATGGGGAGGGGACCAGAGCAATGGTGTAATTGTAATGGTGTGGGGGATATTTTCTTTTGGTACCTTAGTACCAACTGAGCATCGTTTAAATGCCACAGCCTACCTGAGTATTGTTGCTGACAATGTCTATGCCTTTTTGACCACAGTGTACCCATCTTCTGATGGCTACTTCCAGCAGGATAACGCGCCATGTCACAAAGCTCAAATCATCTCAAACTGGTTTCTTGAACATGACAGTGAGTTCACTAAACTCAAATGGCCTCCACAGTCACCAGATCTCAATCCAATAGAGCAGCTTTGGGATGTGGTGGAACGGGAGATTCACATCATGGATGTGCAGCCGACAAATCTGCAGCAACTGTGTGCCGCTTTCATGTCAATATGGACCAAAATCTTTGAGGAATGTTTCCAGCACCTTGTTGATATGCCACGAAGAATTAAACAAATGGGGTCCAACCCGGTACTAGCAAGGTGTACCTAATAAATTGGCCGGTGAATGTATTTTACTATGTAAAATATATTATCATATTTTCACCCATCTCTAAACTGTAGATGCGACTATCAGGCATGAAGATATTAAGATATTATAAGCATAAACATCATGATTTTCTGTGAATCTTACATGGGCCGCAGACTGAATTGATTTCTGTGTGGTTTATTTGTACGCTCATGTTCTCTGTTGATGTGCGAATTTTCATTTTCGGCAGCTCGTCTCCAGGATCTTAAACTTTCTACTGCCATTCGTCATCACTATATTCTGTGGGCACCTAGGAAATGCTGAATTGGCTGGATATGCCCTGGCCTCTGCGGTAATAATGCATCCACTGTCTAATGTTGTCAGAAAAAAAATCTGCAAAAAAGCTGTTGTACTTTTAGCTTGCCAGCTTGCCACTGGGACAGTACATTCAAAGGTACACTTTTGTACTAAAGGTAGCTAAAGGTACTAAATCCACCATTTAGAGGTAAATTAGGTACAAAAATATATGCCCCAGTCACAAGTTAACGGTAAAGTCTACTTAGATTTAAGACATTCCGTTCAGTTATTACAGCTCTCTGATATTAAAATATATAACTATATTAAAAGTAATGAAATCTTTGACACCTTGAACATTTACATTTCACTGAAAAATCTAAAGCCTCAGTATCTTATATCTGTTTTTTTGGAAACCAAGACTATTTCCTATTCCAAGAGTTGCTCTGGAAATTGATCCAATCAAAAACCCAATGCCTGTATCTCGAAGAAGGAAGCAGTGAAAGATAAGGAGACTGTGTTCAGTGATTGCACTGCTAAAGCATAATTTGTCTTCCTCAGACTGTCAATGTGACCACAACAGCCACTGGATGCGGTCTGGCCCTCGCATGTGACACACTCGTCTCTCAGGTAGTCTTAACTCATGATGATCTTAACACGGCTAAAGTAATTATGTATATTGTCTTGCCAACTAGCTCAATAAACCATTGTTGTGTTTGTATAATACCCCCCCACCCCAAACCTGGTTTTAGCTGGACACAGTATAATGGTTGTATTTTTGTCACTGGCAGATTGTGCAGTGAGAGGTGTATCAATATCTCCTCATAGCATTGTTTAACAATTATCATGACTCTATGTCCAAAATACAAACTGTGGTAGACCCATAGTACTTTTTGTTATACTTTTTGAGTGAAAAAAAAACAAACAAAAAAAAAACAAAATAGATATTCCTTTCTACAGATCATATTTTAAATATGAAATGATTTAGTATCAAAACTGCATTAAAGATAGGGTATGCAGTTTCAGAGAGGCTAGCTATGAAAGCATAAGATCCCACTCTCCCTTCAGAGCATCTCCAAAGCCATGCCTCATCCAAAACACATGAATGCACACAGCAGAGTCTGAACATCATCACTAGACTAGACTGTTAAATGACCTCATGTCTCAAACCACATAATATTACAATAATAATGAACGTAAACAACTTACAGAGCGCTGACTTATACCACCTGACTGCTGCAGTTTAATTCTGGCGTTGATAGTGTTGACATAGAAACGCACAGGTTTCTATCTCGTAATTACGGTTATGACATGGTGTGAACGCAGCATAAGCTCGTTGTTTTGGTTCAGGTAGAACTGTAAAAAATTAGCTGTTTGTTTTTGGCACTCTGTGACTGTCTTTCTACAACTGTGCATAGCCTTATGGAATGCGCCTATGATATGTGATGTCTGCGTGAGCAGGGTGCCCAGAGGTATTGAAGTACATACACTACATTGCCAAAAGTTTTGGAACGCCTGCCTTTACATGCACAAATTTAATATGTTAAAGGTTTAATATGGAGTTGGCCCACCCTTTGCAGCTATAACAGCTTCAACTGTTATAGGCTTTCCACGTTGGTGTTTATGGGAATTTTTGACCATTCTTCTAGAAGTGCATTTGTGAGGTCAAGCACTGATGTTGGACGAGAAGGCCTGGCTCGCAGTCTCCACTCTAATTTATCCCAAAGGTGTTCTATCGGGTTGAGGTCAGGACTGACGGTGCAGGTCACTCAAGTTCCTCCACACCAAACTCGCTCATCCATGTCTTTATGGACCTTGCTGTTGCACTGGTGTGCAGTCATGTTGGAACAGGAAGGGGCCATCCCCAAACTGTTCCCACAAAGTTGGGAGCATGAAATTGTCCAAAATGTCTTGTATGCTGAAGCATTAAGAGTTCCTTTCACTGGAACTAAGAGGCCAAGCCCAACCCCTGAAAAACAACCCCACACCATAATCCCCCCTCCACCAAACTTTACACTTGGCACAATGCAGTCAGGCAAGTACCGTTCTCCTGGCAACCGCCAAACCCAGACTCATCCATCGGATTGCCAGAGAAGCGTGATTCGTCACTCCAGAGAACACGTGCGTTGGATGCAGTGATATAAGGCTTGGATGCAGCTGCTGAAGGCCACACAAAGTTTGGAGGTCTATAGCTATTCACTCTGCAGAAAGTTGGCGACTTCTGTGCACTGTGTGCCTCAGCATGCGCTGACCCCGCTCTGTGATTTTATGTGGCCTACCACTTCGTGGCTGAGTTGCTGTTGTTTCCAATTGCTTCCACTTTGTTATAATACCACTAACAGAATATTTAGTAGTGAGAAAATTTCACGAATGGACTTATTGCACAGGTGGCAACCTATCACGGTACCACGCTTGAATTCACTGAGCTCCTGAGAGAGACCCATTCTTTCACAAATGTTTGTAGAAGCAGTCTGCATGCCTAGGTGCTTGATTTTATACACCTTTGGCCATGGAAGTGATTGGAACACCTGAATTCAATGATTTGGAGGGGTGTCCCAATACTTTTGGCAATATAGTGTATGTTAACAGGCAGGTAGGACCAAATGCAATGATTGGATGAACATTTTTTGGTCCTGAGACTGAGACAGACGATATATGTACATGTTTTAATATTTAGGCCATTTCTATTATTGATTGCTATCAGGATGTGAAGAGAGTTTCAACCAGTATAACAAAAAATGCCTACCCTACCTTTAATATCTAGTTCAGTCATGAAACTCTAGAGGGCGCAGCTGATAGGTCCTTTATGCAATCAGCAAGCAATCATATCATTACCGCATGGCACAAGCTGATTGGCCTCTGCTAATTCTGCAGCCAATGATATTGCTTGCTCAACAATTAAATAGTCTGGTTCAGTGTTCACTGTAAGCTAACCCTCCATTTCCCTAGAGATGCTATGGGATTCATGCAGAAGAAGCATGTCTGTGTATCTACGTGAAACAGCAATAACCAACAGCAGCAGCAGAGTAGCAGATAGTCCACCAAGACCAAATACATTAATATTGCTATATTCATTACCATGCCAAAACTAGAGCTGTCATGATTGAAACTACACTATTGTGCAAGGCTAAAGTTTTTGACAATAAATTCCTCTATATTATGTACTAATGATCTGTTGTCTATGTCCAGACCTTTGGCAGTAAGAACCTTAAGCGTGTGGGGGAAATTCTCCAGAGAAGCATACTTATCCTCTTACTCTTCTGCCTGCCATGCTGGGCCATACTCATCAACGCTGAGTCAATACTCCTCACCCTGAAGCAAGAGCAAGAGGTGGCCAGGTCAGACTAACCCAGTCAGATTATTAGATCAGAATTTTTAGTAGGGTAATTCTTACTGATGTAAAATCTTTTTTCCATGTAGGTAGGACACCATACGTGCTGTAGGGAAAGCAACATTTTGTGCCAAAAGAACAAAATGAGCAGTTTCCATCCTTTAAAAAACAGCAGTTTATTTATTTTGAGCTATAAATAGGGATACATATCCAGATAATTTCAATCAAATGAATCTGGGCCTCCATATATAGTATTAGCTGGGTCTTTTTTCCTCTTCACTGCTTTCTTTTCATTTTTTTCCCAGCGGTAAAAAAAAAAAAAAAATCGAAATGCTTTCATAAAATGAGATAACAAAGTATTTACTTCTTGCCTATATTTTTTATCATATCTTAAAGTCAGCATTAAATAAATGTTGCAATAAAAGTTTCTTCCCTATTGTTATCAACGTGAAACTGGGCGGGACTTTTGTCCATTGGTAATTGATTGGATGGTTGTGGTTTGCTATTGCTATGATGTCATGTGAGTGACAGGTTGTCCTACCCTTACGCCATATAAAGACGTCATAAGAGAAAAGATGTCACTGCAAAAGGGAGAAGTTAATTTGATTAAAGATTATGAGGGCACGTGAATTTAAAAAAACAATAATGATGTGCATGTGTAGCCTTACGTGTGTGGGGTAAATTCTCCAGAGAAGCATTAGTAAGAGCTGTGCGTGTTAACCTCACTCCCCTGTCTTCAAGAGGCTGCGGTCTTTAGTGTGCTTGTTAGCGCATCTGCCTCCCACACCAGAGAAGCGGTTTCGAATCCTGCTCACAGAGGGTCGAGTAGGACCGGTTACATTTGGTGCCGTGACCCAGATGGGAGTGAGGTTTAAGGTAGTGAGTGTAACAGAGGCAAACTAGTAAGAGCTGTGTGTGTAAACCTCACTCCCCTGGCCTCAAGAAGCGCTTGAGACTGCGGTCTTCAGCGTCCAAAACGCCTGCCTCCCATGCCGTAGATGGTTTGAATCCTGCTCAAAGTGAATCAAGTAGGACCGTTTGCATGCGGATAAATCATTTATATAAATATTGCAATATTCTTAATTTTGACCTACATGTGTGGATGCATCTAAATTAATTTCAAGTTAGATAATAATGTATTTAATATGCCAAAAAAGTGCACTTAATTGTATTGAACTTCTTGTCACATGCAGGCTGGGAAGAGTTGAGAATTGAAAACAAAACGAATTGTAACTTGGGAACATAGAGAAAAGCCCCCACAAAAAAAACAGCTAAGCATAATAGCATAGAACAAATAAACTAAGGTTACCTTTATACGACAATGACAATGATAAAAAACTGAAAAGTTTATCAGTTTTTCACTAACACTTACAGGCGACAATGTTGTCAAAACTATCCTCTTTCACATTGAGCCGCGAAAACGATTAAAAATGCTGTATTCTGCTGCCAGGCCAGTAGTTGGTGATGTCACTTTGTAAAGAAACACTACTCCCCTATAGACTGAACACATAATTACACATGCACATGACGTCACCGTTTTTACAAATTTGAGTTTTTGCAATTTACACCGAGACGATAACGATATTGTTTTAAAAAACTTGCACATCGAAACCTGCTTTCAAAAGTTAGCACTTTCAGGCCCCCACAACGCTACTGTTGTGTAAGTGAACAGCCAAAAAGCATACGTTTTTCATTTTTAGTTGAAAAGGGTGTCGTGTAAACGGCTCCTAAGGAATCAAACACAGGATACAGATAACAAGCACTTAAAGAAGATAGAAGTGAAGGTTAAAAATCATGGAAAACTTAATCTATCACTATGGAACTAAAGATAAGATAATATAATAAATTACCATATTAATGAAATAAAAGGCCACTTAAGTGTATTTAAATAGTGAACTGTTCTTCAAACAGCTTTAACAAACATATGTACGTACACTTAAACACTGCACTGTGCATTAAATATTTTACTTTAAAGTACATTTCATGAGCAAGGACCACACCGCAACCGTGAATGTTTATTGAAAGAGTTGTAAGCCCGGGACACACTGCACGATTTTCGGCTGTCCCAGACGAAAGATTGCCATCGTGAAACAATCGTGACGATTTCTGTGATCGTGGCTCCTAATCGTTGGTCCTATGTCGTACAGAGAGAGAGGTTCAAAGACGGCTGTTGTCACAGTCTTGCGACCAAAGATAGCCTACGATCATTTTCTGACAGTGTCAGAAATTCAGCATGATCACCGCACAGTGTGCTTGCTGCTGCGGCCTACGTCTACTGACCAGCCAATAAAAATGTGACATGAAATCAACGTGACATGGCGCTAAAACTTAAAACTGCTTACCTCAAGGTCTTTTTCCTTCCTCTTTAGCCACGTCCTCTTTTTTTCAGCACACATAACAACTACAACTGCCAAAGTGTGATTCATCGCGGTCTTTTTGTTTACCACTAGCCATGACGTTTTATTCTTCTATAAAAACTTGCATCGTAGCCTACGAGTCAATAGGTGGCATCATCGTACAGTCTACATGCATGTTGTACCCAAGTTTAATAGATCCATGTCGCACAGTGTGATTTGTGATGATCTTATAGCATTGCTAAAATCGTGCAGTGTATCCCGGGCTTTAGGGATGAATAGGGAGAGGATGAAGGGGAAGGGGGAAAGGGATGGTAGTCAGGTTGATCTGGGCGTCTGGTGTTGGTGGGCCAGAGACTCAGGGCAGGGGTATCATCTCTGTTTAATATAGGGGAGTGATGTAGGCCTGGAAGGGAAGAGAAGAGGGGATGGTAAGGATGGTTAAATGGATGAGAGAGGGAGGGTAATAGTACTTACAAACAGTACTGTAAGGGGAGGCCCGATATAAGAAAGTTTTGAAAAGTCAGTGCTTGGTTGATTTGAACGTTATTTTAATAATCTTTAAAAAAACATCACAAAACACTTATTTTGATTTGTTGACTAACACATGTAAGGCACTTGATTATAATTTTAACTGTAGTGTGTTATTCAATAGCCTATTACATTTAAAGTTTACATTTTATAAATGTACTAAACTGCTACTTGATTTCCAATGTGTAATTTCAAATATATTTAAATACATGCTATACAAGTTTCAATAGATTACATTAAAGGAATAGTTCACCCAAAAATAAAAAAGATCTCATGATTTACTCACCCTCAAGCCATCCTAGGTGTATATGAGATTCTTCTTTCAGACGAACACTATCAGAGAAAAAATCTCTTGCTAATCCAAGCATTATAATGGCAGTAAAAGGCACCCAAAATTTGAAGCTCAAAAAAGTGCATCCATCCATTATAAAAGTAATCCAACCAGCTCTGGGGGGTTAATAAAGGCCATCTGAAGTGAATCGATGGGTTTGTATAAGAAAAATATCCATATTTAAAACTTTATAAAGCAAAATATCTAGCTTCAAAGCACTGGCCATTCACTGTCATTATAATGCTTGGATTAGCCAGGACAATTTTTTAATATAACTCTGATAGTGTTCGTCTGAAAGAAGAATGTCATATACACCTAGGATGGCTTGAGGGTGAGTAAATCATGGTATCTTTTCATTTTTGGGTGAACTAACCCTTTAAGGTATATTTTAGTTTACCAGAAATGCTTGACAGTACATTTAGCAGAACTCTTTAACCACATATCAGAGATAATAGAATTATGAAATTACATATAAAGATGTAGGCCTACTTAAATCCTACTCTAAAGCTCAGCTAAGTGCATTTAATATAAATTTAAACTATAATACATTTTCACTTAATTGCAATTAACATGCAATTAAGAGTTCAAAAACATTACATTCAGTTCGCACCTAAGTATATTCTTTTAAAGTATATTATTATTAAAAGTATGCTAAAGTTACTTCTTTTCCACTAGAGAAATCTGATTATTCTCACACCAAAAAAGTCCATTCAATTTGTTCCTCTACAGCAGGGGTCTCCAAACTCGGTCCTGGAGGGCCACTGTCCTGCAGAGTTTAGCTCCAACCCCAAATAAACACACCCGAACCAGCTAATCAGTGTTGTACAAGGCCCTAGTTAGACACTGATTAGCTGGTTCAGGTGTGTTTAATTAGGGTTGGAACTAAACTCTGCAGGACAGCGGCACTCCAGGACCGAGTTTGGAGACCCCTGCTCATACAGCTTAAAAACATAGTAGGATACCAAATTGTAACTATTTATGGAGTGTCAATTATCCTGTTTTTGGGTATCATACTGTTCTAAGCTCAACGCTCCATCATTCATCCCTATTTCAGGATTGCACAGCTGTATGTTATGGCTTTCCTCCCTGCTGTTCCTGTAAGTATAACAACAAGTTTTTCCAAAACATTCAGTGGTTGTGCTTTCATCTCTGTGTTTGCCTTGTTTTCTAGAGTATAAGTTCAAATGTTTCCTGGCGCTTTCTCCAAATTGTGCTGCTTACTCTTCTTCAGGACACTTTTTTTTTCAGGACAGTGTTTCCTGTCAAATTGTCTATTATGTTCAACACATGTAATATTTAAAGGGTGTAACCACATGCATACAGTCATTGTCACAAGCTTTCCTTCTGCTGACAGCACTGATGTCTTTTACTGTCCCTCCTTCAATTTCCTAGGCCATGTTTCTGCACCATCTGCAGGTGTCTTATCTGCAAAACCAGGTACAACCTCCCAGTAAGATCAAGATGTTGCATTGGACAGCATGTATATATGAGCAAAAGAGATGAAAACTGAAGAGATAATGTGTTGTCATGTTTCAGGGCATCATCCTGCCCCAGATGTACACTGCAGTTGTTGCCAACATTTTAAATGTAGCAACTAACTACATCCTCCTTCACTCATTGAAGCTGGGAGTGATGTATGTATGATTAATACTAATTTTAATAATAATAATAATAAATAAATACACTCTAAATCTAATGGCCGTAAGAGCTAGGAAATAAATGATCGTTAGGATAAGCAGGTGTGTGTGTCTCTGCAGGGGCTCTGCTGCAGCCAACAGTATCTCACAGATCTCCATCTGCCTCCTGCTGTTTGCTTACATACGCTGGAAAAAGCTGCATGTGAAGACATGGGGTGGTGAGGAATATATGGAAAGATGCACACACAGAGACACTCTTTTATGCCATTATGGGGTCATTGACTTCTAAAATGATTGCATTAAGTCATCTATGATTATCACTCCCCGAAGGGGTGTTCACATCCAACAGTGATTTGCAGCGACAAATTGATTCTTACCCGTGAGTGAGAGAGATGGGTAGCAATGCAGTTAGTGACCCAGAGTTCCAGTGTATGCAAATGAGCCTCAACATATGCGGCGACTACCAATGGAAGTGCCGACAGCGATTGCGTTTGGAAACGGTGAAATAAGACCTGCAGTAGCGCTGATTTAAAAGGACATTCACTCCAAGAGCGATAAGTATAAAGATAACTATAATGAAAACGTTCACACTTGCGCTCTTTAAACTCGGCTTTAAAATCATCTTCCTGGGGGACGGGGGACTTGATTTTGGCCTTATCCACACTAATACGTTTTTATTTAAAAAAAACACATTTTTCTCTCCATTTTGGCCTTCCATCCATACTGAGACAGCGTTTTTGTAAATTTTGTAGATTTTTTTAAAATGCTCTCCCAAGTAGATAAATTTGAAAACAGTTTTTGCGTTGTAGTGTGGACTGTGAAAATGAAGGTATTTAAAAACCGTGATGCATGTTTAGTCATGTGATTCATATCGAACAGATGGGTATGTTTATACTGCTATAGAGTGGTGCAGGTATGACGTCACTTTGTAGGCCAATCGGCAGTTAGCATCACACTGGTTCCCTCGTCAAAAACCCAATAGGATTTTCCCATATGCTTTTGGATTATCGCAAAAAACAAGCTCTGTGATCAACAATGTTTTGTCAATCAAGATAATTTTCACAGATGAACCCAACTTTTATGAATTTCGAAGCCTAAATGCAGTGACCAGAAGTAAAAAGCTAAAGGTAGACTATAAACGGACTACACCACGCTTGCTCGACTTCAACGTCACCATCACTAAGCTTCCGACAACTCTTTCAGTTTTTACCTAAAAACATTTTCCCAGAAGGTTTGAGTTAGAATAGTTTATAAGAGCACAATTATGAGCATAATTGGGCTGTAAAAGCGGACTGAATGTACCTGTTCGCCGTGATGACATTTAATGTCCCAGACAGCCTCTGTAGTCCCATTTAGCCACTTTTTCAAGATACGTAACAGCTTCAAAAAAAATCACGAGTAAGGTAATACTGATGTATATTATGTCATAGAATAAAACGTAAAAGTGTCTTGAGCTTGTGTTCACCACAGACCTTATTTCAGCCATGTAACCAAAAACCCATTGACTTTGGGACGATGGAACCGGAAGTGCTAAAATGCTAACTCGCTTTCGCGTTTTGGCCTACAAAGTGATGTCATATCTGCACCACTCTATAGTGCCTGTTATGTGCTATTCACTTTCACACTGTTGCTAAATACGTTACTTTGTACACTCTTCATATTGCAGTCTGAAAAGACAAAATTTAGACACAATTGCTGCCCTGCAACAAAACATGAGAGTAGTTGCGTTTTAAACCAAACATATAATGGTGAGTGAGTGCGACCTGGATGCATCAGTGAATGGTAAGATATTTACCATAAAATAAAATGATCATGCCATAAGAATAGCATTATAACTTTATGATGTCTGTTCCGTCTGTATCATCTCAGTGAGCTTTTATGAGGTTTATGCATGCGCAATAAGCTGAATTTAACGTTTTCCGACGTTTCAGTGTGGATGAGTAACTTTTGGAAAGCGCTCGAAAATGCTAGTGTGGACGAAGAGCGTTTTGAAACGAAAATGCCGTATTCAAATGTATACGGATTAGTGTAGACATAGCCTTTGTCCATTGGAAATTGATTGGATCATTGGGTTTGCTATTGCTGTGATCTCATGTGAGTGACAGGTTGTCCCGCCCTCAGGCCAGTAAACACACCATCAGAGAAGAGAAAAGATGTGGCTCCAAGAGAAAGTGGAAAGTATTTTGAATAAAGATTACGAGGGCACATTCATTTTAAAATAAACAAGTGTCCATTTTGATTTCATGGTGACTTTAAAGTCAATTCTGCTTGAAGGTCAGTGTTTTTATCGTTCATCAGCTGGAGAAATCAGAAAGATATTCTAACAATATCATTTGTTATTATCAGAGGTGGGAGTAAGTCACACATGTGCAAGTCACAAGTAAGTCTCAAGTCTTAACCTTCAAGTCTCAAGCAAGTCCAAGTCAATTTTTGTGAGAATCAAGCAAGTCAATTCAAGTCACTGCTTTATGTCAAGCAATTCAAGTCAAGTCGTAGCTTGGGTCAAGCAAGTCACTGGCAAGTCATACAAATGTTTGATGATTTAACTGAATTTATATATTAAAATAAGTTAAAACTACAGTAGTTATGGACTATGGGAGTTTTATTTGCAACAAACAAATTGCAATATGCATTTCTACTCAAAAGGTGTCCACATACAGCTGAGTTGTTAATACAATAAAAATCTAAAAATAAAAAATAAATTAAAACTACATAGCCTAAAATGTAAATGTAACTGGGTGAATATATTGGGTGAGATACGTTCTCTTTGTATTATTTGAATTTTCTCTCTCCTGCTTGTCCTGTACAGCGTGACCAGGTGATTGTTATATGACTAATTAACTTATGGGAACTCAGATTGTGTTTGTTGCTCACACCCTGACGAAGGCTCATTAGCCGCAACGCTTAGGTGTGCAGTACTTGTCACCATGATGAAATATTTTTTCAATAATATTCCAGTGCCTTGGATTATTGATTTTTTTTTATCAACTCTTACCATGTCCAAACCCCCTTATGGAATCCCAAAGCTGCCAATATTAAAAATAAATAAATACATAAATAAATATACAAAGAAATGTAAAAAAGCAAAATAAATAAATAAATATATAAATAAATATACATAGAAAAGCAAAAAAAACAAAAATAAATAATTATTTATACATTTATTTCCTTATTTATTATCTATTTTTATTTATTTCCACATTTATGTGTCCGTAGGGTAATGAGGAGGGCGTGGTTTACCTCAGACATAGCAATCGAGCTCAGAGTCGGAGAGGGCGAAGCGTTGAGGCCACAGTGACACCTTGTGGCACAGTGACACCACTGTTCTGACGTTGATACTGTCTGTGATGAATGACTTGGATAGGTATATGGCCAAAATCTTATATCACGGCCACGGGTTAAGTCATATCACCCTAACTGTACTGTGTGACATGGATAGGCTACTCTTTATTCCGGACATGGCCGTAGAACATCGTCTGGTCAGGATTTGTAAAATGTCCTGGGCTAACAAACATGAACAGCAACATCTTCAACAGATCTGATAACAGGTACTCTTACATGGAAGCGCTTGATATTTCCATTACCGGTCAGAACACACGGAAAGGAAGCAGCGCACATATAGGCTACAGTGAAGTCGACGCAAGCATATTGATCAATGCATTTGAAACGAGACCACAAATTCACTTCACATTCATATTTCCTATTTGTACATGCACAACATGTGACAAACGCTTAAAATAAGGTATATTTCAAAGATCCAGAATAGAACGAGCCGTCGGTTACAGTAGAACATTTTGTTGCGTTGCGTCACTTCACGTGTGGACAGTCACACAGTCGGTGTGGTCTTATTAATGAAAAATTGGTATAATGTGAAAGCTGTCATGCGGACCTGGGAGCGCACCAGGGTACCGAACCCGAGCCTGCAGTGTATTCGCGCATTGCGCGTACAATCAGGGCAACAAATGAATTAATCCACTCAAGAGTCCCTTTGCAAGCATGCAGCAGTGAGCCGCCTTCATCCGACACACATACAGTAAACCCAAATGTCTTCTATCATGCGCTGTGCATGTTTGTGATTATGTAAGATGCAGGCGAATGCACCAGGGTTCAATAGAATCAAGTTGACCAACGCTGCGGGGGAAACCGGGAACTATCGTGCTCGGACTTGGACTGCAGCAAACGTGCCCAGTGTAAAAACGGCCGTTTATTTTATTTCGACTTGGAGTCTAATAAAAGTTATACAGGAAAAAAAAAAAATGGTAGGCTATATAACGGCGCTTGTTGCAGAATGTTAATGTTAATGATTGATAGCCTAATGTTAATTTAAAAAGTCTAACGAATGAAAAAAAAAATTGTAAAATAAAATTATTTTATATATACACTAATTATATCTAATATATTTGAGGAAATATGATGAGGAAATACAGTAATCTTTGAATATTTCTGCAGCTCTTCTGTTAAATAAAGTCATGCTTTCAGAGTTTACAGTGTTGTCATTCCCGTTAAATGGTTTTGGGAGCGTTGTACACTTACTCGACTGACAAAATGAAAATAAAAATATAAAAATAACATTTTGAAAGACATCTGTTTCAGAATAAATAAAGCAGTAGCCTATTGTATTTCGTTATAACTGGTAACTCTGGAAACAGAACGAAAAAAAATGAGCGTGTTTGCTCATACGAACCAATTCGTTTTTAATTCCTGATTTGTGAATAACAGTCTACATTATTGCTTGATTTATAGGTTTTTTTTTTTGTTTTTTTTTTTTTAAAAGCACTAAAATGTTGTAATTAATGAATCAGGAAATGCATAGTGAAATGTGTCTGCTCAGACAATAACGGCAAAAAGAATACTTGAAAGATAAAAACAGGGTTTTATGATTTTATGTTTAATGTTTCATAAAAAATAAAATAAATAAAAAAACCTTGTTGGCAGGGTTTTTCTGCACAAATTGCACTGCAAATAAGTATTGGCGGCTGTCTGTTGACATGTTTGTTTCGGTACAAGATCTCGGACAGTTGAGTTTCTTTAAGTGTGTTGTGTGGACTGACTCAGTCGTAAACTTGTGTTTTCTTCTCTGACTGTCAAAGATTAAAATCTGCTCCAGTCTTTGTGTTCAGTTCAGTCTTAGAATGTTTCAGTCGTTAAGTGTGTAACCGGGTTAAGACGTGTGATTAATAATAAGACCACACCGAGAAAACCCCATTATACTCAGCGATGCTGTGACTGTCCACACGTGAAGTGACGCGACGCAACAAAATGTTCTATAGGGTGATATGACTTAACCCGTGATATAAGATTTTGACCATATACCTATCCAAGTCATTCATCACAGACAGTATCAACGTCAGTAGGCTATACTTATTGTATTTCGGCCACACCACAAGGTGTCACTGTGGCCTCAACGCTTCGCCCTCGCCTACTCTGAGCTCGATTGCTATGCCTGAGGTAAACCACGCCCTCCTCATTACCCTACAGACACATAAATGTAAAAATAAATAAGTGTATAGATAAATAAATGTGTAAATAAATAAATGTAGAAATACATAAATGTAAAAATAAAGAAATGTAGAAATAAATAAATGTAGAAATGAATAAATGTGTAAATAAATAAAAGTATAAATGAATAAAAGAATAAATAAATAAATGTGGAAAAAAATAAATATATACATAAATAAGGAAATAAATGTATAAATAATTTATTTTTGTTTTTTTTTGCTTTTCTGTGTATATTTATTTATATATCTATTTATTTATTTTTGCTTATTTACATTTCTTTGTATATTTATTTATGTATTTATTTATTTTTAATATTGGCAGCTTTGGGATTCCATACCAAACAGGGGCGTAGCCATCATTTCAAAAGTGAGGGGGACAGAATGTCAAGTGTTATACCAGTTTTTTTTTCTGACGTTTGTCTAATTGACGGTTTTATTTTTAATCTTATATCTTTTTGCTTAATTGGCTTAATATGCTATTTATGTAAGCTATCTGGGTCTTTTTGACCCCAAATGACGTTTGCTGAAATAAAAAAATTAAAAAATCATCTAAAATAGCATGAGACTTGATGTGGTGGTTGACATTTGCTAGCTCTACAAACATAAAAATTAATTGGAATGATATTGGTTGTATGTTAGTGTGAGGAAAAAGTCTGTAACATAGTAATGTAATAGTAAAGTTTTTTTTAATAAATGTAATATTACTCACTTTAATAATGTTTTACTAAAATGTTTTACATTTGTGCAGTGTTGGGGGGACTTCAGCATTTTTTTTTTAAATTTATATAAATTCAATCAATGGGAGACTATAAAAATTACTTTTTGTTACATAATTTGTCAAAAATCAGCTCCAACGCAGAACACACAACGAAATGATGGAGTGACTTTTAACCCAGCCGTCCAATCACAGTGGAGGAGGGGCGGGACAAATACAACACTAACCAACCGCCACATTTTGCTTGTACAATGTCATTGTCAACAGATGACAAGAAGAAGCATAAAAACGGAGCAAAATGATTGAAAACAAGAGCCAGAGCAAATACTTTACATTGTATCGACATTTTTATATAGAAACAATACAGAAACAAACTATCTGTGAACTGAGATACTAATAACACTTCCGCGGATATTCCGTATATCACACACACAGACAGACACACACACACACACACACACACACAAAACGCTACGCTGCCAAAACGCTCACAGCTAGGCGTCTTCAGCAAAACTGGCTAATTATTCAACAAGAGAAATAGGCAGAGTAATTCATCATTGTGCATCACAATTCGGATACCACGTCAACTTACAGTGCTTGACGTTTTCGTAGTGAAGAGTTTTGTTTTGTTTTTGCCATTTTGAACTCATCGCGACCTCTTTGTATGAAAATGATGGATACAGCGCGGGTGCGAGCATGGGCGTGCCGTGACCCGTGAGTGACTGATTACCATGGAAACTTGAAATTTACATAATCCTGGTACCCGAATTTAATTATTCTTGGCGTAGCGCCTTCCATGTTCAGTCACGACTGTCAGTGCTCTTACGTTAGCTCTCTCTGCTTGCCTGCTGCGTCACGTGGTTAGGTTGCGGTGCGTTCTAAAACAGATATTTATTAAACAAAAGACAAGTTATTTCGAGTCATTTAACTCAAGTCCGAGTCAAGTCTCAAGTCATGAATATCAAGTCCAAGTCAAGTCTTTTATTAATATTTGTCAAGCAAGTCTCAAGTCGTAAAATTTGCGACGTAAGTCTGACTCAAGTCAAGTCATGTGACTCGAGTCCCCCACCTCTGGCTATTATTGTAATATTTGTGGTGTTAATTTACGTATTCTCAGAATGAAGAATTAGAACAATTATTAAACTTTATAGTTAATTGTAGTTATCTTTATCTTATCTTTGATGTGAATGGCCCTCAATTCTTGATTCTGAAGAAAAAGGGGGAGGTGATGTGAGATCTTATAAAAGACTCGAAGTGCGATATAAAGCATAATTTACATCAGTATAATAGATAGATAGATAGATAGATAGATAGAATAGGTGTGAATTTCTACTCCTTATAGACACCACTTGGCATTTCCCAGTGAAATAAAATATTTTGTTCCTTTGTGAAGCTGTTTTTTTTTTTTTTTTTTGCATATAGGCTACCTTGGACAGGAAATATTTAATGAGGAATATATTCGTATACGTTCCCGCAAGAAAACTACAATCGAGGCGTTTCAGGGAGTTCAGAAACAGTGCTTATACTGATATAGAGAATAACTCCCTTTAGACTGACTTTGTGCTTTGTAACTTTGACCTTGTTCATGCTCCAACAGCAACATTACACACTAAAGAAAGTTGAAAATGTAAAAAAAGCACAATAGGTCCCCTTTAAGAGCAAATGTGGCCATTTGTAACTTGAATGTGTGAGGCTTCCGGTGTCCGCCGCTTCCAGTTAATTTAGCTGTACAAAAAACAGTCTGTTATGATGCTTGATATTGTAAACTGGTATTTATTATTTTAATTTATTATCGTAATCATAAACACATTGGTTTGTAGGGCAAATAGTTATTAGTTAGTTACCTATAGTGGCTAATAAATCGGAAGCCTCACACAAATTCACAGGAAATGCCTTCCTTCTGCGTCGCAAAATAAGGTGGATAGGTTTCTCCACATACATGATGAATACACAAACACAATTATTTTGCATAGCTAGTGGTGAATCAGTAATTACAAGAGATGTGTGGTGTTCTGTATGCACATGACTGCAGGGATTGTGTGTATGTGTTTATCTCTGTCGCCCCCTACAGGCTGGTCTAGTGCATCACTGCAGGAGTGGGGCTCCTACATGAAACTGGCCATTCCCAGCACTCTCATGCTCTGTTTTGAGTGGTGGGTCTATGAGATTGGAGGTTTCCTTGCAGGTGTGTAGAGGTGTGAGGGGTTTTGAGTATGCATTGTCTTGCGTTTCTGATTCAACTGAATGAGTAGTTGCATTTTAATCTAAATAACAGAAAATATTTCTATTGGTCTTCAACCTAAAGTGCCACTGCAATCATGTTAAATTCCTGACAATAAATGCTTTGTTAATTACTATTTTGTCATTGCACTGAGACAAGATCCCAGGTGGAAGTGCAGTGCACAATTACAAATCATCTCATAAATTGCCTAACTACGTTTCAGTGCAATGCCACAATCAGAGAAAAGCACACTCTCCTTTCACACATAATTAAATAACATATATCCCTCCTCTCATTTCCCCCTCCGATGATTGGCAGGAATGCTGGGGGAGGTGGATCTTGGTGCTCAACATGTGTTGCTGGAGGTGGGAGCCATTACTTACATGGTAAGTCTGCGTTGTGTAACGTTAAGCTCACAATACTTAGAGACTTTCAGACATTACTGCCAAAAGGCAAATGTATTGAAAGCAACACATGCATTACAAATTATATATTGTTAAATTGAATTTGTGTGAATATTTGCACGTTTTATTAAAAATATTTCATGTTTAGTTTCCATTAGGTGTGCATGCAGCCGCTTGTGTGCGTGTGGGAAACGCGCTGGGAGCTGGCGACACTAACAGGGCCCTGATCACCAGTAAAGTGACTCTCATGATCTCAGGTTAGTAAAATATGGAAATACCCACATGGTGCTTAAAATGAAGCTTAATAATAAGTATATAACTTATAAGTATCCCAATAACTCAAAGTCGGCAAAAACGAAAGTTGTGAGGTATAGGCAGCTTTAAAACGGCTTTTTGAACCGATTGGATGGTTGTTGTTTGCTATTGGTCAATCTCATGTGAGTGACAGGTTGTCCTGCCTTCGCGCCAGTAAACATGTCATCAGTGAAGAGATGAGATGTCGCTGAAAGAGGGAGAGAGATTACAAGGCCATATGAATTTTTAAAAAATAATGACGTGCACGGATAAATCATAATAAATACTACAATATTTCATAAAAAATAAGAATGGTCAAGTCTGATTTCATGGTGAACATGTAATAGGTATCAAGAAGAAAATATTTAAACCTTTGCATTGCAGGAGTTTTGGCTGTTGTTCAGGGAATCGTGATGGGTACATCAAAGTCAGTAGTGGGCTACATCTTTACCTCTGATGAGTATGTTTTTTTCCCCCATCATAACATACTGTATATACATATATTGGATTATAATAAAACTGTGTTTCACTTTATTTTGATGGTCCCTTTAACACATTCTGTTGACTATAAGTAACTTTGCACCTACATGTCAGGGGCGTTTAAGGGGGAATATAAGGGAGGCAGTGCCTCCTCAAAAAAAAAAAAAACTAGATGAGAAAATAATTGATATTGAAAAAATAAAACAACGCAAATATTACAAAATGTGACATTAAAAAGTGTAGAAGTCACTAGTTTTTATAAAGTAACACTGTCCAACAGTGACACCTGCAGGTGAAGTTACAACAGAAGGCGTGCCTTCTCTGTCCCCATTGTCTTAAAACAGAGCCCCTAAAGCGTCCACTGAGTTTTGTGTGGGGTAATTGAAATGAATGGGGAAAAGTCACGTGAGAGGACACAATGGCTCCATCGCGCTATGATTGGATATGATCGGTTATGATTGGACATGGTTCGTGTAATAAATCCCGCCTCTTGTTTTCGTGCATGCTCTGGAATCGCCTGAATGAAAACAATGATGCCGTTAATGGGAAGATTAATTAAAAAGTAAGTGAACAACTCAGCCACTTCGATATCACCGCTTTATGTCACGTCAAATTAAAACTTGAAATGGCCTGAAAACACTATTTCTGCGTCCGAAATCGAATACTTCCCTACTATATAGTATGCGAAAAACAGTATGCGAACAGAGTAGTATGTCTGAATTCATAGTATTCGAAAAACAGTTGGCGAAAAGTACCCGGATGACCTACTACTACTGGTGAGATTCTGAAGTGTGCATACGATGGTCACTTTACTGTCATCCCATGAGGCCACGGGAGAGAAGTCGTCGTTATATTTGAAAATGGCGGAAAACGGAGACGCGGCTGTTTTCAAGTGTAAGTACTTTAGAAAACATGACTGTGGGACCTTTAGTGAGCGATCAGCTTGGGGAAATTAAAGGTACATTTTCGTATCTGTGACCAGTGTGTACAAGCTTAATGACTGATGAAAACAAGTTGACTATTAAAAAGAAAAGCTGAAAATTAGTTTGCAAATGATATATATTGTTTAAATTGTTACTGCCTTTAGTTATTATTTTGGAATAAATGTAAAAATGCAGATTAAATTTGTACTTGGCTTTAATATATATATATATATATATACACTCACCTAAAGGATTATTAGGAACACCTGTTCAATTTCTCATTAATGCAATTATCTAATCAACCAATCACATGGCAGTTGCTTCAATGCATTTAGGGGTGTGGTCCTGGTCAAGACAATCTCCTGAACTCCAAACTGAATGTCAGAATGGGAAAGAAAGGTGATTTAAGCAATTTTGAGCGTGGCATGGTTGTTGGTGCCAGACGGGCCGGTCTGAATATTTCACAATCTGCTCAGTTACTGGGATTTTCACGCACAACCATTTCTAGAGTTTACAAAGAATGGTGTGAAAAGGGAAAAACATCCAGTATGCGGCAGTCCTGTGGGAGAAAATGCCTTGTTGATGCTATAGGTCAGAGGAGAATGGGCCGACTGATTCAAGCTGATAGAAGAGCAACTTTGACTGAAATAACCACTCGTTACAACCGAGGTATGCAGCAAAGCATTTGTGAAGCCACAACGCGCACAACCTTGAGGCGGATGGGCTACAACAGCAGAAGACCCCACCGGGTACCACTCATCTCCACTACAAATAGGAAAAAGAGGCTACAATTTGCACGAGCTCACGAAAATTGGACAGTTGAAGACTGGAAAAATGTTGCCTGGTCTGATGAGTCTCGATTTCTGTTGAGACATTCAGATGGTAGAGTCAGAATTTGGCGTAAACAGAATGAGAACATGGATCCATCATGCCTTGTTACCACTGTGCAGGCTGGTGGTGGTGGTGTAATGGTGTGGGGGATGTTTTCTTGGCACACTTTAGGCCCCTTAGTGCCAATTGGGCATCGTTTAAATGCCACGGCCTACCTGAGCATTGTTTCTGACCATGTCCATCCTTTTATGACCACCATGTACCCATCCTCTGATGGCTACTTCCAGCAGGATAATGCACCATGTCACAAAGCTCGAATCATTTCAAATTGGTTTCTTGAACATGACAATGAGTTCACTGTACTAAAATGGCCCCCACAGTCACCAGATCTCAACCCAATAGAGCATCTTTGGGATGTGGTGGAACGGGAGCTTCGTGCCCTGGATGTGCATCCCACAAATCTCCATCAACTGCAAGATGCTATCCTATCAATATGGGCCAACATTTCTAAAGAATGCTTTCAGCACCTTGTTGAATCAATGCCACGTAGAATTAAGGCAGTTCTGAAGGCGAAAGGGGGTCAAACACAGTATAGCATGGTGTTCCTAATAATCCTTTAGGTGAGTGTATATATAAATGTGAGGACTTTGCCACCTCATTTTAAAACACCACTGCACTGCTGCTACATGTCTACTAACTCTCATTAGAGTGTTAGGGTTAAGAACACTGGTAGGGTTAAGGTTAGAATAATTTGACATGTAGTTGCAAAGTTACTTATAGTCAGTAGAATGTCTGTTGGAGGACCATCACAATAAAGATTTAGCAGATATTGAGCAGACAGTCTACTAATACTCTAATGAGAGTTAGTTGACATGTAGTTGCAAAGTTACTTACAGTCAACAGAATGTTCAAAAGGGACCATCAAATCTCAAAACTCAGATTATTTTGGATTTATCATGTGATATTATGTGTATCATGATCTCATTTCTTTGCATAAGATATAACAAATAAAGACACTGCTAATTAGAGCGATTAGAGTGAAGCTTTTCTTTTATTGTTTTGCAGTTCTCACTTCTTGATTTAATCTAACAGGAGCATAGTGAAGATTGTCTCAGAAACTCTCACCCTGTACGTCTTCCTGCAGTTTTTTGATGCTCTTGTGGTAAGTTAGAATTTTTTTTAACATTTGTAATTGTTTAAAGGAAGGCAACACTAATGAATCACTGGTGGCATTATGCTATTTTTTGTAATGCCTAATGATAGTTGTATTTCATCATTACTAGGTCTCTATCTGTGATTATACTGTATTATTTATGAGTGATAATGTCCTAATTAGACTTTATCAGTTAAAATGCTCTTACTAGGGATTTCTTGTGATGTCATGAAACCTGGTTCTGTGAAATGACGTAATTCACTGATTACTGGGAAGTGTCTATGGTTCATATGTGTACAACAGACCGGTTGTGTTGTGTTTTAGTGTGTGTGTTCAGGGATTCTTCTGGGTGCTGGGAAGCAGAAGATAGCAGCATTGTCCAACTTGATTTGTTACTACTGCATTGGGTTACCAGTGGGAATATCATTGATGTTTCTGGCTGAGCTCAGGATACTTGGTACACCTTTTTTTGCACGTCCTGATTTTGCAGAGTTAGACGCAATCCTGTGTTGATGCAGGAAGAACATTCCTGTCCGAAAGTTTGGTCCTAACCATATCCCTTAAACCTAAATCTACCCATAAGTTATCCCTAAAATCAGAGGAAAATGATAGGAAGACTGATGTAGAAGCACCAAACCCTGGTTGTAAGCCTAAACTTGACTGTAAACTTGTCCTTCAAATCTGATTGCTTGATTGGAATGTTGTTCCAGGATCAACAAAGACATTGATCCAGCAACATGTTGTACTTGGTGAAATCAGGTTCTGCCACCTTTTCATCCCTAATTTCCAAACATTTCAACATTTAATTTTTCAGTGAATGAAAAAAAATAATAATGTCAAGCCAATAAAGATCTTTAATTACATTTAAAGGGTTAGTTCACCCAAAAATGAAAATTCTGTCATTAATTACTCTCCCTTATGTCGTTCCAAACCCATAAAACCTTCGTTCATCTTCGGAATTCATCAAAAATATCTTCATTTGTATTCTGAAGATTACGGGTTTGGAACGACATGAGGGTGAGTAATTAATAATAGAATTTTCATTTTTGGGTGAACTATCCTTTTAAGATATGTGACAACTCAATTTTGATAATACAACATCATTATTATAATGTTATTAATGTTAATAATTATTAATATTATCAATTTCAGCATTTCCTTGATTTGTGTCATTATTCAACTGTTTCTTGAGCGGCAAATCAGCATATTAGAATGATTTCTGAAGGATCATGTGACACTGCTTTGCCATCACAGGAATAAATTCATTTCAAATTCATACATTTTACAATATTAAAATAGGAAGCAATTATTTTAAATTGTAATAATATTTCACAGTATTATTGTTTTAATGTATTTAAGGTCAAATAAATGCAACGTTGGTGAACATAAGAGACTTCTTTCAAAAACATTAAAAAAATCTTTAACTTAAAAAACCTTAAACTTCTGAACACTATATGAACACACTGGAGATATTAATCTAATAAACCCATTAAAACAAATTTTATTATAACAAAGTCATCAAAACAATGGTTATAGTTATGTTTTTCTATAAAACTAATTTTCGTAGCACTTTATTTTAAAGTCCTGTTCCCCATGTACATACTATGTACGGTTAACACTTTATTTTTGGGTTCAATTCTCGCTATTAACTAGTTGCTTATTAGCATGCATATTACTAGGATATTGGCTGTTTATTAGTACTTATAAAGCACATATTATTCCCTTATTCTGCATGACCTTATTCTACATCCCTTAATCCTACCCAGTACCTAAACTTAAACGCTTGAAAAACTACCGTATCACCTTAAATTAGGAGTTTATTGAGGCAAAGGTTGTAGTTAATAGTGAATGTGTTCCCCATACTAAAGTGTTACCCTATGTACTTATTATAGTACTTACAATAACTGTGTAATAACTAGGTACTAACCCTGAACCTACCACTAAACCTAACCTTAACCCAGTACTTTCTTAGGTAAGTACACTGTAAGTACACATAAGTGCACATACTGTAAAATAAAGTGCAACCCTAATTTCAATACATAAATTAAGCGCATCTAAACTTGTGATTTATAATTCACTCAAAAATAAAAATTCTATCATAAATTACTCTCTCATGTTGTTCCAAATCCAAAAAGTTCCAAAGACTTTTGTTCATCTTTGAAACACAAATTTCACACAAGATATTTTTAATTATTAGGTAATTAAGTAATTGATGACAGATTTGTTTTTATTTTTGTGTGAACTAACCCTGTAGATTCAGATCTCTAGCATTTATTCTCCTCCACCCAGCCATGTAATAAAGTTCAAATTGCGTTTGTTTTTCTGTTACCTGTTCTAAGCCACACATCCCTGAAACACATCCCATTTTCATTTCCCACTCATTCAGGTCTGTGGCTTGGCCTCTTAATTTGTGTCATCATTCAAACCTGTTTCTTCACCACTCTCATCTTCAAGCTTGACTGGAAGAAAGCAACAGAGCAGGTGGGACATGACACATAGTCAAACCAAGCTGCCATTGTGGAAGGCTGTTGAAAGCGTTTGATAATGTTGACTAATATCTTCCTTAGGCCCAGAAACGTGCAGGCAAACATGCAAAAGTAGTGTGTGTGCGAAAGGCGCCGTCAATAGGACAGTCAGTCCTCGATACGCTAGTTTCTGAAGGGCAGGAAAACGCGGAGCAAACGCCTGATGTCGGAGCTTCAGCAAGTATACCTGAACCTTGGGATGACATAACTGGAAACAAAGTAATTGCTTCATTGATGACGTCTGTCCTGAAATATGAAACTATTCTCAAATCCCTGTGGTGATAACTTCTATTTATATTATTACTATTTTTTTGCTTCTTTAGGCCCAGCTAACAAGTAATAGCTCTGAAGCGGCCGGCTATGTACAAGTTAGTACCCAGGAGCAGGGTAAACTAGTGATGGAGAGTGAATCTGGAGAAGCCCAACCTAAAGTCTTGCTCTCTACAAACCAGCTTGTGCTTAGACGGGGACTTACACTGTTGACCACCGTCTTGATCCTGATAGCTGGAATCACTGTGCATGTAGTTTGTCCTCTTCCAGAAACTTTTATTCCACGTCAGAGCAACCTAACAATGTATTCAAATAATTTTTCCACCACTAGCACCTTCCTTAACACCACAGCAAGCTCACTGTAACTCACTCCATCTTACCAAGGCCCCAATTAAAAAAAAAATAAAAATTGGGACAGCGACTGGGTCAACCCATCCACTCTCTACAAGGAGAACATAAGCGAATCAGCCAGTACCGGCAAAATTATATTTATCAAGGTTATTTAAGAGAAAAAATTACATTACATCTCTGCCAGCTCGTAGGCTTACAGAAGGGGATTTCTCTGAACTAGTCAGCTCTGAACAAAATGGACAAATTTTCTGGGACACTCTCCAGCACAGCTGTCTAGGCCAAAATACAGCTGAATAAGACTACTGAAAAGATCAGTACTTATTGTGCAGTATATATTATTTCATTTCTTAGTGAACAGATTTTAAACATATATATATATATACACATATACACACTACCAGTTAAAAGTCTGGACACACTTTCCCATCAAAGAGAATGGGACAGTGTGTCCAAACTTTTGACTGGTAGTGTATATATACTGTATCTGGTTATGCAGATTATAAGGTTGTAGTTTTCCTTGTTAATGTATTTATCATATCAAAGTAAAGCACAAAGTGATATACTATTGAAAACATTATTTACAAAGTTCTTTTAGGCAAGCATTTGAAGCTACACTATGCATTTTTTTTTTTGATTAAAAAAAAAGGTTATTAATGAGTGCAAAAAATACAGCTTCTAAACCATGCAAATACACTGTCAAAGAGATAGATGGATACATGCATACATACACATATAAAGATTTCTTAATTTCTAAAAGGTCATTTATTCTTTGCTTAATATGGAAACAAAGTGCATGGTACAGTTCGTTGTGACAAATCAATTATTCACCATGAATGTCATATTTGGTTCCCTTTCGAGAGAACTTGTGCTGCGGCAATGACGCTTTGGGGACGCATCTGCGTGATTGCATCTGAAGTATGTGTGTTGAATCAGTCCAATGGGGAGACGGTACGTCATGGGCGGATAACGTCATGACCATAGGAAAGCATAAAAGCGCATTCAGCGAGCAATCAAACATTTAATTCATGTGCGTCTCCTTAACCTCGTTTCATCACGGGTGGGGATACACATGATTTATGTGTTGTTTGTCTGGGAGTGGAGCATGCTCTGTCAGCTCTCGAGGAGGGTGTTCAGGCTCGTCCCTGAAGGCCCCGACGCTGTCCACTAAACCATTAAGAACATCCTCAGCTTTAGTGGGTAAAGCGTATATAGCAGCAGGACAGGCTGGTGCATCTCAGGCAGCAGTCTCCTCCGGAGATTCCGATCAGGAGGGACCTTCTGTCTCAGGCAGGTGGCACAATTCTTCACCCCCGCCCAGAGCTATGTAAGCTGTGGGTTTGGCCTCTGAGGGGGCCCAACTCATAGGCTCAGGTCTCTCAACTGAGGTTGATGAGACCATACTTCACTCCAGAGCTCTGTTCACGAGAAAATTGTACGCATTAAAGTGGAGAGTGTTCACTTCATGGTGCGGAATGCAGCAGGGGGACCCAGTTAACTGCCTAATTAGAGTTCCTGCAAGATCGTTTTTCCGCAGGGTTATCCCCTTCTACACTGAAGGTGTACGTGGCGGCCATAGTGGATACACCAGTGTATCCCTGGGGAGAAACCCGCTAGTGACATGTTTCCTCTGTGGTGTTTTAAGGCTGAGGCATGCAAGCCGGACCAGAGTTCCATCCTGGGAACTGGCCATCGTGTTAGAGGGATTATCTGCGGCTCACTTCGAGCCCATTGAGACTGTTCCAGAAAAGTTTCTGACCCTTAAGACAGTATTTCTTCTAATCATCATGTCTCTTAAAAGAGTTGGAGACATCCAGGCCCTGGCGGTGTCCCCTATGTGCCTTGAGTTCGTACTGGGGATGGTCAAGGCATTCTTATATCCAAAACCGAGCTATGTCCCTAAAGTGCCGACCAATATGCCACAGCCTATAGTCTTGCAAGCCTTTTGTCCTCCTTCCTTCAGAGATCAGGACTAGGAGACGCTGAACCTTGTATGTCCAGTGACAGCGCTGGATGCTTATGTCCACAGAGCTGCCATGTGGAGGAAAACAAATCAGCTGTTTGTCTGCTTTGGATCACCTAAGAAAGGGCTTCCAGCGTCCAAGCAGACAGTCAGCAAGTGGATAGTCGAGGCTATTTCTCTTGCTTATGAGGTCTCTGGCCAGCCTTCACCCTTGGCTGTCAGAGCTCACTCTACTCGGCCTCTAAGGCATTACTTTCGGGTGTGTCCCTTCAAGATGTTTGTGATGCGACGGGCTGGTCCTCTCTGCTCACAATCTACAACCTGGCTCTGCCCCGGGTTCGCAGGTGCTCATGTCTTAGTTGTGCAGTAATCACACAGACAGGCACTTATAAGCATAGCGGTTAGGTATTCTTGTTCCCAAAGCGTCATTGGTGCAGAGTGAGTTCCCTTGAAAGGGAACGTCTCGGGTTACGACTGTTACCCTTGTTCCCTGAGAAGGGAACGAGATGCTGCGTCACCCTGCCATACTTCCTTCATCCCTGTGATCGACTTGCTTCAGCTAATTTAACATGAGCTGTTATGCTTTCCTGGTCATGACGTGACCCGGCCGTGACGTACCGTCTCACCGTCAAGTGCTTCAGATGCAATCACGCAGAGGTGTTCCCAAAGCAACACTGACACAGCGTCTAGTTCCCTTTTCAGGGAACAAGGGATAACTCAAGATGTTTTGGGTTTTGTTTAATGTGTCAGGTTCTCATTGTTCTTGTTTCATCCGTTCTGTTTCCTCATTGGTTCATTGCTTTCAGATGTATCTTAAGTCATTAGTGTTTGTGTATAAATAGTCTAACCATTAATAACCATTGTCTTTTGTCTAGCTTTGTTTGTCATCCTACTGTTGGTGAGTTGTTTTCATGTTCATGTTCATGCTCATGTCTAGTCGAGTTAAGTCAAGTCTTTGTTTTGCTCACTCAGGATTATTTTCAGTAAACTGCACATGGGTTCAAGTTCATCTCGCCTTCAGTGGACTACTGTGACAGAAAGCTAGACTAAAGACAATGGTAACATTGGGGCTATTTATAAACAAATACCAATAAACACCTGAAAGCAGTGAACAATGAACCAATGAGAAAACAGAACTGATGAAACAAGAACCAATGAGAATCTGACACATGAAACAAGGGAACAAATCAGAACATAACACATAGACAAGGGAAGCACGACATTATCAAATAAGGGCGAGGGGAACAACATGACAAGAAACCAGGAACAAAACTTCAGAATAATAGACATGAAACAAAACCAAATGTGACAGTAAATCATTAACTATTTTAAACAAGTCCATTTGAAAGGATTTTGATGACTTTCAGGTGATATTATACTGCAGAAAAGTGTGAGAAAAAGAGAAATCACTACTGGATCGTTCATGTTTCTTTGCGTGACAGAAATTTTTTTTAGTAACACTTTATTTTGATGGTCCCTTGTGAACATTCTGTTGACTATAAGCAACTTTGCAACTACATGTCAACTAACTTTTATTAGAGTATTATTAGACTGTCTGCTTAATATCTGCTAACTCTTTATTGTGATGGTCCTCCAACAGACATTCTACTGACTGTAAAATAATCCTGAGAGGTTAGTGTTAGAGTTATAATCTAACACTGACCTTTTATCAAACAATCCTAAAGAACATTTATCAAATATCAGAAACAATTCTCTCTCTCTCTCTCTCTCTCTATATATATATATATATATGGATGGTGGATGCTATTAACACTAGAAGGTGGGTGCTGTTTATACTAGGTGTTAATAGAAGGTAGTTGCTATTTACACTATGGGCCAGCTTTACTAACAGCTTGCGCCAGCGCAAACCCTCTTTTGGCATTTAAAAACTATGGTCAGGATTTACTAAAGAGACGCAGAGAAAATTATTGCTGAAAAGGCGTGGACAGGGTTATTTTGCGGCTGACCTTATTGCATATGCATTTGTAGGAGTTTCCCTTTCAGAGGCAAAATTAATGGGAGGAGAGTATTTAAGGTGCAAGGTGATTTAAGATTTGCACAAGTCAATTTACTGGTATTTGCACCATATTTATTTGCACTCACATAGTTCCTGAGTCCAGTCCAAAGCCTGCTCAATCCTCTGAGCTCAGTCCAAAATGCACATTAACCTCAGCCCAAAGGAGAAGGCTGAGGAAGAAGAAATGGTCCTCCTCTAAATGTTCCCCAGAGAATCCAGCCCCTGAGCACAGTCCAGAGTCCATTCCAGTGAGTGAAATTCCTGAGTCCGTTCCAGTGAGAGAAATTCCCCAGTCCATTCCAGTGAGTAAAATTCCCCAGTCCGTTCCAGTGAGTGAAATTCCAGAGCCTGCCCTTCCTGTCTGCCCTGGTGGGATCGAAGAGGTGGTCCTTACCATTTATGTTGATGCTGATTTGTGTGTTTGGGCCACACACACATCCACTCCAGCCCCAGACCAGAGTCCAGCTCCATTAAACATTAAACAAAGGAATGTGGCCCCCCTCCAGAGTCCAGTGTTGGCTTCAGCCCATGAGCCCACTCCAGAGTCCGCTCCAGTCAAGTCAAGTCAAGTCACCTTTATTTATATAGCGCTTTTTACAATACAGATTGTTTCAAAGCAGCTTAACATTGGTAACACAAAAATAATGTTGTACAGCATTTCTGGAGAAAACAGTGATGTCAATGTCCAACTCAGTTCAATTCTTATGCAATGGTGTCAATACAGGCAGATCAGTAATGTAGTTGAATATATAGTGTCCCCAACTAAGCAAGCCAAAGGCGACAGAAGCGACGGTGGCAAGGCCCCAAAACTCCATCAGGTGACAGAATGGAGAAAAAACCTTGGGAGAAACCATGCTCAGTCAGGAGGTCAGTTCTCCTCTGGCCACTGAACGAACAGTGCATGATTATGATTCAGGCAGCATTACAGGTCAGAAGTCAGATTAGATCGGAACATTCAATATATTTGTCCAGTTCATTCTCTAGCCCATGAGCCCGCTCCAGAGTCTACTCCGGTGCTATAGTCCCTGGCCATAGTGGCTGAGCCAAGCTCCCGTGGCAAGCCGAGCCTCCTTGTCTCCCTGAGCTGTCTGCGCCTCCCTGAGCCACCGCCACCTCCCTGGCTCCCTGAGTCATTGACACCTCCTCCAAAGCTCCCTGAACGTCCAGCACCTCCATGGTTCCCTGAATTACTGGTACTGTCCTGTAGGCTCTCTAGTCTGCCCGTATCACCCTGGTCATCTGTCCAGACTCCAGGACGCCCCCCTCCCTGGTTGGACTTTTTGGTGTGGGGTCGTGCCTTCCGGGAGGGGGCAGTACTCTCATAGTCTGAGTTTGTGTTTATCATGTTTATTGTTTGTGTAATGTTGGATGCACGCTATTACATTGCGTTTTCTCTCTAAGATATTCTGATTTCCTCTCCAAGATTATTCTGATTGTTTAATCAACTTTACTACCATTTTGAACTACCTTCTTCATCTTCATTGGATATACCATGACAGGTAGATTGCGTTGGTCATTATGGAAATGATCCGGCTTTGTCTGCGTTCTTTAATCTGTGCGTTGTCAGTAGATGACACGCAGAACTTTCTACTCCCATCTGCACTTTTTCTGGAATTGTGCTCATAAATCTGGCCCTAAGTGCTAATAGAAGGTAGGTGCTATTTACACCAAGGGCCAGATTTACTAACAGCTTGAGCCAGCGCAAACCCTGTTTTGGCGTTAAAAAACTATTGTCAGGATTTACTAAAGACACACAGCTAAAAATTAGCTCTGAAAAGGCGTGGACAGGGTTATTTTTGCAGCTGACCTTGTTGCATATGCATTTGTAGGAGTTTCCCTTTCAGATGCAAAATTTATGGGAGGAGAGTATTTAAATTAATCATGCGAGGTGATTGGAGTTTGTGCTTGTCAATTTAGTGGTATTTGCGTCATTTACAGCCCAAAAAAAGTATGTCTTAAGCCAGACATAATTTGCGCTGCTCTTGGTAGATTGCGTTGGACATTATGGAAATGATCCGGCTGCGTCTGTGTTCTTTAATTTGCACATCGTCAGTAGATCACACACAGAACTTTCCACTCCCATCTGCGCCTTTTTTGGAATTGCGCTCTCACGCTAATTTGCCCTGTTTAGTAAATCTGGCCCAAAGGGTTAATATAAGGTGGGTGCTATTTATACTAAGTGTTAATAGAAGATACAATAAGTCGTTTTGGATAAAAGCATCTTATAACAGAACATAGCTATGTATTAGTGGTGTAGTAAACCATTTCAGTACTGTGTGACATTAGAATTTATTTAGTAGCCCATATATGGTTTGTAACTTTAACTATAACCAACACAAACATTTACTAAAGTGATATCAAACTAGTACCGAATTAAACATATTGAACCATACTGAATCATTAATGGTTGAACAGTGTATTTTGTGTGGTAAAAGATCATTCTAAATGCAGTCTGAAAGGGAGAGATTTAGACCTCTAAAGTGTAGTAGCATATAACACATACATCAGCACTCAAAACCAACCGCATAGGTTCAAGTTAAGATATACTAAGTGCTTATGTTAGTGTGTGTGTGTGTGTGTGTGTGTGTGAACATAATGTACACAGTTATACAGGTATAATGTACACTTGACTGTTTACAGCTCTGGGCTGCGTTTCCCAAAAGCATCGTAAGCCTAAATTGATTTTAGAGACCATTGGTGGCAATTGTTGCTATGATCAATTTAAGCTTATGATGCTTTTGGGAAACGCAGCCCTGGCCTATAATGACTAATCACTGTCAATAAGCCTTACTGATCTTTCTTTATGAATGGGGTGAAACCCTCTCTGACTCCATTTCTCAACTGCTTTCTTAGTCTCACTGTAATTTTGAAATATTTGGACCTTGAAAAGAACCGGTGACTTCTGTTAAGATCAAAGAGCAACAAATATTTATTAAAAAGGAGGAAAAAGTAGGAATTGTTCATTGCATGTCAAATTACAAAACAATAAACAGGATTTGCATTACTCTTTTAATATTACTTACAATATTATGCTGTCTTATAAGTATCTTCTTTCAAGTCATTTCAGTATTAACATCAGCTACCATCAGCAAGAGGTGGAAGACAGCGAGTCTCACTCGTTTCTTTGAAGGATCCTTCAACTAACCTTATGCATTATATTACATGTTATAAACGTACAAAACACATCAGCAATTCTAGACGTTTCACAAAAGATTTATATACTCCTGGACTTATAAAAGAAGAGCACTGGGCTACGTGCATCAGGGTTTCAGTAAACCACATGGGGGAACAGTGCAAATCAGTACACCATGCTATTGGTACTTTTAACGTCGGTGGCCGTTAAAACATTAGCAGAAAATCAGGGGCACACACTTGTAACGGTGGCAGGCCCAAACAGAATTTAAATCAGCAAATTATATATATATATATATATATAAAATACAAATTAAACCAACTGATAGACTTAATCTTGTCCAACTTAATCTTGTCAAATAATGTTTTTTACCCAGAATAGCTCTTTAACCGGTTACAAACAAACATGAATCAAAATCACACAAATAAAGTTCAGTTTCAGTTATATTTTCATTATTTTCAAGAAGGAAAAAAAAACTCAGTTTCACAGTTATATTTTCCCCATCAGCAAGGCAGCAAACCAAACAAACAAACAAATAATAATAGCACTTTGGGTCAAGTTCAAAAGACAGTATTTCCACAGTTTTTTGTGATTACAACAATAAAGAAAGAGAAACAAAATAACATGTGAAAGTTGTTGCTGCTGAGGTATAAGTATCTCTGGAGAAATCGTCGGCAGATTCAACACTCCATACTCAACAAGTGTGAGAGGAGAAAAAACAAAAAACAAAAAAGAAAACATTAAATAGTTAAATCATAAACTAACAGATAAATCAACCGTTTAAATATTATGAAACACTTCACTGTAGTCCACAACACTCATAAAATACTTGGGGAAAGTGGGTGCGTGAATGTTTGACTAGGTTGACTTGCGTGTGGCAAAATGGTGTGTGTGTGGGTGTGTATGTATGTATGTGTAAGAGCGTTGGCCAATAAAGGCAGGAAGGAAGGTTTTTGACAATGTGAGGTTTAAAAACAGGTAAAACAGGGAATCACCTGGAGAACTTGCTCACACTCGTCAGCCCAAAAGACAAGCTTCGCTGTGCAGCTGGTGTCCAGAGGTGCAGCACACACTCAGTGTCAATCGCCACTGCAACTCACACTCACTCTAGTGATCCACCCGAGCCCAAACACAGCGTCTCACTGACTATGCATTAGTCTCAGGTAACCTGTTACTTTTTCCCCCTGCTTCCTCTCCTACAACTCCACCCTATATACTAATTTCCTCACTTCCGGAAAATTGATTTCCCTCCTCCATCCAGTCACGCACCGTACTGCCACACTCTCCCTCCTGGAGAAAGCAACCCAAGGTTGTAGGATAGAAAGTGTGGATTAAAATCCCAAGAACTCATGGGCGGACCTGGGCCGTGGAGCATGGGCGGACAGCGCAAGCAGTTCAGGAAGCCATGGAGGCGCAGGCAGTTCAGGAGGCCATGCAGGTGCAGGCAGTTCAGGAAGCCATGGAGGCGCAGGCAGTTTAGGAGGCCATGGAGGCACAGTCAGTTAAGGAGGCCATGGTGGCGCAGGCAGTTCAGGAGGCCATGGCGGTGCAGGCAGTTCAAGGGACCATGGCGATGCAGGAAGTTCAAGGGACCATGGCGGTGCAGGAAATTCAGGGGACCATGGTGGTGCAGGCAGGTCAGGGAGCCAAAGAGGCACGGCCTCCGTGGCCTTAGCCAGGTACCTTTCTTGGGCGGAGCTATGGGGTCATGGCCTGGAGCCATATCTGGACGCCTGGAGCCATATCTGGACGCTGGACACTGGTCAGGGGCTGGAGCCATCTCTGGACGCTGGTCAGGGGCTGGAGCCATCTCTTGACACTGGTCAGGGGCTGGAGCCATCTCTGGACACTGGTCAGGGGCTGGAGACGTCGCTGGACTCTGGTCACGGGCTGGAGACGTCACTGGAATCTGGTCACGGGCTGGAGACGTCGCTGGACTCTGGACATGGACAGGAGACGTCGCGGGACTCTGGACGTGGACAGGAGACGTCACGGGACTCTGGACGTGGACAGGAGACGTCGCTGGACTCTGGACGTGGACAGGAGACATCGCTGGACTCTCTGGTGTGGTGGGTACTGTGGGATTGCAGGGCCCCTCCTCTGCAATTCCCACAGTAAATGAGGATCCATTTAACAGAAGGGCATGGTCTATGTATTGGGCCAGGGAAAAATGGATCTTTCCTCCTGGCATCCGTGAGCGAACGGGTTCATTAAGTCCATGCCGAAAAATGTCCTTTAGCGCCACGTCATTGAAATTGACTAAGTGACAGAGTCCACAGAATTTCTCCGCATAGTCCTCTATGCATTGATCCCTTGACGGAGGCGAAGCAAACAAACTGCTGGGTTCATTGTGTTGGTCTAGTATTCTGTAACGGAAGTCCACTGGATGCGAGTGTAGATGAACCCAAGTGCAGTTTATTTGCAGTGCATATTCAAATACCAAACATAAAATAAACAAAAGACTTGGCAGAGCAAAACTTAACTAGACCATGAACATAAACATAACTTGAACATAAGCCTGGACTAGACATGGACTCACCAAACAGTGGTTACAAAGACAATACTAGACAAAGACACATGGCAAATATGAGGGCTTAAATACACAGAGACTGATGACTAACAAGGAATGCCTGTGAACAATCAAACATCGAACCAATGACAAAACAGAACTGATGAACACATGACATAAACCACCAATGAGAACATAACACATGAGGACAAGGGAATCACATGACAAACAGAAACACATGACAAAACCAGGAACAGGACAATGAGCATAAATACAAAGACATCAACACAAACAAAACCCAAAACCGTGACAACCTCTTTGATGTTACGAGGTACAGGGTACGCACGTATGGCTTCCACCTTATTCAGGTCTGTGGAAATACAATGAATGTTCACCACATGCCCAAGGAATGTCAACTCTTGAAGACAAAACTTGCTCTTCTTTAGGTTGATAGTCAAGCCCGCTGTCTGCAATCGATGGAGATGGTTTGGAGATCGATGAAGTGCTGGTCCATGGATGGTGAGTACACTATAATATCATCATGTAGACGAAGCATATGTTACCTCGTAAATTCCCCCAAAACCATCTCCATCAGTTTTTACAATGTCGCTGTGGCATTTTTTAACCCAAAAGGCATGACTCTAAACTGATATAACCCAGATCGAGTGATAAAGGCAGTCATGGGTTTGCTATCTGGACAAATTGTCACCTGCCAGTAGCCACTGTTGAAGTCGATTGTAGAAAAGATTGATGCACCAGAGAGGGATTCAAGAATCTCTGTAATGTTAGGGAGGGGGTATGCATTAGAGGTTTACACGGGTCCAAAAATTCGTACCCAAACCCGAAGAGACCCGCAATGTGCTACACAGAACCGACCCGGACCCGTCTATTATTTCAAAAGCTGGACCCGGACCCGTGCAGATCCGAGAAATGCCAAAAATGTAGTACCCGGAACGGACCTGGACCCGTCTATTATTTGAAAGCTGGAACCGAACCCAGCGGGAAGACTCAGACCCGACTGGACCCGATTGTCACATATTCCACAATAAACTGCTATTAACAAGTCAATAAACAAGCTGCGAAAAAAATTTAACTTTTTGTCTAACCTATAGCCGTCGTCTCCCTTCCTTGTACCTGATTGTGATGCATTACAATCCTTGCCAAGAAAAAAGTTTAATCCATGTTATTCCTCTCTTGTTATTCCAAGCATGTTTAATTCACTCATCATTTCAGCTTTAAAAGTCCACTTTATGTCATGGTGATGGATGACAAATGCGACTTTGCAGATTTGCATTTCGACTCTAGTTAACTCGCATAATAACTTTGACTGTTTGCCCTTTTGAACTATAATGATTGCTCGTTCGGTGACGTTAATGCTGACGTTAGCATTATTTATTTGCTATCATCTCTGTGAGCTGAGTCTGACCAGCAAAACTTTAAGATTAAACAAGACGGTTCATTCACATTATTATTAAAGTCATTACAGTCACTGCAGAAGCTCTGGTTGCCATAGAAACATGACGTGCTTGAGACTGCACATGAGAGCGAGAGAGAGAGAGCGAGAGAGAGAGAGCGAGAGAGAGATCGCTCGTGTTTTTTTATTTTTTTTTATTTTTTTAAACCTTATTTCCCGGCTCACACTTTTCTTATCCTAATTTTACAAGTTGCAAGTTACAAAAAACACACAAGCAGTGCTGACTGACTCTGATCACGGCTAGGTGTTCTCCGAGTCGGATCGACTTGGGTATTACACACAATGTTAAACAGACCCGGGACCCGAAGTAATAGATTGGGACCCGACCTGGACCCGGCTGACCATTTAAAATATAGACCCGAACCTGTACGGGTCCCGGGTCGGGTCCCGGGTCCACGGGTCTCGGGTGCTCTGTGTAGACCTCTAGTATGCATCACTCTCTGTTATGCCGTTGACCTTCCGGTAATCCACACAAAATCTCATTTTACCATCTTTTTTTGGAAATAGGACAACAGGGGATGCCCATGCCGAGTGAGATGGTTCCACAATACCTGCCTTTAACATTTCCTCCAGCTGCTCTCTCACAACAGCTTGTTTAAGAATGACTCAGGCACTGGATGTGTGATATAGAGGTGGTGCTGGAGAACATCAGTTCGTCCAGGATGGAGGGTACACACCTGAGAGTTGGACTCCAAGATTTGTCGTAGTTGTTATTTTCCGTCAGGTGGTAAGTGAGCACCATACACAGCAAGGTCAATTAATGCTTGTTCATCCAGGCCATCAAGTGATCGTGATAGCAATGGGTGTTGGGGTCGAGGAATGGATCTTAGGGAGAGGCTTTGATTAACACTCTTCAGGTGTTGTCTCTTTTTCAGGTGTGGTGGTTTCACACTTGCCTGGCCTGGTTGGAAAGGATAGTCTTCATCAGGGGCAGACTTGAAGGAATATTTTCTGTCTGTCACATCAATTTGCAGTCCGTTGAAGAAGATTAAATCTAATCTCAGGAGCACTGCATAAGCGAGGGCTTTGGAGGTGAGGACAGCAACCTGTACTAGGAAATTCTTATTAGGAAGAATAATCTGCAGATTTACCCATCCTAATGGAACTTCTGCCTCGCCATTAGCTAAATAAAGAGGACCAAGGGTCCAAGGGTTAAGGTTGTCATGTGGGTTGAGTTCTGTCCACAGACTCTCATGAATGAGGGTGTAACTTGCGCCTGTATCCACAATGGCCTTCCCTCTCCAGGGGCCAATACTGATGGGCACCACTAATTGTTGTGGTACAGCCGTTAGCTGATTTGAGGTATTGGAACCAGAGGGGGTGCTCTCTTCCAAGATTGAAGATGACCAGGGTGTAGTTGTTGTAGACACCGTGTTGCTGGAAGGAGTAGCTGGCTGGCAAGGCGGACCACCAGACTTCATAGGTTTGAAAAAAGAAACGCTTGTTCTTGGTGGGATGCTGCTGAACAGATGGCTGGTTGGAAGCAGACATAAAGTGAGGGCAATTTCCAGATGAATGGGAACCTTCACACCGTGTCCTAACTACATGCGACGCGATAAAAGGTATCTTTTCCATGTTAATTAAAGTTTTTGTCCTAACCAGCCGCGACGGCGACACGCGATGATTCTATTTTTGAAACGTTTCTATTTCTGCGACGTCGCGGCTGAAAGATCTGCCCACACAGAGATCTCATTGGATGGAAGTTTCGCACGTCATGAATATTAACCATCAAACATGGACGACGAGAAACTGATTGTCGAAGTTCAAAGGCATTTAATTCTCTACGATAAATCCCACAAATTCCACAAAGACATCAGGAAAAAGGATTCAGTCTGGAGAAGCATCGCTACAGCATTGAATACAAATGGTGAGTTATAAGTTTAGACTTTTTAATCTAATATAGTGTGCTAATGTTCTTGCATTCCTGTGAAGCATCAACCTGTGTAAAATATATATTAGGGAAATCCGCTTTTATTTTTTAAAGTAGAGTGACCAGACATGACGATTTGAAGAGGTGTGTGCGTGCCTGTATCCAGACAATAAACTGAAATACGCACCTGTGGTACATAGCATGTGCTCTCCTCTGTGCAGCTTCTCTAGTTAGAAACCCTATTCGTGGAGAAGACACACCAACAGCCCATATTTTTAACGTCTGTCTGTACTGACCTATCTTTTTTAATGTTAATAGTTATTAATGATATGGACTAACATATATGGTAGTTTACCATGGCATGTAGGTCAATATTTGTATTATGTACTGTATAATGCATAGCCTTTTATGTCTTCCCATGCTGATTCAAATCATAAGCTATTGGCAGATTATAGTGGCAGAAATATATCCAAAATGTGTGTGGATTTAAAGACAGTACAAAACAGTTCAACAGAAATCAAGGATCATTCCATGAAATCAATGCCTTTTCAAATTTGAAAAATTAAAATATAAAATATGTTTTTGATTTTTTTTAAATATCCATGAAATTAAGACATCTTAAAATTACAAGAAATTGTATTGTGCCATCTCAGGCTATGAAGTTTTTTATTTTATGACTATTTATCTACCTCATGTTTTGATATTTTTGTGATCCCTGTTACAGACACATGCGTTACTAAATACAATAGTTTTAATTAGAACTATGTTATAGTTTTGACATATATGAGCAGTATTTTAGTCCCTCTTTTCAGTCGGATTTTCAAATTTTGAATTTTTTTTTCAATCTTGTATTTGTCATTCAGATGACCAAAAACTTACTAATTTTGTGATTAATCACTTATAAATGTGATTTTTGTATCATTTTGCCTTCAGTTTGCAAATTAAAACAGGGCAAAAACCTTACCCTTATCTTCATAAATGCACAATTAAATAATATTTAATTATAAATTTCGTGGAATGACCCTTAACCAATTTTATTCTGAACTGGTGAAAATTAAATAAAGATACCACAAGAGTAAATCATGACGTTTGCAAAAATCAGATTGCATCAGTTTATTCAAAATATCTGAAAACAAATTTGTAGGGTGGCTCCGACAACAACATTGGATGTTTACAAATGTATTGATCAGAAACAAGCATTCCTGTCTGAGAGCTGAAGTAATCAGTGAACTTCTCTCGCACATTTGATGCTTCCAAGCTTGCTCTGTTGGGGTGTTCAGTCAGTCCCCTCAAGGACACATCTTCAGATGCCTCTTTGAGCCAGTGTTCTGCTTCACCTGGGTGTGTCAGCATGTTGTGCAGAATGCATGTCACAACAATCATGGTGTCTGTGGTCTGGGGCATCAAGTTAATGTCTCTGTGGAAAATTCGCCAGCGGGAGGATAGTATGCCGAATGCTTTTTCCACTGTCATTCGGGATCTGCTGAGGCGGTAATTGAAATTTGCCTTTCTTCTCTCTAGATTCTTCCCTGGGTAAGGTCTCATTAAGTAGGGATTGAGAGGGAATGCAGCATCCCGTAGGGAAGTCTTCCCAGGTCCTCAGCACCAGGCAAACACTTTTCCTCAGGAACACTCAGTGTCTTCTCTTTCATTCCTCTGCCTAGTGTGGAGTTGCTGTAGACTCCTCCATCACTGCTTTTTCCAAAATCACCAAACTGGATTGCAATGAATTTGTAGTTGGCATCAACAAGGGCAAGTAGAATGATGAAGAAGGAGCCTTTGTAGTTGTAAAAAAGGCTTCCAGATTTTGGTGGAGCAGTGATGTAGATGTGTTTACCATCTAGTGCCCCAATGCAGTTGGGAAAATCCCACCGAATTTCAAAGGACAGAGCTATGTCCTCCCACATTCCCTTTGTGGGCTTTGGGAGATATATTGGAAACATTCGCTCTTCAATGGCCCTACATGTCTCCTTGATACAGTCGGACACTGTCTGGACTCTGAGACGGTAGCAGTATGCCAGACTGTGCATCGAATCTCCTGTTGCCAAATACCTGTAAATAAAAAAAAAAAATTGTTAGAGTTTGTGAATAATGCATTTGTGTTTGTTTCACAGACTATGAAACACTAAAGTCCAAGTGGAAAAATCTGAGAGACACATTCGTGAGAATCACAAGCAGACCACACCCACCGAGTGGTTCAGGGGCAACTACATAAAAGGAATAGAAATATTATCACTATATGACATTCCTTTTGCCATATATTCAGCCAAGAATGTAAGATTTTTTTTGTTATCAAACTAAAACATTCTGTCATACGTTGGTGCAAACATTGCATGTTTATTATTTAATTTAGGGTATTTTCTTATTTTCTTCCTCAGGACAAGGAGCAACTTGGATGACTTCAGTAACACCAATGAACTTGCGTGTGAAGAACAAGATGATGATGATGGAGAAAATAAAGTCAGAGAACACTCAACAGATGAAGGAGAAAGAGGAAGTGAGAAAGAGTACACCATGAGAAGAGAGGAGCAAGAAAATGCAACATCAAGACCTAGAAAGAAGAGGAGGTCAGCTGCACAAATTAAATGTACAAATTTCTTCAGCAGCCAATGCCTCATGATGATCCTGATGAATTTTTTTTATTGAGTTTGGCCCCTGAGCTGAGGAAAATAATGGCAAATAAAGGGCAATTAAAAATAAAATTAATGTCACTCATCGTCAACTGGGAGGAGGAGCAGCAGCATCAAATGCCCAGGCATATGTCTACTTATCAATTTCCACCTCAATACTACCCTCATGTGGAACCTCACAACTACATCCCTAATCATACACACAGTCTGCCAAATCATCCTAATTTTTCACCTGCACCATCACCTTCACAGCATAGCTGGGAAAGTTCACACAGTTAAGTCCTGAGTCTGACGCACACACACACAAATGAAAAACACACACACACACAAATGTATCCACAGACAAACACAAACATGTAGACGCATGCAGACCACGCACACAGACGGACACCCAAGCAGACACAAACAGTTTATTCTTTAGATTACATTATCACATTTGCGTGGTTTTATCTTATTTCATAATTTAATTGTTCAAAATGTCTTGAGGGTTTACACAAAGTTTCTCCCACAACACGCACAACCAAATATACTGTTTACAGCATACATACTGTTCATATATAATGTTCCAAGTTTTTTTCACAAACTAAAAACTACTGGATTATTGTCTTACTACTGTTGTTTGATTTGTTTGTTTTTGTAAAGGCTATGCTGCAGCACATTTGTTTGGTCTTTAGTAAGGCTGATGTAAAAATGTTGTTGAACAATTTTAAACCAGTTACTATGAAATAAACTACTTTACTGATTTCTGTATAGTTGTTTCTATGCACAGTCATCAATTGAATAGTCTTGTATAATGTCATCAACATTTGCACCCCAAAATGGAATTACAAAATATTTACCTCAATAATGTCAATTTCATATTTATAATTATGTGTTTGAGGCATTAATCTAATAACATTAAAAACAACAAAAACATTTTTATTTAACTAAATTCAGAAATTAGATTTTACACAGACTTCCTTGGCATATAATCCACTTTAGACAGCTTTGAAACAGCTTTATTTAAAATAAAGCAATTTTACAGTGCATTTTACTTACCTTAGTGATACAGCAAGACGTTGTTGGGGCTCAACTGGAACACGGTATGATGTGGTCTGCTTCCTCAGGTCCTTGCCAATATAGGACAGGACATTCTCCATATCAGTGGAGGACATACGAAAATAATTTAAAAACGTGCCTTGTCCAGGAAAAGTTCCTGCACTAATGCCCCTTGCTCTGCTCTTCTTTGATTTATTGGATGCACCCACATCCTTGTCTTCCTCCCCTGTAATAAAAGAAAGGCCGCTACTCTCTTCCTGTTCCAGAGCTCCCGTCTGAACCTCGGACCTTTAATATGGGGGAAATAAATGCAATATTTCGTATTTAATAATCTAATTAGTAATCTTTTGGTCATTAATATTCCCAGGTGTTCATTAGGGTTTTTTTGTAAAGTATTAAAATTGTAAGGGTGGGTCGCCTACAGTGGTTCAGGCTGCAGGGTTGCCGAATGACTAAAGAAACGTTATCAGCAAGAGGATAGAAAACTGTACATTTCTCGTCTTTACCACCCACTGCAACTTATACCAACGACGGAAATAAGCGCAGTTACAATAGCAAAATATGTGGGAAAGCGTTGCTAGAATGTGACTATATTGTATCGCAATAGGTAGCACTTCAAAGTCAATACCAAATCAAAACTAGTTAGCACATCATTTGTAATAGAAAGGATTTAATGACAAAATCTGGTTATGGTTACCCTTAAAATAGTTACAAAATAGATGTATGAGATGATAAAAACTTGTACCATTAATCGTACCCAGCATGAATGTTACCTGAGGGATAGAAAGGGAGAGAGAGAGAGAGAGAGAGAGAGGGAGAGAGAGAGAAAGAGACAAAGAGAAGAAAAGAGCAAAGAAGAGAAGAGCCAAAGAGAAGGCCCCCAAGAAGAGAGAGAGCCAGAGAATCAAGAAAGTCAGAGAATAAAAGAAAAGACCCAGAGCAACGGTTACATCTTCTTTTTATCTGTTCCTTGACCATGTGACTGAAACCCTAATGTGAGACATTCAAACTGACCAATCAGACCAAACTTCCCCCACTGTACTAAAGGTGTGACACATTTTGGCCTACAGGCCTTCAGCATCTCTTTGTCTTTAGGAATTCCAAATGGCCCTTCTGATAAGAAAGATGGGGGTTGAAAACAGTGAAGCAAATGTCTTTGTTCAATTTCAAATATCAAATATCTTTGATTATTTTCAATCCTACATGCTTCAGATTTTGACGCCCTGGGAGTGAGAACGGGTTGTTTTATTTTTTTCTGGATGGTTATGTTAAATGTTACTAATCAAAAAGCATGTCTAATTAATTGAAATCATGAAACGTGTATAATTTAACAGCACTTTATTAAAAGTTTAACAAAAATATATATTTATTTGTTTTATGTATTTAAATTTTTCTGGTAATCAAATGAAGGCATAAAACATTTATCGGAACACTTTAGAATAATGGTTCGTCATTAATAAGTAATTATGCAGGAAGTAATGCAGGACTAATGAGTATTACTACATTAACACTTCAGCTACTACTATTAACTAATATAGAAACAAGCTTAACTAATCCGTAAATAATATCAAATTTAGGAGATAGTTCCTTGTTAAGTAATCAATACTTACTTAATGAGATTAGCCTCATTAATAACTATTAACTAACTTACAAATTATAAAGAACATTATTGTGTGTCTGAGACGTAATCAATCATCTTTTTTATTCTGAATATAGTCATAAAATACATCACTAATTACTCAAGTGTTACCTAGTCACTCTGCAGGAGCTACTAGTGATCTGGACCATTTTTTAAAGTGAAAAAAACATCTTTTTCACTTTAAAATAATGGTCCAGATCACTAGTAGTCCTTGAAGAGTGACTAGGTACTTGAGTAATTAGTGATGCATTTTATGACTATATGCAGAGTAAAAAAAGACAATCTTCAAGAATTACTAGTGATTTGGACCATTATTTCAAAGTGAAAAAACTTTTTCAGTAATTATTGATTACTAATAAGGAACTATCTTAGTCCTAAATTCGATATTACGTACTGATTAGTTAAGCTTGTTTCTATATTAGTTAATAGTAGTAGCAGACTAAGTGCTGCTAGAAGTGTTAATGTAGTTGTGAGGGACCGAGCAGTCAAGGGCAAAGAACACAGGATTTCAAACCAAAAAATAATTTATTAAATGCAAAACAAAATTACAAATTAAATTACTTGAAAAACATCAATTACCAAAATTTTGAACAAAGTTATAAACGCAATACTTTTGTTTTTGCCCCCATTTTTCATGAGCTGAACTCAAAGATCTAAGACTTTTTCTATGTACACAAAAGGCATATTTCTCTCAAATATTGTTCACAAATCTGTCTAAATCTGTGTTAGTGAGCACTTCTCCTTTGCCGAGATAATCTATCCACCTCACAGGTGTGGCATATCAAGATCCTGATTAGACAGCATGATTATTGCACAGGTGTGCCTTAGGCTGGGCACAATAAAAGACCACTCTAAAATGTGCAGTTTTACTGTATTGGGGGGTCCGGGGCGGTCCGAAAACCAGTCAGTATCTGGTGTGACCACCACTTGCCTCACGCAGTGCAACACATCTCCTTCGCATAGAGTTGATCAGGTTGTTGATTGTGGCCTGTGGAATGTTGGTCCACTCCTCTTCAATGGCTGTGCGAAGTTGCTGGATATTGGCAGGAACTGGAACACGCTGTCATATACGACGATCCAGAGCATCCTAAACATGCTCAATGGGTGACATGTCCGGTGAGTATGCTGGCCATGCAAGAACTGGGATGTTTTCATCTTCTAGTAATTGTGTACAGATCCTTGCAACATGGGGCCGTGCATTATCATGCTGCAACATGAGGTGATGGTCGTGGATGAATGACACAACAATGGGCCTCAGGATCTCGTCACGTTATCTCTGTACATTAAAAATGCCATCACTAAAATGCACCTGTGTTCGTTGTCCATAACATTCGCCTGCCCATACCATAACCCCACCGCCACCATGGGTCACTCGATGCACAACGTTGATATCAGCAAAATGCTCACCCACGCGACGCCATACACGCGGTCCGCCATCTGCCCTGTACAGTGAAAACCGGGATTCATCCGTGAAGATAACACCTCTCCAAAATGCCAGACGGCATCGAATGTGAGCATTTGCCCACTCAAGTCGGTTACGACGATGAACTGCAGTCAGGTTGAGACCCCGATGAGGATGACGAGCATGCCCTGAGACGGTTTCTGACAGTTTGTGCAGAAATTCTTTGGTTATGCAAACTGATTGTTGCAGCAGCTGTCCAGGTGGCTGGTCTCAGACGATCTTGGAGGTGAAGATGCTGGATGTGGAGGTCCTGGGCTGGTGTGGTTACATGTGGTCTGCGGTTGTGAGGCCGGTTGGATGTAATGCCAAATTCTCTGAAACGTCTTTGGAGACGGCTTATGGTAGAGAAATGAACATTCAATTCACAGGCAACAGCTCTGGTGGACATTCCTGCAGTCAGCATGCCAATTGCACGCTCCCTCAAAACTTGCAACATCTGTGGCATTGTGCTGTGTGATAAAACTGCACATTTTAGAGTGGTCTTTTATTGTGCCCAGCCTAAGGCACACCTGTGCAATAATCATGCTGTCTAATCAGCATCTTGATATGCCACACCTGTGAGGTGGATGGATTATCTTGGCAAAGGAGAAGTGCTCACTAACACAGATTTAGACAGATTTGTGAACAATATTTGAGAGAAATATGCCTTTTGTGTACATAGAAAAAGTCTTAGATCTTTGAGTTCAGCTCATGAAAAAGTTTTGCGTTTATAACTTTGTTCAAAATTTTGGTAATTGATGTTTGTGTTCCCTGTGTGTGTGTAATGGACTAGTCCTTTGTGTATATAAGTTCCCTCATGTGTGGCATTTGGGAGGTCATGTTTTTTTTTTTTATGGGCCCAGACCTGACTTTATTTTCATTCGGTTTTTCAAGTAATTTAATTTAATTTTGTTTTGCATTTAATAAATTATTTTTTGGTTTGAAATCCTGTGTTCTTTGCCCTTGACTGCTCGGTCCCTCACAACTACATTAACACTTCTAGCAGCACTTAGTCTGCTACTACTATTAACTAATATAGAAACAAGCTTAACTAATCAGTACGTAATATCGAATTTAGGACTAAGATAGTTCCTTATTAGTAATCAATAATTACTGAAAAAGTTTTTTCACTTTGAAATAATGGTCGTAATCTGAACTAATTACATTTAGTAATGAAAACTTCCCTTTAGTTATCTGAACTTAAATTTGATAGTCATGAAAACTTCACTTTAGTTTTGTGAACTTAAATTTTCTAGTCATAAAAACTTCACTTTAGTTGGTTGCAAAGCTGATTTAATCAGTATTAATTGCATTATATTCATTTGTAAATTACATTTGATTTAGACTAAAATTATGGCAAATTAAAATCACAGCAACACATATCAATACACAATTACATTTATTGCAAAAACAAACACCTAAAACAACCACACAAAAAAGGTATCTTATGCCTGCCTCAATAGCTATGTTTGCATCCAAAGTTGTGCGTTTAACTTGTGCATAAAATATATAAAATATTGCATAAAAAATTGCCAATAAAGCAGTGTTTCCATTCAGTCAGTCAAAGGGAAGAAAATGATCACTTCCTGATAAACTAGTACTAAATATCACTAGGAAAAGTAAAAGAAGCCACTGTATTTAATATCCCAAAACGCACATAAAAATAGGTGGATGGAAACATAGCTAATGTATGTCTTGTGCTTGCCTCAGTTTTCAAATAAAGCAATTTGTTTTGAAAAAATAAATGAAACAAGCTTACCCCACAACATACATTAAATGTCCTTTCTTCAGAAACTTTCAAAAATAAACGGCAAAGACTGTTAAACACCTCTGAATTGGCTTTATACCAATTTAATCTAAAATGTATAGTTCAGCCATGAAACTCTAATCGAGTTCGGATTGGTTTATCAAACGTAGGTTTCCCAGCCAATCAAATTCAAGTATTCATTATCTCGTCCATATATAATCTTGACACATCAAGGATGCACTATCGCTGTGTGCCATGCAAGTTTTTTTTCTAGCCCTCCACCTCCCCAGCACCACCTGGCTAGATCTGCTGGGGGTTTCCCTCTCTCTAGCAGCAGCATCATGTTTCCTTTAATTTATGTATTTAGCAGAAGCAAGTCATACTTGCTCTGCAGCAGCAGCAACATTATCTTCAGCAGCAGCGTAGCAGATCTAGTCCACCAAGACCAAACCTATGTACACTGAGCGTACTGCGCAGCCTCCTGCGCTTGACGACGTAGATGTGACGTGAGCAACCTGTCTGACAGTTGTAAGTCTTCTAGTAGTTGTGCAAAGTGAAATCTTCCAAAATTAATAAAAGTGATACAAATAGGCACAGCCCACATACATGCATAAACGCGCACACATTTACAATTGTTTTTCCTTTCCCATCTACAGTATCTTCTTCGTTTCCTTCTATCTACATCAAAACGAATAATAACCCATCCAAAACAGACTTATAAGCCCAGGAACCATACAATACTATCCCTCGAGTCATTTTCGTATCCATTCAATATATTCATTTTAAATAGTCTCTTAAAATTGCTCATTGTTCTACATGATTTCTTATCTTCACGTAAAACATTTGACCATAATATTCCAATATATAAGAATTTTGAGCTAGGTGTTAAATCATGTAGTTTTGGCTAATAAATCATGGTCAAAAACGTTTTTCTTTATTTCACATTAGGTTATGTAGGCTAGGACATGTTGTAGATGGCTTTCGACCAGGATGGAAGGGATCACATTAATCTTCAAGCGTAGATCTGTAAATAAATAAAGGAATAATGTTAACCACAACTGACATTGAGATGGGGTTTTTTTTCTTCTTCTATTGCCTGTATAATTTCCTGATAATTTCCCCATCGTCCGTTAATATAGGTATAACCCGTTACCCATACTTCATTATTTAATGAAGTAGATAAAATATTTAAAGTTCGTGGATAAATGTTACTTCATATGTATTCACTTGCCACATACCGAATTATTTCCAATTCCTCAAAACGTTGTTGAAATATTCTGTCCCGTTGCTTTTGGCTCTCTATGGGCTTCTCCCCATGCTTCTCCCTTGACTTTATCGGACTTTATGCCTCCACGTCCCCCCGATTGCCTCATAGACAGTAAAAGATTGCCTGCGAGCTTCTCCTCCTGTCTATACGGGTCTATACGGTAATTTCTCTACTGTGCGACAGTCGCATGGTTATGACGCAATCGTTAGCCTATTTTTACAAAAACGGCTTCTACAGGGCGATAATGTAAGATACAAGGTAATGGAGCCTTTTATACATTGTCGTGTTTCTTTAGAAATAAATAATGGACAAATGGAGTCTTTAAACACCTCAGATGTAAAGTTATTCGCTGTCAAAGTGACGCCAAAATGAATGGGAGTCAATGGAATGCTAACAGCAGGTGATGGCTTGGTTAGCAATGGCTGCACCTATGGAAGGTACGCTTTCTGGGTGCTGGATTACCCCCTTGGTGTTACCTCACTGCATTTTTTTTCAGTCCATCAATCTTAGCTGTGCAGCTCTCCCCACTAACTTGATAAAAAAATTAAAAAAAATTGTTGGATAACCTCATAGCTCTTTGGGACAGTCATGGTTCAAAGCATAAAGGAGTCCAAACTGTGTGGCAAAAGCATTTAGAACATCTTGGAGATCTAAAACCACAACCTCCCCTTCCAGTATCACAGCCACATCCACGACATCATCTGGGAAGGCACTATCATGTCTGATGTCCTCCCTCACGGTCAAGATGCTCTACATTAACCACGTGAACAATGTCTCATCATCAGCTGGCTTAAAAAAATGAGAGAGGGAGATACAACTTTTAAGTGGTGGCTGTCATAAAAAAAAAGATTTATTCAAACATACATTAAATACTGAAGAACAGGTAAAGTAAAAATACAATAACTATGCAATATAGTAAATATACTGAGCAAAATGTTCTTCTCTAGAGTTCATTTTTCTAGCTGACTAATGAATTTTTGGACATAGAATATCTTTTCTGAGGTAAATGTGACATGACATTGTTTAAAAGCTATTTATTGACGTTTATTAACATCTGCACAGTTGAAACACTGATTGTGCGATTACGTGAGATGATACAGATTTCATACATTGTACTGTATCTTTCAACATATTCTTTCATGTTCATACATGTTTATTTCATGCTGTATCTACTAGTGAAGTGCAATATTCAAATGCAAAAAAGCAACGAAAAAAACATTTAAAACAACAGGCATATTAAAGGGATAGTTCACCCAAAAATGAAAATTACCCCCATGATTTACTCACCCTCAAGTCATCCTAGGTGTATATGACATTCTTCTTTCAGACGAATACAATAGGAGTTATATTAAAAAATGTCCCGGCTAATCCAAGTATTATAATGGCAGTGAATGGCAGCCCAAAATATGAAGACCAAAGAAGTGTATCCATCCATTATAAAAGTGCTCCACATGGCTCCGAGGATTAATAAAGGCCTTCTGAAGTGAAGCGATGGGTTTGTGTAAGAAAAATATCCATATTTAACACGTTATAAAGTGAAATATCTAGCTTCTGGCGGACCGCCTTCCGCATTCAACTTACATCATGCAGTGAAGCGAGATGTAGCTTCATCCAGTCCATAAACCAGTTTTTTTTGTCAAGGAGCAATAGGATCCTAAAAATAAAATTTCATTAGGTTTATTGACAACATTATAAATATTTACACGGTACAATGCTCATACTGTGATTTAATTAGGGCTGAGTATTTGACACATTTCACAATTTGATTTGATTTCAATTCATAAGGTTAATATTTACCAGAAATTGCACAAATATAGTGAAACCGCTATCTATCCTCCTTCAACCATTCAAAAGATTGACAGCGCGGAGTTGTTGAGAGCTCCGTGAACCATGTGACCTCGAGATCAAAGCATGTGGCAATTCTGTATTTAAAGGCTCTGGGAGCGCACAGCACAAAAATATCGTTATAAAACAATATAACGTCATAAACACACTTTGTAGATGAAGTTAAACACTTACTTTGTGTTCTCTTGGTTAAAAGTAAACTCCATGTCTGCACTGCATGGCGAGTCATAGGAAATGTCCTCTGAGAGATGTTTTGGCTCGTTTAAATGCGCACAGCATATAAATATCGCTATAAATCAATACATTATAAAATACAAATGGTAAATGAGATAAAACACTTACTTTAGGTGTTTCCCTGTAAAAAAAAAAAGTTTTCTCTCGTCTGCTCCGCACCGTGAGTCAACGAAAATATCTCTGAGGAAAGTTGAGGCGCGCACGCACGCACACACACACATGCACACATACACACATACATACATACATACATACATACATACATACATACATACCATCCTAAAACAATATAATGTTATAAACTTTATACTGTAAGTGAAATAAAACACTTTATCTCTGTGTTTATCCTCCTCGTTTGCTCGGCGTCGTGGATGAAAGAAAATGGCGTCTGTCAGTTCTAGGCGCGAGCGCGCACAGCACGTAAATGCTGCAGTCTGCAGATCGGGGCGGGGCTGCACCTGGGACGGGGCTGCACGTGTCGCCCAGCCCCATACCTATTCCGATTGGCTCAATCGTCTTTCATAGGCATACATGATAGAAAATGTGTTTTCCGCCCCAGGTGCAGCCCCGCCCCGATCTGCAGGTTGCAGCCAGGTGTACTTGCGTAAATGAGCGACGGCTCGTGGTACCATCACAGAGAGGCATGAAATCCCTCTCCAGAACATTTTCATCCACCGTTCCTTGCTGGTGGAATGATCTTCCCACCTCCATCCGGAATGCTGAATCACTGACAGCATTCAGAAGACAGCTGAAAACTCATCTCTTCCGCGAGCACTTAACATCATCTTAAAAAAGTAAAAAAATAAAAAAATAAAAAATAAATAAAACCTCCTTTTCTCTTTCTTTCCTTCCTATTCTAGCTTGTGCTGCTCTGGGTAATGCCCGAAACTAAGTATTTCAGGCACTTTTTGTGATTTTTCGCCTCTTCATGACGGATTGCTTCCTGTATTCCTCAGTTGTAAGTGCTTTGGATAAAAGGGTCTGCTAAATGAATAAATGTAAATGTAAATGTCCTGGATGTACATAACTACACTCTCTGCCAGAGGGCGCTGTTTTCACTAGCCGTGTTAATTTAACACTTTAACTCTTTACTCCTTGACTCCTTGAATTAGGATTTTAGGTTTATATGGTGTGGCAGTGGCGTAGCGTCATGGGCCCGGGCCGATTGGGGGCCCACCCAGGAGAACCTTTTAATTAAAACGTGGTAATTAATTTAAAATTCGTGGCCACAATAAATATATTTTTGTATGCATGTCATGTGCAGTGATTTCTTGTTTCTCCGTAATTTCTTGTGTGTATTTGTTCTTTTTTGCACCCCGCGGCTGCCGTAGTACTATGACGTGGTTTTTTTTTTTAAGCTGCAATACGTGCAAACGCTGCATCGCCACGCCACATTAAAAAAGAAAACACTGTGTGAGAGCGGTTAGTGGCTAGCTAGTCAAACATTAAAGCCTGGACAAATACAAACATAAAAGTGAGGCCTTTAAGAGGAAGGAGAGAGTGGAGAAGTTAGTTGCGATTCTCGTGACACAAAAACAGTTTTTTCTGCCTACCTAGTGCGAAAGCCACTGATGTTGAAGGTAAGAGTGAAGTTTTGTCCGCTAATTGTCCATCTTTGGATGAGAACGACAATATATGACAGCTTGCCATGTACAGTTTTAGTTCTCTTTCTTACCATCCCTGTTACTGTTGCTTCAGCGAAGCGCTCATTTTCAAAACTGAAGCTAATAAAAAATTACTTGCGGAGTATGTCGCAGAACAGACTATCTGGACTGGCAATTCTTTCCATTGAGAATGCACAAAGCCGTGAATTAAACACCAAAGTTGTTGTGGATGAATTGTGGATGAAGGCCCGGAGAATGCAACTAAAATGAGTGAGTTGGTTTGTGTTTTTACATTTTGGGCCGCAGCGCCAAGATCGTTTGTGTTTGCATGCAGTAGTTTATTATTGACATTGGCTGAGCCTGGGTTATTTTAGTTTTTTTTTTTTAGTTCTGTTCTGGTTGTGATAAGTTGTTGGGTAGAGTGTGTTTTTTTATGTTATTGTTTGGTATGATATTTTCTTTACGCTACAGTGAACGTCTATCAATATCTCTTCGATGTACTTGGCTGCAGGGTTTGGAGGCCCGTACAATTTTTTTGCATATGGGCCCGGGACTGACTTGCTAAGCCACTGTGGTGTGGTATGTATAAATAAGTGAAATAAATGTGTTCATATCTATATAATTAGAGTGTGTTGTATAAATCAGCTGTACATAGTAAATTAAGTTTAGTTTACTGCAGTTAAAGAAATAGAGTATAATTGGAGTAAAACCTGCAGAAAATCTAGAGCAGTTGTTTCAACTTATGTTTTTAAGTTAAAACAACAATTATACTTGTTCATTCAACAGAAAATCTAATGCAGTCGTTTCAACATGTTTTTGAGTTAAAACAAAACAACAATTATACTTGTTCACTTAACTTTCAGTCTAGTTGAGGACAAGAAAACTTAAAATTCCTTGTTGTCTGGACAATCTAGTTATATCTACTGAAAAAAAATTAGTTGAACTAACTAAATCGCAAAAATAATGACTAATTATTTGAATCAGTATTCTAAAGTGACAATCATGGTAACCCACTAGTAATTACTAAGTGTTCTATGTGTACTATTAAGTGTTACCAAATCCGTCAGAAGACTATCCAAAAATTAAAAAAAAAAAAAAAAAAAAAAAAACTCAAAAGCTTACAATGACTTCAGTCATTACTAGAGAGTTATCATGTTTTTCACTTTATTGATTTGGTAATACTTGAGTCATTAATAGTGGGTATGACCTTCACTTTAGAATTAATTATATATTATGCATTATTCGTGTTAATTATGAATCTGTATAATAGTTCTTAGTAGTCCTCTGGGAGGTGTGAAAAACAGTTATTGATTAACTAATAGTGAACAACCACTATTGCTTACTAATTCGTTAATTAGAGTTTCTTGTTAGTTAATAAGAGTTACTAGAGTGTTAATAATGCATTACTCATTTGTTCCTGTGTAGTTATTCATTAATGACGGAACAGTATTCTAAAGTGTTACCGTTTGCGCTTGTCAATTTAGTGGTATTTGCACCATTATTTACAGCCCAAAAAAAGTATGTCTTAAGCCAGACATAATTTGCGCTGCTCTTGGTAGATTGCGTTGGACATTATGGAAATGATCCGGCTGCGTCTGTGTTCTTTAATTTGCAAATCGTCAGTAGATCACACACAGAACTTTCCACTCCCATCTGCGTTTTTTTTTTGGAATTGCGCTCTCACGTTAATTTGCCCTGTTTAGTAAATCTGGCCCAAAGGGTTAATAGAAAGTGGGTGCTATTTACACTGAGTGTTAATAGAAGGTGGGTGCTATTTATACTAAGTGTTAATAGACGATAGATGCTATTTATACTGAGTGTTAATATAAGGTGGGTGCTATTTACACTGAGTGTTAATAGAAGGTGGGTGCTATTTATACTAATTGTTAATAGAAGGTAGATGCTATTTACACTAGGTGCGTATACTGGACACTGCATTCTAAGGTGATGTTAGAAGGGCCTGACATTTGTCTATGTAGAAAGAAAATAAGAGTGAAATACATGGACAAAAACTCTGTAGTGACAATGCCCTTTTTTGGATTATTTTATTTCTACATTTAACACCCTGAACCCAAAATGTTCATGTGCAATACGTCGTTTTGGATAAAAACATCTTATAACAGAACATACCTATGTATTAGTGGTGTAGTAAACCATTTCAGTACTGTGTGACATTAGAATTTATTTAGTAGCCTATATATGGTTTGTAACTTTAACTATAACCAACACAAACATTTACTAAAGTGATATCAAACTGGTACCGAATTAAACATATTGAACCATACTGAATCATTAATGGTTGAACAGTGTATTTTGTGTGGTAACAGACTATCATATTCTGAATGCAGTCTGAAAGGGAGAGATTTAGACCTCTAAAGTGTAGTAGCATATAACACATACATCAGCACTCAAAACCAACCGCATATGTTCAAGTTAAGATATACTAAGTGCTTATGTTAGTGTGTGTGTGTGTGTGTGTATGAACATATGTACTCACTTTGCATTTCCCTGTCTTTGCCATAATGTACACAGGTGTGTAACTTGACTGTATACAGCTCTGGCCTGTAATGACTAATCACTGTCAATAAGCCTTACTGATCTTTCTTTATGAATGGGGTGAAACCCTCTCTGACTCCATTTCTCAACTGCTGTCTTAGCCTCACTGTAATTCTGGAATATTTGGCCCTTGAAAAGAACCGGTGACTTCTGTTAAGATCAAAGAGCAACAAATATTTATTAAAAAGGAGGAAAAAGTAGGAATTGTTCATTGCATGTCAAATTACAAAACAATAAACAGGATTTGCATTACTCTTTTAATATTACTTACAATATTATGCTGTCTTATAAGTATCTTCTTTCAAGTCATTTCAATATTAACATCAGCTACCATCAGCAAGAGGTGGAAGACAGCGAGTCTCACTCTTTTCTTTGAAGGATCCTACAACAAACCTTATGCGTTATATTGCATGTTATAAACGTACAAAACACATCAGCAATTCTAGACGTCTCACAAAAGATTTACATACTCCTGGATTTATAAAAGAAGAGCACTGGGCTACGTGCATCAGGGTTTCAGTAAACCACATGGGGGAACAGTGCAAATCAGTACACCATGCTATTGTCGATGGCCGTTAAAACATTAGCAGAAAATCGGGGGCACACACTGAAGTACTGAAATTTTACTTTTATGCTCATCTGTGCATTACTAATATAAAGTTAATATTTTGATTTGGCGTTTTATCATGTGTACACTATTTAATTCGAAAAATAGTCACTACAGCATTTATCATACACAGTGGACAAATATAGAAGCTTACAGTCATTAATCTTTGTTTAACTATGTATAGATTTTCAAGAGTAATTCAACTTTTTGACAGTGGGCTATTTACATTTAGTGCAAATAGACACTGAAGTAATTAAAACGAGTTGCTTGCCTAGTAACTTGTTTTAGGAAGTATAATGCAAATGAACTATGCTTGCTAAAGTTTAGCTTTCGTAACTCAAGTACTCAGTGTAGCAACACACTATAATAAACTAATGAATATTTTGGAATGAAGAAATATTAATTGTGCTCATCTGAGAAATTTAATGAGCACCTCATTTAACACAATCCCTCCAGCTAGTATAAGCAGCATGAAGAAAATCGCAAGTCCTCGACGAACAACCAGCTGTTTGGTGGGCAAAACCACACCAACTGTGACCTTTGTGCCAGCGTCTGTTATTCCTCCTTCTCATTTACTGAGTCCTTCCAAGTCTGTGTTTGTATCTGTCTGGCCTTCTTCAGAGTGCTGGGACTCTTCTGGCACTTCTGTACAATAATCAGGGACATAAGGGAAAAGTAATAAAAGAAACATGTTTTTTGTTCATCATTAAGGTCATCATATACAACAGACAGAAAGTACCTTCTGTGCAGCCCTTATTTTCCATAGCGTAAGATTCATCTTTGGTCTCAGGGGCTTGAACACCTGCTCTGATCAGGGCCTGAAAATAAGAAGATAAAGACTAGTAATCATCTGTCCAAATAGTCTATTTAGATTAGGAAAAATGCCCACCTCTTGAGTTGCTTTTTTCCAGTCTAGTCTGCAAATGAGGATGATGAAGAACAAAGATTGTGTAAAAGCAGATACAAAAAATCCAGTCCACAAACCTAGCAAGAGAGAACAAGATTAATTAATAGATTAAATAGACAGATTAAAGGAGGTGTTAAGTGTGGCACTTATTTTTACTAATTTTGTGGCACTTACTAATAGTTTAATATTTCAAATGTTTCAACACTTTCAAATCATTTACCAAATATGCCCATGCCGAGAGCAAACATCAATGACACTCCAAATGGGAATCCCACAAAATAATATCCCACAATGTTACAAAGAGCACCAAGCAGCTGCTTTCCTGCACCTCTGACAAGGCCACCTGTAATGCCCTACAGACAGAACAACAAAACATAGTTTGACTATTATCAAGAGGACATTGTCAAACACTCACAGCATCTGAAGTGAATATCTGAGAAATAAAGATAGAAAGAAACTGAAATTGGAAAATCATATTTTTCCTTCTGAAAGTCAGTGTATAATGTTTTACAGATGTTTAGATATAAATACTGATAACCAGAATGAAATAAGTCATTTACAAAAAGACTATTGTAAATAGGATGTGATTTTAATTTTAAAAATATAATTCTCTTTCTAACTTTCACAAACATACAGACAGATCAGAATCAAAACAAAGAAAGAAAAAAAAAAAAAAATCACAAGCCTACCGCAATGGCATCAAATATATGAAAGAAGCTGCACATGATCATGACCTCTGATACTCTAAGCACTATTTCCCTTTGAGAGAGAGAGAGAGAGGCCACAGTGAGTACATAGATTTGATCTCAATACCACAATTGAAATTTTCGATGTTCGTTAGACACAATTTATTTATTCAATCAACAAGAAAGACCTTTATCTGACCTTCTAGTCAAACAATAGATTGTAAACACTCCGTTTCTCCTGACACCGCTCTGAGCAGGATTCGAACCAGTGTTTCCAGCATGGGAGGCGGGTGCATTAACAAGGACACTAAAGACTGCAGCCCCTAGCATCAGTCGCTAACGCTCCTCTTGAGGTTAGGGGAGTGAGGTTTACTCACACAGCTCTTTACTAGCTGGCCTCCATAACACCCCCCTCCACAAACCCCACTCCCATCGATATCTATTCCAGCATGAGAAGGGGGTGCGCTAACAAGGACGCTAAAAACCGCAGCCCCTAGCGTAAGTCGGTAACGCACCTCTTTAGGTCAGGGGAGTGAGGTTTACTCGAACAGCTCTTTACTAGCTGGCCTCCATTACACCCCCCCCTCCCCAAACCTCACTCCCATTGCTATTCCAGCATGAGAAACGGGCGCGCTAACAAGGATGCTAAAGACCGCAGCCCCTAGTGTTCCAACCCTCCGGTTCTACTCACACCGCTCCAAGCAGGATTCGAACTGGCTATTCTAGTATGAGAGGCGGGCGCTAACAAGGATGCTAAAGACCGCGCATCCTCTAGCCATCAGTCGCTAACACGCCTCTTGAGGTCAGGGGAGTGAGGTTTCTTGCACAGCTGGCCTCCGTTACAAGATATACAATTTACCATTACACAAGCAAGAAATTGTCTAACATATAAAATGTTGTGATGTTTAATGCATAATAAAATCTGAACAGTAGGTTCAGTTATACTTTTACTCTACTTACTCGTCTGTGGTAAAGACGTATCCAATAATATCACTGGTACTTCCAATAAAGGTTGCGACTACACAGGATGCAAGTACTAGAAAAAAAACAATAGAGAAACCTAAACAAATAGGAAATACATCTTTTAACATTTTAGTCATTATTTACTATTTTTAAAATTAATATTTTATATTTCAAATATTCTCAGAAACAACTAGGCATTTTAAGCATCAGTTAAGCGCTTTTCCACCATCGGGTTAAACGGTTTTGGACGGTGAGGAACGGTTCAGTTACTGTAAATTTCCACTTGAGCATAGTTCAGTGTGAATACAAACCGACTTCTCAGCATGGACACTAAAGGCACTTTTCCACCATACCAGAACCGTTCCAATTCAAAATATAATTGGATTCAAATATAATTTATCACAGATATTTAAAAACAGAACTTTTTTGCTTTTGAAATGTTTCTTCTACTTTTATATGATATTTTCATATGGTTCTTCGACTTATTTATTTAAAAAGCAATGATTTTATCAGTTTTTTACTTGTATGATGAACATTTTACATGCATTTTGGGCTAAATTTAATCTCAATTACAGGATAGATTAAGGCTGTGGTTGAAAATGTGACTTGAAGTCTGATCTCACACAACCCTCTTTCCCATGAGGAACACTAACAGAAATGTAACACATCTTAGTTCCACAGTTCTGTAAACAGGTTCCAATTTCAGTTTATCTTTAATAGAAATGTAATGCTAATATCTTGACCCATTGACCAGCAAACAGCTGGTGCTGCTGGGTCTGAGAAGATCCTCAAACCAGTACAGGTGTATATTTTCATGAAACCAATGAACCTTTGAAAAACATACCATAAATGCAATAGTGGCAAGCTCATACACAACAGACTCGGCTCCCAGCTCAGCCTCACTGATGAGCCCTATAGTGTCAAAAAAAAAAACACACAACAAAAACAATGTATTTATGACACAAACAAAAATACTGAATTATTGACTGCGCTGGCTTCCATCAAGAGGGTAGGGGGACCTGCAAGCATTTTCGGTCGACGAATCGTGCCTGGAGTTCGGGCTGGCCAACTCTCCATTTCCCGGACACGTGCACAAGGTTCCCACCACTCCCTTCAGGGACCAGGTGGTGAACCTGCAAGTGCTGCCCCTGTAGGAGTCAGACCCAGCCCAGCAGGGCACTGAAAACCTGACTGTGCATTGCATCTGCTTCCGTGCTTATACCCGCACTACAGGGTGGAGCGCGAGATGCAAATCTCGCACAGCAATGTGCAGTGGATTGTTTAGTTTACACTCAAAGGTGATTGGGCTCTCAGGCGAGTTCTTTCCAACGTGACGTCTCTGTTCCCTCCTTCAGGGAATGAGGGTTACATATGTAACCGAGATGTCTCCTATATTGACAAGCGGTGATCAAACCAAAATAATTATAAAGTTAATAACAAATAATTATAAATTAAAGCTATCAACATGTTTTTCAGCAAAAAACAAAAAACAAAAAAACAAAACAAAAAAAAAAAACTGATGTCATCACTCATCAGCAACATTTCATTGAACTACTTTCTGGCCAAATATTAAAAAAGTAAACTTTACACCTTTGCACCAGAACATATTCTCCTGTAACTGAAAATAGACAAATAGACAGACAGACTAGATAGACAGACTATATAGATATATAGATAGATAGATAGATAGATTAGTGTTTTACGCATTTTTACATTTATTCCAAAATAATAAATAAAAGCTGGTAACAATTTAAACAATATATTGTAGCATCTGGAGTGTCTCACAAATGGTCAGTTCCATGGAACCTCAGAGATGCTCTTATCTTTCTGACTTTTGCATATAAATTAATGTCCTGGCTCCAATGAGACTGAGTTAAATTGTCCCGTTGTCACTTCTATGGCTTGGCCGAGGCACGCAGACAACCCCTCGAAGAGCCCTGGTGACTTCAAAGTTGGACACAATCTCTCTCCCTATCAATACATGCCCCATCCCACACCGACAGAGGGGCCTGGACAGGGAGAGACTCAATCCAATACACATAGCACGGACATTCTCCTAATACTCCCTTATAATTAAACTAATTCAGAATGTATATGAAATATGAAATGTGTACGCATGTTCCCTATGTTATACTCTATGAAATCATGATGTGTGTAATGTTAAGGTCATTTTAAATACTTGTATTAATGTGTAAAGGATGTATTTCTGTTTTTATACCTTCAAGCCAGAGCTTGTTTGGTATCTAAATGTTCCTCTTTCTTTTTCCTTTGCAACGGTGCACAGTGATTATGAGATGCATCATTAGTATGTTTAGCAACCTTGGGAGTAAAACTGTACCAATTCTGACACCTCATAAAACATGCAAATGGGTCGTTAAACAGAGACAAAGAAAATCTTTCCCGCTCAAAAAGCACTCTCTGGATTGGTCAAGTTAACCAAGGAGAGGCGTGGACTAGTTTGTCTTAAAAGACAAAGGACAGGTCTTCTGGGTCTCTTGCTCTTCTTCCTCCTCGCTTCATCTCGGCTCGTCCCCTAGCCAGGCGGCTCCGGCCCTGGCTTGGCGGCTCAGTCAAGTTGGTTGGTTCCTTTGAAGTTCGGCGCGCTTCGCGACTCAGTCCCTGGCGGCCAGGCGCTCCATCTCAGCGCGCTCCATCACCTGCGCTCAGTCAACTTGCTCAGTCAACTTCCTAAAAACTCTGACGAGACGATCTTCTCTTCCTCCCCTTTTCAGTAACACTCGCTCTCAAGCTACCTTCAAACTGCCCGCGGATCGGAGACACGATCTCCGGAAGAGAGAGAAGCTCCAGCTCAAAGAATGCTCTGAGAAGCCTCTCACGCATCCTCTTATACTCAGCACAAAGAAACCCATGCAAGTATAAATTCTATCGAGTTTTAGATGCGTTTAAGATTTGTGCCCCTGTTTAAGGTGATATTATTCTTTGCTGACTCTCTCGGGTTACTTGTTTGTGAAATTGCCATTCTTGATCTTTCTTTCTTTCTTTCTTTCTTTCTTTCTCTACTTTTCGTTATTCTGTACATATATGTATTCTTCATTTAGTCGTATGTATTCGTAGTATCAATTATTAAAACCATTGTATCCACGTTTGATTTTCATTGTTGCCGCTCACAAAAACATAGTCACTTTAATGTTTAGATCTTGCTACAAGCCTGCATATATCATTGAATACTTTAATATCTAGTTCAGAAAGTTATTCTTCGCGGTAGAAGGATAACCTTCCTGAAGATTTGATAGAAAGAATAAAACTTTGTGAGAGTTGATAAAGATTGTACTGTCGGTTCGTCAAACGAACGGATCAGTTGAATTTTGAATTAATTCTTCAAAAGTTATTCTGTAGCCTACTGATTTGGCATATATATATATATATATATATATATAGTACAAATACTTAGGCTAGGTATTTCCCTTTTGGGTGATTTAGAGATTTATAATTTGATCATAACACGTTACGATTATTATAAATAATTAAATATCAATACCTATAATTCCCTATTGAGCTAATTTAATTTATTAAACATATGTAGCCGAGTGGCTACAATATTTTATTTGTGAACTAATGTTCAGCTTGTTTTTTTAATATACTTTTTTTCAGCAGTCATCAAGCTTGTACACACTGGTCACAGACACAAATATGTACCTTTAATTTCCCCAAGCTGATTGCTCACTTAAAAACCCACAGTCATCATGTTTTCAGGCCATTTCAAGTTTGATTTTGACATGACATAAAGCAGAGATAATTAAGTGGCTGAGTTGTTTACTTACTTATTAATTAGTCTTCCCATTAACGCCATCCTTGTTTTCATTCAGGCCGAGAACACGCACGAAAACAAGAGGCGGGATTTATCGCACGAACCAATCATATCCAATCATAACCGATCATATCCAATCATAGCGCGATGGAGCCATTGCCTCCTCTCACATGACTTTTCCCCATTCATTTCTATTACCCCGCACAAAACTCACCACACGTATTAGGGGCTCTGTTAAAAGTCAATGGGGACAGAGGAGGCATGCCTCCCACTGTAACTTCACCTGCAGGTGTCACTGTTGGACACTGTTACTTCATAAAAACATATGACTTTTACACTGTTTAATGTCACATTTTGTAATATTTGCGATGTTTTATTTTTGTTATATAGATTATTTTCTCATCCAGCTTATTTTGAGGAGACACTGCCTCCCATGCCTACACGGAGGAAACGCCCCTGATAGATAGATAGATAGATAGATAGATAGATAGATAGATAGATAGATAGATAGATAGATAGATAGATAGATAAGACAGACTAACTTTCAGTCACAGTAGTCAAGTACCAAGCATGGAACATCAACATTACTCATCTTGACACTTAAAGTGGGACATGGTCCTACTAACTGATCATAAACTGAAGAATCCACACTGGAGCCATTTACCTTTCCTCCCAGCGTGTGTCCAATTCAGACATATAACTTGACCTAATGCAACTTCGTGCCTCCTCGATCCACTCCTCCACCGACAATGCCCCAGCAACCAAGGATCCAGAAAACTTTGGACATTTTTTTTTTTTTTTTTTGCGTTCTCTAGGGAGGTAAACAGCTTGCTCTCTACAAAAGGATAAGGCATCACTCCCACTAGCCTGTCCCTCTCCAGCATCCCCACTTTGCCTCTCATTCTCCAACTGAAGCTGCTCCACTTGAGCCCAAAGTCATGAAGGCTTGACTGAAGTCCCAACGAAGATGCAAGTTGATCTCTTTATTCAGATCAACACAAAAAAACCCACAAAAAACTAGACTGCCCCCAAGACACAAACAAACAAACAAATCAGCTCGACCCTGCCGAATACGCCAAAATGTGAAACCCAACAGGGTCCACAAAAAAAGAAAAGAAACAAATCTATAGTACAAGACAATAAGTAGTAGAAAAATACAATTCTTTATTGATCAGGATCATAAAATATGGATATCAACCCTGAGTCCAGTCAGCTAACAGGGGCAGCAATTTCTCACATTGTCCAACTGGAAGACAAAAATAACTGAGCTACCTATACAGGGGACACTTCACTGCATACCGTATGTAGTGGACAGCACATTCCAGGGCCCAGTTTATGGCCGGACCCCTCTCTGCCCATAACAGTGGACAAAGGTTTGCTACATTTTGATTGGATCTTGTTGGATTAACACAAACAAACTGTCCAACACCATCAGATAAAGATGCTAGGACAACGGCCAGACACCTCTTAGAGGCCAAGAAGAAGACCTCTGGTACCAAGCCCAGGAAAGACAGGACTTATTGGTCCACATGCAGTTTCTGCCTTTCACCCATCTAGAGACTAATCCCTAATGTCCTGGTCTGTGACTGCCATAAAAATTCCTCAGGACCTCAGCAGTAGTGGGTGAAACAAAGAGAGAGATCACAATGATCCATCCAAATCCATTCATAACTATGTTTGGAAACCTTAAGACTGATGTAAACTACACACATCCATTTCATACATATTCAGAGAAATACGTATTCTCAGTGACAGCTATTTGAAATGCAACATCTTACACAGATTCAGCTGTTAATGAACAAAAGAATGAATGCATGACAGTTCAATGTTTTTCCATCATGTTTGGTGTCTATTTGTTTAGAATATTGCCAAGGGTATTCTGGTGGTGGTTTGGAAAGTGAGAAATGCATTGGTAAACTTTAAAGACACTTTAAAGAATTCTAACTGTGTACAGTATGCAAATGAGTTCCACAGGGGAAAGAAGGGTGGGCCACACTGTGTCCTCCTCATTGGAAGGGGATAAAGGTACCCTTTCAACAGACACTCCTTGTTCTGAGTCTGTCCTGCAAGGATGAGACTGAAACAGATCACCAAGTTCTGAGTCTCCCCTCGAGAGAGACAAACAGTTCACCAGTCTGTCCACCAAGGATGAGACATAACAGATACACCGTAACATTCTGAGCCTCTGGTTAATCCAGAGCGACAACAAAAGATCAGAGGCATACAGATACGACCACGTTCTGAGCCTCCAGCCTGAGAAGAAAGAGACATTAACAAACACTACGTTCAGAGTTTTAGTCCAGCGAGACGACTACAGCACGTCCCGAGTCCCCATGCTAGAGAGACAAAAGCGGATTGACCAAGTCCTGAGTGTCTGGCCCAGAGAGGCAGAAGACACACAGAGACATTTGCAACAAGGTTAAGCTCGGGAGAGCAAACTTTCACTTCAAGGTTCCTTCGTCTGCATGTTCCATATTAAGGACCTTCTGCACCTACTTCAGGGCCTCATCTGCGTGTTCCAGATTTTAGGACCCTTTGGTGCTCCAGGAGATCAGCATCCCACAGATCTTCGTGTTCAAGGCTGTTGAAACGGATTCCAGCTCTTTCCCCACTGCATTGTGACCCAGCACAACCAGTGGAAGAAGTGACCGCCCTCGGACTGCTTACTCAACCACATGGAACGTAAATATCACTTAACCAAACCTCTTTCCAGAGACCTTGGCATGGTTGTATATTATTAGTATATGATTTTCTAATTTACATTAGAGGTAATATAACTGATGCTAGTTAATAACAAATAATCTTTCGTTTATTTGTTTGATGCATAATAAGGTTCTTCACTTTAGTTTCAGAGAAACCACAGTTTATCTTTCCATAAGATAACGCAACTCTTCCATAGCCACACTTAACTTAATCACATGTATTTTATGCATCTTATGCACTTTATTCCTTTATCATTCATTGTATTCATTTAGTAGTTGTGTTAGTTATTCTTGTTTATCTTTTGTTAAAAAAATTATTTTATTACAATTGTGTCTTCCTTGTGCTGATAATACAGAAGAGGCTCTACAAGTTAGAAATCTCACCAATCTTTCAGATAAATCAGCTGACCAACTCTCCCCACTTTACATTCATTCTAAATGATTGAACAGCCTCCTGTTTGGAGTGTTCTCATACAGCCAAGGTAAAAGACCTTGACTAGTGTCCCAAACTAAGAGAGGGGGAAGGTGGTCATCTGATGTACTCATAACCACACCAGTGACGGGTGATCCAAAAATCACAACGTCAGCGGTGACGTGAGTACCAATCACTACCTTACTTAGCGTCCATACGAAAGTAAAATCACTACACGTAAAACCACAGCAAACCCCCATAAGCCCTTCAATAAATACAGCATTAGGTGATACAATTTCAATTAGTAAACAAACAAGAATCAACCCAAAAGACCTGTAAGAGCTCTGTTAAATTTTACTCACAGTTCTCCACCAACAACGGTGGGAAGCTACCCCAGCTGCCTAATCCAGGGTGAAAAGCCTCTTAAATTAAGTTCATAAAAAAGGTAAATTCCACTAGCCAGCTACAAAACCACCAATACAATACACAAAACAAGCAAACAAAAAACACACACAGAGCTGGCTAAGAAATAAACTTACAGAAACCAGGGAGCAGTCATAGTTTCACAATTAGATCACTTAAAAAACAAAACCAACATAAGAGAACAGCGACTAGCAATCAACATCCAACAACCTTAAAGGGGCACACCCAGACAAATACACGAGGATCCTGACAAATACATGATGATCCTTATTCCATCAGGCAAACACATTCTTCACTTGAAAAAAGGGAGTGCACATATGGGACACCCAGTCCCACATAGCTACTAGCCAAACAGCTAACTCATGCTATGAGGACCCCAGTTACCTTTCCATGTTGCCTGTCCTTTAAATCGGGCCACCCTATCAGCACTCTGTAATGGGATTGGAAGTCACTTTACAAACCCCCTCCCCTCCTCATGCTTACCTTACTACAGACAGATAGCTAGATAGATAGATAGATAGATAGATAGATAGATAGATAGATAGATACCATCCCAGGTGGCTTTATGCAGGTCCTTCCAGTGAATATAAACAAAGAGAAACACAGCCAAGGAATACTGGGAAATTGTGTTTGCAGCAGCAGATCCACTGTAAATTAATAACAAAGTCCAATAAATAATTTTGACCATATAATTAACTGCTGAAATAACCCAGAGGTTCACACTTATCACAATCCCTCATAATGAATAAAAACAACAAACCAAGTTCCTAAATACGAGATAAACTGAATCTAGACAGCTTCTTACGCCACACCAAGATCAAGCAGATTAAGGAAGATGTAGTTTATTAAAGTGTTGAGGATGTTCCCTGCTGCTCCTGTGATGACCTGAGGCCAAATAATACCCTAGACAAACATACAAACAAAACAGACCCCCAGCATCACAGCAATATATACATTAATAAGCAAAAGAAGAAGAAATATCTTCTGCAATGGAGGCCTGACCTGATTTTGAAGGTACCGTCCCTGCAGCTGATAGATAAATGCAGCCTGAGGATGCCAACAAAAACAGCATTAAAAAAAACTGGATGGAAAAATAAACTTTCTTATGCACATTTCACATTTCCACATTATTAATTAGATATGGAGGAAGTTTTTTACTTTACAGTTATTTACAGTTTATAGTTAGTCATTTTACAGGTTAATACATTTAATGTGTCACTCACAGGCAAAGCAGGCATGAATATTTTTACATAGAGTTGTGACAGACTGTTGAGAGAGAGAGAAACAATCACATGCAGTTAAGGAAATTAGCTGCTTTGACTGTAGGACCATGTGATTTGCCAAAATTAATTAACTGTTTAAATTTAGTTTTGAAAGCCGCTGAATAATGGTAATAGGCAACTGTGAGAAACTAGACAGTGTCATATGATCCTTCTGAAATCATTCTAATAAACTGATTTAATCTTATAATACATATGTTTATAAACATCGCTTTGGATAAAAGCGCTTGCTAAATGAATACATGTACATTTAAGGAACTGTGGTCTCATGCATCTCACAATGATTGTTGTCAGACCTGGCCACACTGGGACTCTGTCGGACAGCCAGCAGGATTGGCTCTGTGTTGATGAGCAGCGCCCAGCAGGGGAAACAGGCCAACAGGAGGATGAGAATCCCTCTCTGCAGTATCACACCCACCCGCTTCAGATTATTACCCCCAAACGTCTGCAGGACATAATTCAATTCAAATGACACCTGAGCACAAATGATACTCATATTACTGAACATACACTATCATACCTGAGAGATGAGTGTATCGCATGCAGACGCCAATCCAGAGCCGATGGAGATGCCGGACATATTAATAACCTGTGAGCAAAAAGGACTCATTTATAAAGGCAATGTGTGTTTTAATGAACGCCACTGAAGTTATTTTGTGAACTTACAGCAATAGCCAAAGCCACACCGGCCAGTTCAGTTTTCCCCAAGTGTCCACAGAACACAGTGCTGACGAAGCTGATCAGAAAGATCATCAGCTGGGATATAAACTGCAAAAAAGGGAAAAACATTTTTAGGATCCGACAGACATTTCCACTTCTTGAGGAATAAAACTAAATCATGAAACTGATCATGTCATGATCTTCAAATAAAATGGACTAATGAAATATATTATTAACTCATTATGGGTCATCAAATTATTATAAATATGAGCAAATTTAGCATTAAACTTAGACTGCAATCAGACTACATTTTATCAAATGAAATGGTAGATGTATTAAGAACTTTCTAATGGTCATGAGATTCATTTACAAACTGGAAATATAGTTTTGCCAAAACTATTAGGAATGAGCAAAACTTAAAGTAAAAAAAAAAAATCAAATCAAATCTAAAAAAAATAATCAGAATTTCATATCAAATCCAAATGTATTTATGCTATGTTGTTCATTTGTCAATGTTTGATTTAAATATAGTTACATGAACAGAGAACATAAAACGCTTTACAAAACAAAACAAAGATTTGAAGAAGATTTTCACAAATCAATTCACACTATTCAAACTTACCACTGGTCCAGCCAGTTTTAGCAGCTCCACAATTTCTTCTTTATAATTCACTGGTAACAAACTCCGAAGTTTCTTTCAACACCCTCCACACACAACCTGTGTACTTGACGTTGACTGAGCATCATCACTTTTCTCCTGTTTTGATTCTCTGTTTATCTGACTCACTGTGGTATTGTTCATTTTCATTATTTCTGAAGTCTTTAATTCCCACAAAGACAAGTTCCCACAAATTCCCAGGGAGATGTCTGGGTGGATCTCAAAGTCAGACACTTAGAAAACTGTCTGTTAGTAAGTTTAGCCCTGCCTGCTGCTGTACTCCATGACACGAGGTTATTACATAAACAGAAGTCACTTTGTGCTCAGATGTAGGTGTTCAGTTTGTTATTGTTCAAGTAAATAACAACAACAATACAAATAAATAATTATTATATTTAAATATATTTACATAATAATTGTTGTTATTATTATTTCATTGTGTCAAAAATACTGAATGCATGATATCTGCAGATTTCAAATCAATGAATATCTATGTAGGCGTATCAAATCTGACTCAGAAACACTTTCACTCAGTTGAATCATCTTCAAATCAGTCACACAGTAAACTTTTGTCTGGTCAGATATTAAAAACTGTTACATATTACTCCTGGGCCATGGTGTCTGGGACTAAGCTGACAAGGAAAAATGTGTAAAATTAGTAAGCAATTATGTAAACATATAAATGCTGGAGATGAAAGTCTAATTTTTGAAGGGGTCATTAAATTGACATTGAAAATTGTGAGAGGGGACCAAGACAAGAAAAAATTGAAAATAGAATCAGTATATGGTGTGGTTTGAGTCTAGACTTGTCAGAATCATACACCATTTACAGTTGTTGTTATCCCTAAATGAATCCCGATTCTGAACTGCCTGAAACGAGACGTCAGTAATTCCAGTCTTACTTCCTGCATGAACCCATGTACTGTAGGTTTGTAACAAATTTGCATAATGCCAGCCTATGTCTTCACTGGCTTCACTTCAACGGCTATTTTAACCTGCTCTCAAACAATATAGTTGTGGCTGAGTTTGATTCGTGTTGTCAACATGTTGAGAAGATGATGTTTTCTGCTCTGGGAGAGCAAATCTACTTTGCATGCACTTCCAAAGGATGAGGACTAATGCTGCCTTCGCGTGCTATCGGAATTATCGTAAATACGAGTTTCCCAGGTAAAAATTGCACATAAACGCCCTCTGATGTCGTGTTTACTACTGGGAAGTTCGGAAATAATTTTGATACCCAAATTTCCGAGATGGGTGTGCCATAAACTTTAAACATGGTGGCGAGGAGAACGACAGGTATGATTTATTAGTTTTCTCCCCAAAACTTGTCATTTAATGTAGTGCATATTTACATATACGAGTAATCATTTGAAGCATATTGTATGTTTTATACACAGCGAAAATAGCTTGCATTTGACCGAAATTACAGAATTGGCAGAAACCGGATCTGGATAGCATCGTAAATGTTTATATGGTTGTCGGTGCATGTGACATTACATATAATGTTTGTTTTAATAAGATTTTCCCCCAAAAAATAGGCAAGAATAAACCATGGTGTCCTCCATGATTCCTGTTCATTCCGACAACAAAGCACTTGAATGCAACAAGCTCGTAATCACGACTTCAGAAGTGGGAATTATGAAATTTCCCAATAGCACGTGAAGGCAGCATTAGGTTTGAATTGATATGGTAAAACCGATGTCATCGTTACTAGTTGTATCACTGTGTATACAAGTCTGAGGAAGCCTTTGGAGCTGAAATTCAGATATGATAATGGCCGTTTCGTTTCTGACACACATTGTACGCAGTAGACCAATAACAACAGACCAATCAGAGCAGAGTAGGCTCTTGGAAAGGAGAGGTTTAAAGAGACCGAATCCTTTATCAAACCATTTCAGACACTGTGAGAAAAAAGGCGATGCTGCATTGTATATTATGAGAAAAAGTGCTTTTTGACTTTGGGTGCATGTAAACTTATTGTAGGAGGTCCCTTTAAAACACTTTAATCCCTCCTGCTACTGTAAGCATCATGAAGAAAGCTGCAAGTCATCGACAGACAACCAGATATCTGGTGGTCAAGATCTCTTAAACTGTGACCAAACAATATGTGCCCCCTGTAGTTCTCATTTTAAACCTACAAAAGTCAGTAATGGCATCAAATGCCACACAACTGATGCGTGATTCTTCAGTTTATAAGAAGCTTAAGTTTAGAATATTTATTTTGTCACATTAAAGTGTTTAAATCAAGACAACAAGGATCATACAGTTTAATTTCAGTGATGGTAAACACAAAGCAATCTAACTAAACAGGTCACATTTACCGTTGTTCAACAATTTGTTTGCGGGTGAAATCCAGTTATTTCAATAGGAATCCACACGATTAAGAATTTCTTGTGTGGAGGCGAAAGATTTCCCCATGCCGGGTTCAAGCTGGTCACGCGAATATTTGCAGAAATTTTACTAATGTGACCGTACCTTAAATATCTGCATATAATTTGCACGTGCTGATGTCTCAAATCATTCTGATATCTCATTCATCAGTGTTTTCAGGAGAAGATTTGTCATGTCTAGTTTTGGTTAGTTTTGTAATCATGATTCCCTTGCCCTCATGTGATCATGTCATGTGCTTCCCTGGTCTCATGTGTTATGTTCTCATTGGTTCATTGTTTTATTATTCACAGGTGTTCCTGTCAGTCATTAGTCTGAATTAAGTGTATATATAGCCCCCATGCTACCATTATCTTTTGTCTAGCTTTGTTCCCTGTAACCATTGTTGGTGAGTTTATGTTCATGTCTATGCTTGTGTTCATGTCTATGCTTGTGTTCATGTCTATGCTTGTGTTCATGTCTATGCTTGTGTTCATGTCTATGCTTGTGTTCAGGGTCTATGCTTGTGTTCAGGGTCTATGCTTGTGTTCATGGTCTATGCTTGTGTTCATGGTCTATGCTTGTGTTCATGGTCTATGCTTGTGTTCATGGTCTATGCTTGTGTTCATGGTCTATGCTTGTGTTCATGGTCTATGCTTGTGTTCATGGTCTATGCTTGTGTTCATGGTCTATGCTTGTGTTCATGGTCTATGCTTGTGTTCATGGTCTATGCTTGTGTTCATGGTCTATGCTTGTGTTCATGGTCTATGCTTGTGTTCATGGTCTATGCTTGTGTTCATGGTCTATGCTTGTGTTCATGGTCTATGCTTGTGTTCATGGTCTATGCTTGTGTTCATGGTCTATGCTTGTGTTCATGGTCTATGCTTGTGTTCATGGTCTATGCTTGTGTTCATGGTCTATGCTTGTGTTCATGGTCTATGCTTGTGTTCATGGTCTATGCTTGTGTTCATGGTCTATGCTTGTGTTCATGGTCTATGCTTGTGTTCATGGTCTATGCTTGTGTTCATGGTCTATGCTTGTGTTCATGGTCTATGCTTGTGTTCATGGTCAAGCGTAGTCAAGCCAAGCCAAGCCAAGTCTTTGTTTATTTTTCTATTCCGTTAATGTTAATAAAACTGCACTTGGGTTCGCCAAGCTCGCCTTCAGTGGACTCCATTACAGAAAGCTAGACCGATAATAATGAATCCAGCAGGTTTACTGCATTTAAGCCAGGGGAATCATCCTCTTGAAGATTACATGGAGGAATTTTGTGGACTGTGTCACGTGGTGGGCCTAAATTAATTTTAATTGAAGTGGCTCTGAAGGACATTTTTCGAGCCGGTTTAGAAGAGCACTTGGCTTACCTCATTCCTGACAATAACCCTCACTGGACTCTATGCCAATATATTGACTCTGCAATTTTGTTGAGTGGTTCTACATTTACTGTGGGAATTGCGGATGAGGGACTCCGCAATCCTGCAGTACCTGCCACGCCAGTGCCTGTTCATGTCATGTCTGTCATACCAGAGTCTGTTCATGTCATCTTAGCCACACCAGAGGCTCTTCACGTCATGGCCGCCACACCAGAACGTGGGGGGGTTTGTATAATACTCCCGGCCACGGAGGCAGCATGTCATGTCTAGATTTGGTTTTGTTTAATGTTCATGGTTCATGTCTTATTTTTTTTGTCATGATTATTCCCTTGTCCTCATGGTCCATGAATAATCATGTCAATCATGTGCTTCCCTGGTTTCATGTGTTATGTTCTTATTGGTTCATTGTTTGATTATTCACAGGTGTTACTTGTTAGTCATTAGTCTCTGTGTATATATAGCCCTCATGTTACCATGTTGGTGAGTTTATGTTCATGTCTATGTTTCTGTTCATGGTCAAGCTTAGTCAAGTCAAGCCAAGTTTGTTTACTTTTGTATCTCGTTCACATTAATGTTAATAAAACTGCACTTGGGTTCGCCAAGCTCGCCTTCAGTCGACTCCGTTACAAGCTTACATTACCAATGGGATAACAAAATACGAAAGGTAATTGTGACTTTTTCCCTTGCAATTGCAAGCTTATATCTCACAATTCAGGCGTTTCTGAAGAGAGTTTTTCTCAGAATCTTGATGACTTATAATTGCGAGTTTACGACTCATATCAGAGAACTCAAAAAGGCTGCTTTTAATTAAAAAATAAATAGAAAAATAAATAAAACAATCATCTACATCTCAAATATTATTAACTTTGCTTGGGCAGTGGAGGATTTAAAAAAAGAAAGCGCATTGCAGACAAAGCTCTGTATTTATTATGCTCATCTGAGAAGTCCAGTGAGCACCTCATTTAACACAATCCCTCCAGCTAGTATAAGTAGCATGAAGAAAACTGCAAGTCCTCGACGAACAACCAGCTGTTTCGTGGACAAAACCGTGCCAACAGTAACTTTTCTGCTAGCATCTGTTATTCCTCCTCCTCGTTTACTGAGTCCTTCCAGGTCTGTGGTTGCATCTGTCTGGCCTTCTTCAGTGAGCTGGGACTCTTCTGGCACTTCTGTACAATAATCGGTCAGTCAATACAAGCCCATGATGAAAGAAACATTTTTTGTTCATCATTAAGGTCATCATATACAACAGACAGAAAGTACCTTCTGTGCAGCCCTTATTTTCCATAGCATAAGATTCATCTTTGGTCTCAGGGGCTTGAACTCCTGCTCTGATCAAGGCCTGAAAATAAGAAGACTAGAATAGATCATCTGTCCAAATAGACTATATATGGATGAGGAAAAATGGCCCACCTCTTGAGTCACTTTTTTCCAATCCAGTTTGCAAATGAGGATGATGAAGAACAAAGACTGTAGGAAAACACACCCAAAAAACCCAATCCACAGACCTAACAACAGAGAGAAGAGACATGAGGAGATTGATGGAGGTGTTCAGTGGGGCACTTGAGTTTAATAAAGTGTTATGGTTATTTCAACAAAGCTGCTGAGAATGTTTCCATTTTACCACGTGTTTGCAAGTCACCTACCGATTATGCCCATGCTGAGAGCAAACATCAATGACACTCCAATTGGGAATCCCACAAAATAATATCCCACAATGTTACAAAGAGCACCAAGCAGCTGCTTTCCTGCACCTCTGACAATGCCACCTGTAATCGCCTACAGACAGAAAAACAAACCTTATTATTATTGTCAAACATTCACAATACCTGAAGTGATCTGAAATGAAAAATAAAGACTGAAAGCACCTCACAGAAATCAAAATATCACCACACACTTTTTTTTCTCTTATCATTTTCAGTTTATTTAAACTGTTCAAGGCTATTTGTTAAAAAGATATATATATTTTTTTTGCTTTTCACTAAAAATAGTAAAAAACCTTCCCAAAATGTTTGTGATTTATGATTGATTTATGCTAAAAAACAATATACCAGTGGGGTAATAAACTTAATTCCAGATAAATTCTCTAGATTCTTAATATCTATACAATTTTGCTTCTTAAAGTAAATGTATATTTGCAGATGTTCAGATATTTCTACTGGAAAATTGTCAATGTAGATCTTTTTTTCTAATGCAGTTTTTAATTAAAAATAATAACTCGGCAACACTTTATTTTGATGATCCCAACATTCTGTTGACTATTAGTAACTTTGCACCTCAACAGAATGTATTAAAGGGACCATCAAAATAAAGTGAAACCAAAAACTCTTACCGCAATGGCATCAAATAGATGAAAGAAGCCATACATGATCATGACCTCTGATACTCTAAGCACTATTTCCCTGTGTGTGAGAGAGCAAGAGTTCAGTACACATATCAGATGTTAACGGTTTTAAAGCTTCAATGGCTATCAATGACACTCAATGTTTACATTCACCCAATGCAATTATAATGAGATTAATATTTATGTAGCTCTTTTATTTTTATTTTTTACTAGAGCTGCCATAATGCATGTTGCAGTTTCTCCCATTCATATTAATACAAGTGAATCCTTCCAAATACCAAATACCCAATCTACAATGTTATATTGCTTTTTAGTAAAGTAAATCTCTTACTCTTCTGTGGTAAATATGTATCCAATAACATCTTTGGTACTTCCAATAATGATTGCAACCACACAAGAAACAAGTACTAGAAAAAAACACACCAGGGAAACCAAATAGCACTTAACTTTACAATAATAATAAAACAGTCATAAGCGATATTTTTATCTTATAGCAAAGCTGCTGATGAATAGACTACATACGTCCGCAGATTAAAGACACTTTAGCAGACAGCTTGGCTTGTTCTGCGTTTCCAGCTCCAAGAGCATTTCCCACCCTCACACTGGCTGCCACTGCAAATCCCAGAGGAAACTGAATGACAAAGAGAAAACAGTGACTTGTGTTCAAGCTAATTGGTCTACTTTAACCAAAGGATATAATCAAATATAATTTATCACAGATGTTCAGAAACAGAACTTTTGACTGCTGGAGCTTTTAATATGGTTCTGCTTCCCTTTATTTCAAAAGCAATGTTTTTTGTTGGGTTGTTTTTTTTTTTTTGGGTCAAACTATGAAAACTTTCACATTTTACATTTTAGTTATTTCTAGGTCTATATTTAATAATCACAATTCTAGAATAGATTAAGGCTGTGGTTCCCTTTCAGTCAGTCACGTTCGTCGTACGTCGGAACTGACCGACGAATTGGGGATCATTTTCAGAGACCAATCTACTTTGAGTGTATAAAAACAAGCCAATAACGTTGGCATGCGGTCCACGCACCGCCCCGCAGTGCGGGTATAAATACGGAAGTGGAATACTGCATCCTCGCTTTCAACTTCGGAGCCGAACGGTTTGCAGTTCAAGCTGTTTCTACGAAGAGTGTTTTCACTACGAGCCTTTGAGGAAGATTGCTCTCTTACCTGGTGCTGGCGTGACGGTACGATTCAGCGAGTGGCCACTGCAACGTGCACTGTTTCTGTGTTGGTTGGTTGGGCGTTTCCATTTGTTGAGTGCTCACACGCGGGCTTGCACTATCGGACTGCTGTGAGCCGCGGCCATCTCCCTGAGTGCTTCAGCACTTCTTAAAGAGCATTTCCCTTCCTAAAAGAGCAACACGGTTTGACCCTGCGTCTTTTTCAAGATGTCATTCAAACCGTGTGTTTCTGGATGCCGTCGGTTTCTGTCCCCAGTTGACGGTCATGATCGCTGTCTCACGTGTTTGGGCGTTCAGCACGCTGAGGCGGCGCTCGTGAATGACTCATGTTCCCACTGTCTCTTTCGGGCTTCCGGCTGAGGATATGATCTCGATAGCTGCATCGGAGGACGAGCTAATGGGCTCTGGAGATGAGGATTCGGCTGCGTTGCCCCCTTCGGGTGTGGTAGCGTTGCCCGAGTCAGATCCAGAGCTTACGTCTATGCTTTCCCGGGCTGCCGCGAGTCTCGGGCTCGAGTGGAACCCTCCACCGTGTCCCGAATCCTCACGGCTGGACGATTGGTTTCTCGGGACGGCCCGTGCTGGTTCTCAGCGCCCCGCCCCGGTACCTTTCTTTCCGGAAGTGCATCAGGAGCTCACGAAGTCATGGACGGCGCCCTATAGCGCCAGAAACCGATCTAGTGACTCCTCCCTCCTCACTACCCTCGATGGTGGCGCGGCTAAGGGATACGTGGGGATTCCCCCAGTCGAGCGGTCCGTGGCGATGCAACTGTGTCCCAGGGCGGCTGCGGACTGGCGGGCTAACCCGCGTCTTCCCTCCCGGGCATGTAAGTTCTCGTCCAACCTAACGGGCAAGGCTTACACAGCCTGCGGGGAAGCCGCGTCATCTCTGCATGCCATGGCGCTCCTGCAGGTCTACCTGGCCAAAGCGCTAAAGGATCTGCACGAGGGTAGTTCCGACCCAGGCACTGTGACGGACCTCGCCCTCCAGGCGACGAAAGTCACTGCACGCTCCCTGGGTCGAGCGATGTCACTCTGGTGGTCCAGGAACGCCACCTGTGGCTAAACTTGGCAGACATGCGCGAGTCCAACAAAGTTCGGTTCTTCGATGCCCCTGTCTGTCAGGCCGGCCTCTTCGGCGACGCCATCAAGAGCTTCGCCCAGCAGTTCTTAGCGGCCCAGAAGCAGACCGAGGCGATCAAAAACATCCTGCCTCAGCGACCGGCTGCAGCGCCTCCGCCTGCTCGTCGCCGAGGGCGTCCCCCTGCGTCTGCCTCCGCCCCTGCCAACCCCTGGTTACGACCAATCTTGGACCTGCTTGTCCTGAATCGGGCCCTGCACAAGCTTCTGTTCAGGATGTTAACGCAGAAAAGCATTTTCGAATGCATCCGTCCCCGAGATTGGTTTGCAGCGATCGACCTGAAGGACACGTACTTTCATGTCTCTATCCTTCCTCGACACAGACTGTTCCTACGCTTTGCGTTCAAGGGGAAGGCATATCAGTACAAAGTCTTGCCCTTCGGGCTGTCCCTGTCGCCCCGTGTTTTCACGAAAGTCGCAGAGGCAGCCATTGTTCCGCATCCTCAACTATCTCAATGATTGGCTCATACTCGCCCAGTCTCAGGAACAGTTGTGCGAACACAGGGACCTGGTGCTCCGTCACCTCAGCCTGTTGGGCCTTCGGGTCAACCGAGAGAAGAGCAAACTCTGTCCCACACAGAGGATCTCTTATCTCGGCATGGAGCTGGACTCCACAGCTCACAGAGGAGTGAGTCCGGTCAGTGTTGAAATGCTTGAATACGTTCAAAGGCAGGACAGCGGTCCCACTGAAATATTTTCAGAGGCTCCTGGGGCATATGGCATCTGCAGCCGTGGTAACGCAGCTCGGATTGCTTCATATGAGACCGCTTCAGCACTGGCTTCATGGCCGGGTCCCGAGATGGGCGTGGCAGAGCGGCAAGTACCGGGTCCCAGTTACTCTGTACTGTCGCCAAACCTTCAGCCCGTGGTCAGACCCTTCGTTTCTACGGGCGGAAGTGCCCTTAGAACAAGTGTCCAGGCATGCTCTGGTCTTCACGGATGCCTCATCCACCGGCTGGGGGGCCACGTACAATGGGCATGCAGTCTCGGGTCTGTGGACGGGGCCCCAGCTGCATTGGCATATCAATTGCCAATGCAGCTGGGGTACGTCTTGCTAGCAGTACGTCTTGCCCTAAGCCGCCTCAAAAAGCCGCTTCAGAGCAAGCACGTACTGGTCCGTATGGACAGCACTGCAGCCGTTGCATACATCAACTGCCAGGGTGGTCTGCGCTCCTGTCGCATGATGCAACTCGCCCGCCGTCTCCTCCTGTGGAGTCAGAAGCATCTGAGGTCACTTCGGGCCATTCACATCCCTGGTGCGCTGAACCAGACAGCCGACGATCTCTCTCATCAGTCGACACCTCCGGGAGAGTGGCGACTCCACCCCTGGACCGTCCAGCTGATAAGGGACCTTTTTGGAGCCGCGCAGGTAGACCTGTTCGCCTCTCTGGACTCGAACCATTGCCAGTTGTATTATTCCCTGACCAGGGGCACCCTCGGCACGGATGCACTGGCGCACAGCTGGCCCCGGGAACTGTGCAAATATGCGTTTCCCCCAGTGAGCCTTCTCGCACAGACTCTGTGCAAGGTCAGGGAGGACGAGGAGCAGGTCTTGCTAGTTGCGCCCTAATGGCCCAACCGGACCTGGTTCCCCGAACTCACACTCCTCTCGACAGCCCCTCCCTGGCCGATTCCCCTGAGGAAGGACCTGCTTTCTCAGGGATGGGGCACTCTATGGCACCCGCGTCCAGACCTCTGGAAACTCCATGTCTGGTCCCTGGACGGGACGCGGAGGTTCTAGGTGGCCTGCCCCAAGCGGTGGCAGACACCATTGCTTCTGCTAGAGCCCCCTCTACGAGGCGCCTCTATGCTCTGAAGTGGAACCTATTCATTGAGTGGTGTTCTTCCCGCCGGGAAGACCCTCGAAAGTGTTCGATTAGTGTCGTGCTTTCTTTCCTGCAAGATAGGCTGGAGCGAAGGCTGTCTCCCTCCAACCTTAAAGTGTACGTTGCGGCAATAGCAGCGTACCACGATGCAGTTGAAGGTAAGTCCTTGGGAAAGCACTACCTAATCGTCAGGTTCCTCAGAGGTGCGAGGATGCTAAATCCTCCTCGTCCACACTCGATACACTCTTGGGATTTAGCTCTGGTGCTCAGGGCACTTCAGAGCCCTCCCTTTGAGCCTTTGCAGTCTGTAGAGTTAAAAATTCTGTCCATAAAGACAGTACTCCTGACTGCATTGGCCTCCATCAAGAGGGTAGGGGACCTACACCGACTTTCGGTCAACAAATCGTGCCTAGAGTTCGGGCCGGCCAACTCTCACGTCATCCGGCCCGGATACGTGACCAAGGTTCCCACCACTCCCTTCGGGGACCAGGTGGTGAACCTGCAAGCGCTGCCCTCGGAGGAGGCAGACCCAGCCCTGGCTTTGTTATGTCCCGTCCGCGGTCTTCGAGCTTACGTTGACCGGACTCAAAGCTTTAGGACCTCAGAGCAGCTCTTCGTCTGTTACGGAGGCCAGCAGAAGGGAAAAGCAGAGGTTAGCCCACTGGATAGTAGATGCTATCGTCTTAGCGTACCAATCGCAAGACGTGCCTTGTCCGTTCGGGTTGCGAGCACACTCAACTAGGAGTGTGGCCTCCTCCTAGGCGCTGGCTCAAGGCGTCTTGCTGACAGATATATGTAGAGCTGCGGGCTGGGCGACACCTAACACGTTCGCTAGATTCTATAGCCTTCGTGTAGAGCCAGTATCTTCCCGTGTACTCACCCCCAGTGGCCGGTAGGCGCGAACTGCCCGTTCTTGTGTCGGCTTGCAACGCCACTCCCGCCCTCTGGGCCGGATACATGCGTTTATTGTCTCCAGTTGTGTTCCCCAGAAATGGCTAACCCTGTCGAGCTCCTCCGTCACCCCTTCGGTGTCAGACGTTGCGGCCGTCTGACGCCAGGCCTGCACCCGTATGCTTGTGGAACGTGTGTGTAGGCTGGGTTCCATATGTAGCGGTCCCTACGGCGACCCCATATGTGTATTCTCCACGGTACCCGCTTCCCTACTCGGCTAGCCCCGTGTCTTTCCCTTGACAGAGCTCGCTCTGTTGCCTCTGGTGGTGTTCTTTCCCCCCTGGGACCAGGTTGGATCCACCCCAGAGACTGCCATATGTAGCACTACCCTGCTAGGTTAGTCCTTATGAGTATTCCACCTCTCCTCCCCTGGAGGATGTGGCTCCGCAGCGTTTCACCTCCCTGAGACGGGCACGCTTTCCCAGCGTTATCCAATAGTCACACTGAGTGGGTCTTGCAGAAACAGCAGTGATGGACCTTCCCTGCTTGGAGCCCTGACTCCTGCTCCAACCTAGGAGAACTCCAGCGAGCTCAAGCAGGGCGCTGGAAGGGCCAGCCTCCCTGGCGTGTTGGTAGGGATCCCCAATTCGTCGGTCAGTTCTGACGTACGTCGAACGTGACCGACTGAAAGGGAACGTCTCGGTTACGTATGTAAACCCTCGTTCCCTGAAGGAGGGAACGGAGATGTACGTCCCATCGCCAGGTGCTGTGCTTCCGCTGAAGGGCTCAGTCACTCGGCTCCTCAGTTGGAAAAGCGAGGATGCGGTATTTCACTTCCGTATTTATACCTGCGCTGCGGGGCGGTGCGTGGACCGCATGCCAAGGCTCGTTTTTATACACTCGAAGTAGATTGGTCTCTGAAAATGATCCCCAATTCGTCGGTCAATTCCGACGTACGTCTCCGTTCCCTCCTTCAGGGAACGAGGGTTACATACGTAACCGAGACGTTACTTTGTTTCACATCAAACAACCCTCTTCTATGGTGGCCGAGAGAGGTATTATTTTGCATTAAAAAAATATTATTAATAAATTATTTGCATGTGTTGTGAGTATTTGCAGCGCGTTTCTGTATTTGCATGTGTTGTGGACTTTTGCAGCGCGTTTCTCTATTTGCATGTGTTGTGAGTATTTGCAGCGCGTTTTTGTATTTGCATGTGTTGTGAACTTTTGCAGCGCGTTTCTGTATTTGCATGTGTTGTGAACTTTTGTAGCTCATGTGTTGTCAAACTAAAGATGTTTTCTTTATTTGCTGGTGTTTCACCGTACTCTTCCCTATGAGGAAAAATTAGCATCACACAGCTGCATTCCTGTGTAAGTTCAAAATATGCAAGATTGCTACTATCAAGATCTAATACTAGGATAACAAAGTACTATTTGCAAATGGAAAATTACACTGTAAGTACTGAATGTAGAATAACAGAAATGCAACACATCTTAGTTCCACAGTTCTGTCAACAGGTTTCAATTTCAGTTTATCTTTCGTAATGCTAATATCTTGACCCATTGACCAGCAAACAGCTGGTGCTGCTGGGTGTGAGAAGATCCTCAAACCAGTACAGGTGTACAGTTTCGTTTTTGTTACAGGTTAGACCGCATAACCTTTGTAAACCTACCATATATGCAATACAGGCCAGCTCATACACAACAGACTGGGCTCCCAGCTCAGCCTCACTGATGAGCCCTACAGTGACAAAATACATGAAGATCGCAAATATATTCATGCCACAAAGCAAATTGAATGGCATAAAAACACATAGTTTGCAAACCCGCCAGGAATCCACCAATCTCATATGTCCACCACTCCACACAAAGCATGAGCATGCTGGGAAAAGCCAAGTGAATGAAGGCGCCCCATTCCTGCAGACAGTCACGAGACCAACCTAATGTGAGACAGAGATGGAGATCAGCAAGAAAGATATGACGGTTTCAACACTGAGTATCTATGAAGGCAGTATGTTATAACATGAACCATGACTCATCAGAAACCTTTCAGTGAACTCTTCTCCACACTATCTTAAAGAGTCACATAGTAAACTACTTTCTGGTCACATATTAAAAAAGAAATCAGCATGCTTTGCACCAGGACACAAAACTGTTACATATTGCTCATGTGAATGATGCAATCATCTTTTAAATAATTATTCAATACTAAAACAATTTTCAAATAAATAAAAGTTGTGTAATTCATGGAATAAAAAGGATTTATTAAATTATCCCCTTAGCGTTCTTGTAAAATTTGCCTAAAACGCCTAGAAAAAGGCATACCCAAAGTAAATTGCATGCTGTTCTTGAACCATTTTGAGTATATGCATGGTTTTAGTCTCTTTTGAAAGGTGACACTCTGAGGGTTGTTCCTAAACAGTTAGAATCACTGTAGTCTTACTGGTATTGAGTAATAGAACTTTGAACACACTGAAAAAGGAAAAAATAAAATTCCGCCAACATTTTTTTTGTAAACAGATGCCTGCAGATGACTATAACTGGGAAATTAGCTGGAAAACACAATGGAATCACAGCCTTATCAAGTCCAATTTCAAATTTGATAATACCTTAGAAAATATGTGTTTTACACATGTTTATCTAAGTTTATGTCCAGGCACTTCCCAGAAAAGGCCACTTGGAGACTCCAAATGACCCTTTGTAACCATTGACACATAAAATGCTGCTATTATTGAATGCTTTAATAATTACAGTCATAATTTTGGGCTATAATTAAAGGTTACACTTAGAGCTATTCTACCCCTTATCCAGATTTACTGTCAATAACTGCTGACACATAGTAACTGCAACAAACACATTATAGTGTTTTTTTTTCCAGTTCTTGAAACTAAACTTTGTGCAAATAAAGACAAAACAAGTGCTATGGTATTAAAACACTTTAATATTAGAACTCACACTAATATATATATATATATATCAAACTATTTACACAATTTACTCCCTCATCCTCTGCCTCTTGGCGTTCTCTCTGGGAAGGTGGGGGATGGGGCTTCTCTCCAGAGGTGCTGTCATGTCCCTGAGTATATAGCTTTTTCTGATTCAGTGTCAGATGATTGTCTGTGATATAAAAAACAAAGAAATAAATAATTTACAAAACATTTACATCTTTTCTGTATTCTAGTATTTTTTACATGCTGTATTCTGCTTTTCTGTATTATACAATTTTTTACATGCATATAAACAAACATGCACACAAACAACCAGACATATACACCAGGGGGGTATTCCAGAAAGAAGGTTATGTGACATACCTGGGTATGTTTAAAAGTAAGTAAGCGGATAACCTCAACTTTCCAAAAATGGAGGTAACTTTCAGGGTATGTAAGTAGCCATAGCAACTCACTCTCTGAACATAGCCTGCTCCTAAGCAGGTTATGTTCCAGGGTTAGTTTGCTTAAGAGGTATTCAGATGTGTGTTATATAATTAATATAGTTATATTAATATAACTAAATTTGCTGTATAGTTACAGTTATATAATATACAATATTGTGGTGACCCACAAGTAAGACTGAAAGAGACATTCACCAAAGGACTGTACATTTAAGGGAGAGGGGTTCTGAGATACTGTTTTTCTGGGTTAACGTTGTGTGGCTGTTGTTGACATCACTCGCTGTACAGTTTTGTTTTTTGATATATTGAAGTGGAGAGTAAAGCCGACTCGACGCATCTCTGTCTCTTGTCTCCTCACTTATAGCACTCCACATTATTATATATTAATTCTAAAGCACTATTATAACAAGGTAATATTTAAATGTTAATTAAATTCAAATATATGTATTATTTATTTAATTGTCATCTCACACATGGATCTGCATTCAATTAATTAGCATCAAATAAACAATATAATCCTTATTCTCTGAATAAAGATTACTTATTAAACGAAAATATTGAAAAAAATGATTGCACAGCCACCAAATAGGTGGCAATGTGCACTAAGTAGGTTATGTACAGAGGTTAGCAGGAAGGAACACATCAAAACACAAACACATACCTCAGTACATGCAGTAAAATATGTTATATAATATAATAAAACACTTACTTGTCGAGAGTGACATCTCCCCCATCCAAAACATCTCCTCTGCTACCGAGTCAATGGATCAAAACATCGCTCTTCTTCGGAAACTTCATCCTCCGACTCATCAGTCACGCCGAGTACATTGTTCAACAACTTCTCCAAGTTAGAAGTTTGTTTTCTCCCGTTCTCTTTGGCATTCCCCATGTAACCTTCTTTCACCCGCGAACTCTCTCCAGGCGCTCTTTACGCACGGACGCGGCACTCACTCTGATCGTTTACGCACACACTTAAGCACTACAAAGGTCAAATCCTCCCACTAAAACTACATATTAATCTTTTCAGAAGTTCATTGGCTATCAGATGAGAAAGTCATTCACAACCTCTGATGCAATTGGATCGATCTACTGTCAATCAAAGAAAGGGAGGCACCATCCTTCATCCTGGGCACTCTTTGGCTATTGCCAGAGATTGTCTTAATATAGGGAGATAAGAGGGTCTGTATCTCAAAGGGAGACACTTACATCAAATTCAAAGGGATGTTAAAAATACAAGGGTTGGAAGTGGAAATAAGAGAGAAGAAATGGTGATATCTAGGTTTAGATTGGGACATTGTTTATTAAATAAAACACTTAAGTTAATAGGGAAACATAATAATGGAATGTGTGAGGGATGTCACGAAGAGGAGTCAGTAGAACGTAGTTTTGAGATGCAGTAGGTATGGAGCACAGAGAGAGGTGATAAGGATTAAGCTGAGGGAGATAGGGGTGCAGAACATCACATTAATAGGGTTATTAAGCACAGATCATAGGGCACAGACAATAATTCTTATGAAATTCTTAAGAGAAACTGGGGTTTTTAATAGGATAGGAAGAAAAGTAGTATTGAGGAGGGTTAAAAAAGTATTATTGTTATTAATTAATATATAGTGAGACAGGGATGAGGTGTGTGTGTGGGGTATGTGTGTGTGGGGGTGAAGGAGGGTGAGTGGGTGATTTAATCTGTAAACCTATTTTCTGATCCACACTCCGGAGCAGAAGGGGGCGGTAATGCACCAATAAGCTGGATGCCAACAGCCGTAAAATAGAAAGAAGAAGAAGAAGGGTCTGTATCTCTTACTATTGGAGAGAGCGTAACGGCTAGAGTGGGTAGAAGGGGAGTGTGGTGGCAACAATGGGGTGTGACTGAAGCGGAGATGGAAGGAAATGACGCTGCTTCTGGTAGCGATTCGTAAAAATGGAAGGAGGATTGTTTGGGGAGGATTTTGAAGGAGGTAGAAATAGTAGATAGACCATTGTGGAGAATATGAAAAGGAAGAAAACTGGAAGTCAGGCATCTGAATCGGATAACGAAAGGGGACAACAACAAATAAAGGAAAAAAAGGACGAATATAAGGTAATGATGAAATTTCTGAATGAATCAATGAATACACTAAACCCAATAAAAGTAACAAAAGCATTAAAGGAAGCAGTGGGTAAAATAGAAAGTGCTAAGGTTGTGCGAGATGGGAAATTACTGATATTCTGTAAAGACAGTAAACAGCAAAAAAATGTGGCCGGCCTAAAAACTGTGATTGGTAAAAAAGTTGCATGTACAATAATGGACGTAAGGAAATGGATTAGAGGTGTCATTACAGGAGTTTCTACAAATGTATCGGTTGAGGATATAAAGAGAAATATGTCAGGGGCATCAGTAATGGATGTTAAGCGACTGAAATATGTCAGAGATAACGAGAAAATGGACAGTCTTTCAGTAATGATACAGTTTCATGAGGAAAAACTCCCCAATAGAGTGTAGAATTTGTTAGTTATGTTGTACGTCCGTATGACCCTCCTCCAGTTAGATGTTAGAAATGTCAGAGATTTGGGCATGTGGCTGCGGTTTGTAAAGGTAAACAACGCTGCGCAAGATGCGGAGGTGAACACGAATACGGAAAATGTGGAAACGGAGTGAATCCGAAGTGTTGCAATTGTGGAGGGGCCCATAGTGAGGGGTACGGTGGTTGCCAGGTTAGGAAAGAGGCAGAAAAAGTTCAAAATGTAAAAGTGTCAGAGGGATTGCCTTATGCGGATGCAATCAAAAGTGTGCGGAGAGAAGAGCAGCAGAAAGAACGAAAGGATTCTGAGAAAACAGTGATAAACTCATGTGATAATCACTGTAGAATAAATGACAAAACAATGGTAGTTGATAAAACATAATTTATTGCTTTTTTATGGCTGAAGTGATTAATTTCTCTGCGCAAACAGAAAGCAGATCTGAAAGGATAAGAATAATAATAAGAGCGGCTGGAAAGTACTTGGAAATTGAAGGAATAACGGTTGAACAAATAAACGAGATGAATAACTCTCAAGCCCCATGTGGAGCTGGATCTTAATGGTTTTTATCCTACTGCAATGAAATGCAAGAAGCTTAATAGCTAACGGACAAGAGTTTAAAATTTTTATAGATGAATTAGAAAATAAACCACATATAATTTGTATTCAAGAGTCATGGCTCAAACCTCACCTGAGTCAGGGTTATACGGCGTTACGTAGGGATAGCATAGGCGGAAATGGTGGAGGGGTAGTTACTCTTATTAAATTAGGATTAGGTTTTAGGAAAGTGGAAATAAATTCTGAACATGAAGCACTAGTGGTGGAGGTGTGGATTGGGGAACAGAATATGAGAGTAGTTAATTTTTATAATCCTTGTAAGAAATTAAATAATGAAATATTAAGTAAAATTGGTACTGGAATAAGTATACGGAGTGGTGATTTTAATGCTCACAGCACATTATGGGGAAGTAGGTGTACATACCAAAATGAAAAAGTTGTGGAAGATTGTCTGTATTTGGAGAACCTAATATGTGTTAATGATGGAAATGTAACAAGAATGGATATGGCATCAGGAGAAGTTCAGTTTTAGATTTAGCTTTTATGTCTCAAAATCTAGCTAGAATTAGTGATTGAAGAGTATTAAATAATACTCTAATGGGAAGTGATCACTTCCCTATAATATGTAAATTAGGGATTGAAGTAGATTTACCAAATAGAGAAATTATACCCAGGTGGAAATTCAAAACAGCAGATTAGAGTATTTTTAAGGAAAAAAAGTGAAAAAATAGAGTCCCTGAGTCCTATTCTCCTACGTTTACCTCCAAGATTTACCTTCATTCTCCACGATCATCTGTCTAAAGATGAGGTGTGTGCATCCAACCTGGAACCTTTTATTCTCCAGTGCACATTGACCCTGGAGATGCAGCCACACTTATATCCCACCGAGAGAGCGAAGATCGCCTATGTTATTTCCTTGCTGTCAGGACAAACGCGCTTCAGTGGACCGAGACGATCTGGCACCACGCTGGTACCGTAACCCAGTCTCTGAAGAATTTCCTTGATCATTTCCGGGAGGTGTTTGGAAGACCAATCGGTGATTCATCAGTCGGTGAGAAACTTTATCACCTCCGTCAAAGAAAACCTGTTAATGAGTATGCACTTCAGTTTCGTACCCTTGCTGTGGCCAGTGGATGGAATGAGCGCTTGCTCCTGACATATCGGCAAGGACTTGATCCTTTGGTGCGGCTGCAGCTCGCTGCATACGACGATACCATCGGCCTCGAACGTTTCATCCAGCTGTCCATTAGAGTCGCCAGTCATATGCAGTCGTGTTACGAAGAACACCAGGGTCAGAAATCCTCCTACCATCGCCAGCCAGAGTCCATCAGTGCTCCAGAACCAGGTTATGAACCCATGCAAGTTGACATGACAAGATTAACCCCTGCTGAGCGACAGATGTGGCTGACCCTGGGGCTGTGCTTGTACTGTGCTGCAGGTGGACATATAATTGCCACCTGTCCTATTCGTCCACCACGGCCCATGGTGAGTGTAGTGAATACTCCTACTGTAAATTTAAAGCCTCTTACCACTGAAGTTATTCTTACTGAAGCCAATGTTTCCCTTCCAGTCCATGCCCTCCTCGATTCTGGGTCAGCTGGGAATTTCATCTCCTGGACCCTCTGTCATCAGCTCAAGCTCCCGAAGACCGCCACCCCGACCAGCTACCAAGTCTAATCCATAACGGGAAGACCCCTGAGCAAAAGACAAGTTCGTTACAGTGTCGGTCTTCTGCCCCAAGAAAGCCTCTCTGCTGCCTCCACATGGGACTGCGCCATTGACTTGATTCCGGTTGAGCCAGTGCCCCGCGTTGAAGATATATCATCTGTCTCTTACCGAGCAGAAGGCCATGGAGGAGTACGTAGAAGAGGCACTTCAACAAGGTTACATCCGCCCTTCTACGTCCCCTGCTGCTTCGAGTTTTTTCTTTGTGGCCAAGAAGGACGGAGGCTTGCGGCCTTGTATTGACTAACGTTCACTGAACAAGATGACTGTCAAGTTCCGTTATCCACTTCCCCTCGTCCCAGAAGCTTTGGAACATCTCCGCGGAGCCTCTGTATTCACCAAGTTGGACCTCCGCAGCGCATATAACCTCATCCGGATACGTGAGGGGGACGAGTGGAAGACAGCATTCGTGACCCCTACAGGTCACTTTGAATATCTTGTCATGCCCTATGGACTGGTTAACGCCCCCTCCGTATTCCAGGACTTCTGAGAGAGTACCATCTGTTCCTCAAAGCTGAAAAATGCTCCTTCCATCAAACCTCAGTGCAGTTCCTTGGATACAACATCAGCAGTCAAGGCATCCAAGATGGATGAGGGGAAGGTGGAAGCAGTAAGGAACTGGCCTACTCCACGACCATAAAGGAACTCCAGCGTTTCTTAGGCTTTGCGAACTTCTATCGACGGTTCATCCAAGATTACAGCTCCATCACCTGTCCCTTGACAAACCTATTGAAGAACAAGCCCAAGTCTCTGTCCTGGTCACCATCTGCTGCTACAGCATTCCATCAGCTGAAGACCACCTTTACTAGGGCACCGCTCCTAGTTCATCCGGATCCCGATAGACCGTTTGTCGTGGAGGTGGACGCTTCAACTACCGGAGTAGGAGCGGTGCTATCTCAGCAGCAGGGGATCCCAGCCAAACTCCATCCACGCGCATTCTTCTCTAAGAAACTCAGCCCGGCGGAGATGAATTATGACATCAGCAACAGGGAACTTCTTGCCATCAAGTTAGCCCTGGAAGAGTGGAGGCATTGGCTGGAGGGTTCTCACCATCCCTTCACTGTTCCCCTGGTCAGGAGAACCTTCTGATGTCCTTTCTGTTGATCACTGGTTCCGAGAGAGCGAGAGGGTCTGGGACGCAGCTCACCATCGGCTTCAGCAGGCAGTCCGCAGGTGGAAGATCACAGCTGACCGTTGACTTTCTATTACACTCACATCCGTTGGATTCAAAATCTCCATTGAGTGTCTACTCACCTGTTGAACTGCTTGTTGCCCCGTGCTGTTTCAATAAACTCTGTTTACTATTCCTCTTTGTGTTCTGAGTATACATTCCATAACAGCAATAAGGGATAGAAACCGTGCATTAAGAAAAGTAAGGAAATCATTTATATTCAATGATTTTATTAAATATAAGAGAGCACAGGCTAAGGTAAGGAAAGTGATAAGATGCTAAAAGAAAACATTGGAGAGAATTTTGTGGTACTATAGGGGAAAAAATAGCCATAAGTGATTTATGGGGAATGATCAGGAAGATGGGTGGAATACAAAGATGTAATAACCTTCCTGTTTTAATTAGTGACGGAAAGCAAATTGTTTCTAATAGTGAAAAAGCAGAATAATTAGTAAGAACATTTATTAAAGTGCATAGTAATGGAAATATATCAAATGAAATGAGGAGGCAAAGGGAGCAATATTTGACAGAGAACCCAGAAATTTTGAGGAGAAAAAATGTTTTTGGATCCTCTACGGAGGTATTACTTACTCTGTTTGAACTGAAACAAGTGTTAGTTGGATTGAAACATACTTCTCCAGGAAAGGATTAAGTATGTTATGAAATGATTAGAAACCTATAAGACATACCATTGAACATTATTTTAAGACTTTTTAATAGGATATGGACAGAAGGAAAGCTTCATTCTACTTGGAAACATGGAGTCATTGTTCCAGTAGTAAAGCCTGGTAAGGATCAATCTAACCCAAGTAATTATAGGCCTATAGCCTTAACATCAAATCTCTGCAAGATAATGGAAAGAATGGTTGCATCACTGCTAGTTTATGAGATTAAAAGTAAGCATCTGATGTATCCTCACCAAAGTACTTTCCAAAAAGGGAGAAATACAATGGATTCGGTTATATATCTAGAGACAGATATGAAACAGAAAAGCAATAGTAAATAAGGAAGTTTTAATTGGTGTATTCTTTCGATATTGAGAAGGCAAATGACATGATGTGGAAGGAGGGACTTTTAATGAAAATGGAGAAAATGGGAATTAAAGGAAGGATGTATAACTGGGTAATGGATTTTATGATGGATCGTACTATTCAGGTTAGGGTGAGATCCTCATATTCTAAAATTTACAGAATTGATAATGGTACACCTCAAGGTAGTGTCTGTAGCCCTATTTTATTTAATATTATGATCAATGATTGGAACAGGAATAGGAAAATCTTTGTATGCGGATGATGGGGCATTATGGAAAAGAGGAAGAAATGTTAAGATAGTTGAAGGAAAAAGGCAGGAGGTTATTAATGAAGTTGAAAAATGGGCTAACAGCTGGGGATTCAGATTCTCTATAAACAAAACTCATGTAGTATGTTTCTCAAGAAAGAAAAAAATAAAATAAATAAGTCTTTTTTTTGTTTGTTGTACAAACAGGTTTTAGAACAAGTTTCAGAAATCAAGTTCTTGGGAATTTGGATGGATTCTAAGGCAACATTTGGATTACATATTCAAAATATAGTAAATAAATGCAAGAAAGGAGCTAATATACTCAGATGTTTGGCTGGGATAGATTGGGGAGCTAACCGGACCTCATTAAGAAGAATATATAGTGCTGTAATAAGATCTACAATAGATTATGGCAGCATTGTTTATTCTTCCGCATCAGCATCGCAGATAAAAGGTTGAAAGAATACAGTCACAGGCTTTAAGAATTTGCTGCGGGGCTTTTAGAACATCTCCAGTTGCTGCATTACAGGTGGAAATGGGAGAAATGCCTTTGGTATATAGGTGGCAACAATTGAAAATGGTTTATTGGGTATCAGTAAAAGGGACACAAGAATAGTCACCCTGTTAAAGATGTTCTTAAGAACTGCTGGGAATATGAATATTCACAAGTAGCCAGTTTTGGATGGGATGCTAATAATGAGGCACAAAGAATGGGGATTTTAGAGTATGAAATTAATCTGACAATGGCAATATCAGCTATGCCTCCATGGTTATTACTACTGCAGCAGCTGTAAGCCCAGATTCAGGGTCTTTTGATCCATCAGTATATATTTGAGTACAAAAATGATACTCTTGATCTATATATTGTTTCACCAACAAATCTTTAGGAAACATTCTCCGATGGTCATTTATTTCTTCCGTCAAGCTTAGGTCGACCAATGGCATTGGGAATAACCATGAAAGCATAGCTGATATTGCCACATGAGGGAAACCGATAAGATCAGGTTCCTTAATTCCCCCGTGTTCCAGACTGGCCTCTTCGGCGACGCGGTAGAGAACTTCGCCCCAACAGTTCTCGGCCGCACAGAAGCAGACCGAGGCCATCAGTCACATCATGCCCCGGCGGTCAGCTGCTGTCTCCACCCCACTGCCGGTGACGGCGCCTCAGCCTGCTCGTCGCCGAGGGTGGCCACCTGTGTCTGCCCCCGCTCCTGCGTCGCAGCAGCAGCCTCCACCTAAGCAGCGCCGAGGAGCTGCAAGCAAGCAGGCCGCCCTGCCTGTCCAGGGCCCTGCCAAGAGGGGTCCCTTGTGTCCATGAGAGAACAGGGCATTCACATTCTCAACTATCTCGACGACTGGCTCATTCTATCACAGTCCAGGGATCAGTTGTGCGAACACAGGGACCTGGTGCTCAGTCACCTCAGCCAGTTGGGTCTTCGGGTCAACTGGGAAAAGAGCAAACTCGCCCCCGTGCAGAGGATCACTTTTCTCGGTATGGAGTTGGATTCGGTTGAACAGACGGCACGCCTCACAGAGGAACGTGTCCAGTCGATGCTGAACTGCTTGAACACGTTTCAAGGCAGGACGGTGGCCCCACTGAAACAATTTCAGAGGCTCCTGGGGCATATGGCAGGTGCAGCGGCAGTAACACCGCTCGGTTTGCTTCATATGAGACCGCTTCATTGGCTTCACGGCCGAGAGTGGCGACTCCACCCCCAGGCGGTTGAGCTGATCTGGAGATAGTTCGGAGAGACTCAGGCAGACCTGTTTGCCTCTCCAGAAATGTCCCACTGCCAGTTGTTTTATTCGCTGACCAAGGGAACACTCGGCACGGATGCACTGGCACACACCTGGCCCCGGGGTCTACGCAAATATGTGTTTCCCCCAGTGACCCTGTGCAAAGTCAGGGAGGACAAGGAGCAGGTCTTGCTAGTTGCGCCGTACTGGCCCAACCGGACCTGGTTCCCAGAATTGATGCTCCTCGTGACAGTCCCTCCCTGGCAGATTCCTCTGAGGAAGGACCTTCTTACTCAGAGACGGTGCACCCTGTGGCACCTGTGTCCAGACCTCTGGAAACTCCATGTCTGGTCCCTGGACGGGACGTGGAGGTTCTAGGTGACTTACCCCAAGAGGTAGTTAACACCATCACTTCGGCACGATCACCGTCAACGAGACAGGCTTATGCCTTGAAGTAAAACCTGTTCTTCGAGTGGTGTTCTTCTCGCCAAGAAGACCCCCGAAGATGTTCGATCACATCTGAGCTTTCCTTCCTGCAGCAGGGGTTGGAGCGAAGGCTGTCTCCCTCCACCCTCAAAGTTTATGCTGCCGTAATATCCACTTATCACGACACCGTGGAAGGTAAGATGGTTGGTAAGCACGACCTGGTCATCAGGTTCTTTGGGGGGGTGAGACGGTTAAATCCTCCTCGACCTCCCTCCATACCCTCTTGGGATCTTGCTCTGGTGCTCCGAGCACTTCAGAATGCCCCATTTGAGCCTCTGCAGTCGGCGGAGCTAAAGATTCTGTCTATGAAGACTTTGCTGCTGGCTGCACTGGCCTCTATGAAGAGGGTAGGGGACCTGCAGGCATTTTCGGTCGAAGAATCGTGCCTAGAGTTCGGGCCGGGTGACACCCACGTGGTACTGAGACCCTGGCCTGGCTATGTGCCCAAGGTTCCTACCACTCCCTTCAGGGACCAGGTAGTGAACCTGCAAGTGCTGCCCCCGGAGGAGGCAAACCCAGCCCTGGTTTTGCTCTGTCCCGTCCGCGCTCTACGACTGTACGTGGATAGAACTCAAAGCTTCAGGACCTCAGATCAGCTCTTTGTCTGTCACGGAGGCCAGCAGAAGGGAAATGCTGTCTCCAAGCAGAGGATGGCCAACTGGATAGTGGATGCCATCACCTTGGCTTACCAAGGTGTGCCCTGTCCACTCAGGGTGTGAGCACACTCGACTAGAAGTGTTGCATCCTCCTGGGCGCTGGCACGTGGCGCCTTGCTGTCAGATATCTGTAGAGCTGCGGGCTGGGCGACACCCAACACAATCGCTAGAGTGTCTGGCATCAGGCCTATTCCTGCTGAATCTTTGAGAACCGGTATTAGGCTGGCTATGTATGAGTGACCCTGCGGGGATCCCATATATTTTTCCACGGTCGCTCCTAAACGGAAGCCTGTGTCTTTCCCTTGGAAGAGCCCCCCCCTTCAGTAGGGTGGGAGCCCCCCTTGCTTGTGGGCTACGGCTCAGCAGTATATCCCACATAACTCCTTCGGGGTATGATGTGGGTTCTGCAGTGTTCCTTCCTACTAGAATGCACGCTTTCCCAGTGTTATCCAATAGTCACTGATTGGGTCATGCGAAACAGCAGTGATGGACTTCTCTGTGTGAGCCCCGTCTCATCATGTAAGAGAGCTCAGGAGACTCACACGGGGCACTGGAAGGGGCAGAGGCCACAGCACTTTGGTAGAGATTCCTATTCGACGGTCTCCCGACGTGGCGTCATAATTGCTGATGTCATAATTGGTCTACTGACCCAGTTTTTCTAACCACTTTAACTTTACCTCTTGCCATGTTTTGTGTCTGTATGTTTTATGTCCGTTTAATCTTGTCCGCGATTTAGTTATTAAAGTTTGACTCCCTGCCTGCAAACAAATTGTCACTTAAATGATCGATCTTGTTATGCGCTCTAAGCGCTTATGTTAATACAAAGGAAGAATTATTTTTCTGTGGCCATGAAAAATATCCTTTTCTTAGAATTAATTAATAATCAATACTGAACGTTCATAGGATGAACTGATTGATTGACTGCAATGTTAATGTAGCTACATCAAGTTAATCAATTTAACTGATTCAAATATTCATAATTAATCATAATGAATAATCATAATGAGTTATGAATAATTATTAATATTTCCCCTCTGAGCTAATTCGCTACATTTTTGGTGGAGAAACGCATCATTTTAAACAATTGTTTGCAGATGGACCCAGTAATCAATCATGTGTTGTTCCATAAACTTTATTAACATCATAAATGCACATACAAGTTCCTGATAAAATCAGCAAAACTATAGCTTAAGTGCGCCTTCCTGCAAACAGCAGAAAGTTACCAATGCTAGAATGCATGTTTAAATCATACGATAAGAAACTAACCTGAAATGATCTAAGAAATCATAATTTCAGTCGTTAAACGAGCGTAAGCCTTTTTCTGATGAAGAAATCCCAGATTAGCAGCATGTATAAACGGTAACTACCAGAATAAATGATCCTGATCGTGGGTGAAGAAAACATCACTTTCAGCCTTAAATGCATAAGTCTTTTCATGACAAAGAAATCTCAGATTAGCAGGATGAAATAACCTGTGTGACGAAGAAATCTCACTACAGTGTTTGTAATGCTGACTGAGCGATGCTCCTCAGTCATCGATCAAGGCCTTATTATTATTATTCGTTACGTCATCGTATTCATATTGATGCGTCAAACTGCTCATATGAGACAATTGCATCGAATTGGTGTAAATTCTAGCCTAGCTAACTAGAAAGTCACCATTGTCTGTGAAGTGATGTGCTGTTTTGATTTGTGAGTCACGACTGACCACGCTAGAGTTCTCAGTGCAGGCCCTCAGCGGGGTTCGAAAGTCTGTTCCCTTTCGGGTGGCGTTGTGGGCTGGCACTGGTCTCTTGGCAATGCATGACAGCAGAACGTGTGAGCAGACACTTCTGATAATCTGATAGCAGCACTCACGTCACAGGCCTGCGTGTAGCCAAAGCTAGCTTTTAAGCAAACCTACACGTATAAGTTAAAGCCCTCTACCTTAACTAAAGCTGTTAGCACCCTGCTAACACCTAGACAAGTTTAAGCATAGAGTGTAACGTTCGAACCAAAGACTACAGCCTTTGGGACCCTTTAGACTAAGGGACTTTGAACCACTGATGAGGGATCTGAAGCTTGTGAAGCTCTGAATCAAACGAATCCATTGAGTCACAAATGATTCACTGATTTGATTTGAAGCGCCACAATCCGGTGACCCCTGCTAGTCAGAACAGGAAGCGCAGCGAAAACTTATTGAAACATCTTTAACAAACCATTCACAAATGTTTGTTGAAGATGTAATCAATTAAAGACAATCAATGAACCATCTAAACATGAGGTTTCTTATAAGCGTGATATTTCAGTAAACTGTAGGGCTCATTTTGTGAAAGCTGGGTTAACCAGATAAGTAAGAGAATGTTAAATATGCCTCACTTTAATAAATCAAAAGCATCATCAAATGTGTCTAGATTTATAATTGATATACTAGCTCATATACAAATTATATATAGACATTGGTTCACGAGACCTAATGACAAACCATGGAAATTTGAAATCATTTTGAATCTTGTTTACTGAAATCACGTGACTTTAGCAGTTTGATGTGCGCTTTGAATCACTGATTCAAGACAAATGATTCATGCGAGTCCCGAAGCTTCACAAGACCCCGAGGCCTCAAAGGCACCCATCACTGGTTTAAGCCATTGTGCTTTTGTTTTGTGTGTGTTTGTTCTACTCCGACCTTATTCCTCCTCTGTGTTAATTTATTTTTACTTACTTTTGTTTAGCCTGAATATCCCTATTCAGCTAAGGTGGATTTGATTAAATTTCAAATTTAATTAAATCAACTTTTCCATTCACCTTTCCTTTTAGTTTTCTAGAGCTATAAGGAAATTCTAATTTCACTTTTATCCCTTCTCTATTTTTATTTTATTTCATTTACTTACTTTTGTCTAGCCTGAATATCCGTATTCAGCTAAGCTGAATTTGATTAAATTCCAAATTTAATTAAATCAACTCTTTTATTTACCCTTCCTTTTAGTTTTTCTAGAACTATAAGGAAATTCTAATTTCACCTTTATCCCCTCTCTATTTCTATTTAATTTCATTTACTTACTTTGTTTAGTCTGAATGTCCCTATTCAGCTAAGTTGAATTTGATTAAATTTCAAATTTAATTAAATCAACTTCTCTGTTTACATTTCCTTTCAGTTTTCTAGAGCCATAAGGAAATTCTAATTTCACCTTTATTCCTCCTCTATTTTTTATTTTATTTAATTTACTTACCTTTGTTTAGCCTGAATATCCCTATTCAGCTAAGTTGAATCTAATTAAATTTCAAATTTAATTATGTCAACTTGTCTACATACCTCTCCTTTTAGTTTCTAGAAGCTATAAGGAAATTCTTCTCTACCTTTACCTTATTTTAGTTACCTTACCATCACCATCTTCCTTCTCTGCATAAGATTTACAATAGTTCTAGCAACTGTTGTTTCTTTAATGAGTTACACAGGTTATTAGTCTTCACTCCTCAGTGCCTGGCCTAGTCCATGAAGTACGGTTACCGTCCAAAGGCACTATAGACCCCAGATAGAACTGGAAACACTTCCCATTGTTTCTTTTCTTTTGACCTTGAGGTGTTTGGTGTGTCCCTGCTAGCTTTGCTACCAGTCTAACCCTAGGAAATATGATCTAGTGCAGCATAACCCACAAGTGATACCTGCTTAGCCATATCCCCTAGTTAAAACTAAATAGGTAAAACACTCCTTTCTTCCTTTCCTTTCCCTTTCTGATCTCATCTCATTGTTTTATTTCAGTTTTGTTTTATTTGTCAATCTCGTAGTGACAACCTATCAGGAGAACCATCCATGTTTTGAGTTATAGTTTGACCACACGTACAGCCCGGTCATTAGCTGACTGCGTACAGCCCGTCAACAAATATACTCAAATTCATCATTTGTGTGTCCGCGATTTAGTTATTAAAGTTTGTGCACAATATATGTTGGTTCTGACTCCCTGCCTGCAAACAAATTGTCACTTAAATGATCGATCTTGTTATGCGCTCTAAACGCTAATGTAAATACAAAGGAAGAATAATTTTTCTGTGGCCATGATTAATAATCAATACTAAACGTTCATAGGATGAACTGATTGATTGATTGTAATGTTAATGTAGCTACATCAAGTTAATCAATTTAACTGATTAAAATATTCATAATTAATCATAATGAATAATCATAATGAGTTATGAATAATTAATATTTCCCCTCTGAGCTAATTCGCTACACCTGAAAGCCCAAGAAAGAAAACATATTTTTTACTTTCTTTAGACAATATACAATATCACTCAATATTACTATTAAATACTATGGTACTGCCTTAAATTAGTCTTACCTGTTGCGACATTCCCTTCTCTGCCTTCTCTTATAAAATAACCTTTTTATCATAGTAAAATCTACATATCGTCCCCAACAAATGTATTGTTTAGCGTAAAACATGTTGAAGATTAGCAGACAGGCAGTCGATTCATTAAATGATAAGCTGTTTCCTCACAAAAGCTGTTTATTCAGTGTAGTGAAGCCTCTTCTCCATTGACTTCCATTAAAAAAAAACAGCATGACATATTTAGCTTTTCTTTTTTGAGTTGCTGTATGTCACAACGTTTAACCATTTAAACTGGACCATTATCTGGTTATAATAACATGTAAATATTCAAGCAACATCCATATACAATTTGAAATGAATGTTTTAAGTTTTTAATGTCAAGTTAAGATATTATTGTTATTGCGTTGTAAAATAGCACAAGTGTTGGGGATAATACATTACAAGTAACTCGAGTTACATAATCAGATTACTTTTAGTAACTAGTAAAGTAATGCATTACTTTTAAATTTACAACAATCTTATATCTGAGATTACTTTTTCAAATAATTAACTCAAGTTTGTTTTTCCATTTACTTACTGACAACTCTAGACTAAATGTGAGTATGCATTTACTCATCCCACTTGCACAAAGAAAGATTCAATATTCCTCAAAATGAATAAAATCAGTGAAATGCAAAATCAGAATACTATGCAAACCTCCAATAATTAAATGTTAAATAAAACAAATATTTGTATCCATTTAATCTCACTTTATTGACCAATTTACTTGCTGCTGACCTTCGATGATTCAGTTAAACCAAGCAACAAAAAAAAAAAAGGTTTTTATTGGTTTAAACTTTGTTAAACTTTCTTTCCTCCATTATATTCTTCTGCAACCCGGAATGGCAGCACCGCTGAAAGGTTTGTTTGAGCTGCGTCCTCTACTGTACAGGAGTGAATTGGCATTTCCTTCAGCCTTATTGTTTCATTTTTGGTGTGAAAGGGTCTTTACATTTGCCCCAAAATAGAACTTTTTTGTTATTAAAGCCCAGCCCAGGTGAGAAAAAGTAATGCAAAAGTAACATAAAGCATTACTTTTCTTAAAAAAATAACTAAGTAAGTTACTAAGTTTTTTTAAGGGAGTAACACAATATTGTAATGCATTACTTTTCAAAGTAACTTTCCCCAACACTGATAAACTGTATCCAAACCAAAGGGTTCTGGTGATGGACAGATAGACACTCACCATCCCAGGTAGCTTTATGCAGGCCCTTCCAGCGGATGTAGACATAGAGAAACACAGCCAAGGAATACTGGGAAATGGTGTTTGCAGCAGCAGATCCACTGTTAGTAAGAAAGAATGACATCATGAAGTCATTTTGACCTTGTAATTATTTTAAGCCCTGGGTTCTTTGTGTCCCAATTTGCATACTTATGCACTTTATGCGATTTTGTTGAATAAATAGTGCAAGTAGTGTGTTCAGACTAATCCTGATGATGCACTTAATTAACTGGGGGAAAAAAAAAATTAGAGTTTTTAGAGTAAAAAAGTTTAGAATGGACACTTCATGCACTCAATTGTCAGCTTTCCTTATGTTTTGGCTATCAGACTCTGAAGCTGGGTGACAAAATAGCATTATAAAATTCATACACTAGATGGTAGAGTACATTGTGCATAGTATAAGTGCAAAGTGTGTAGCATGTCATTTGGAACACAACATAAGATCCCATAAAATGTGATAAATTGAATTTAGATAGCTTCTTACGCCACACCAAGATCAAGCAGATTAAGGAAGATGTAGTTTATTAAAGCGTTGAGGATGTTCCCTGCTGCTCCTGTGATGACCTGAGGCCAAATAATACCCTAAACCAACAAAAACAGATCCTTGTATATGCTATATATGAACAATAAGCTCAGGCAAAATATCAATGGAGACACATTGCTTGGGTTTACCTGATTTTGAAGATACTTTCCCTGCAGCTGATACATAAAGGCAGCCTGAAAAAACAACAACAAGTTATTACCTAGTGGAATAGTTCTTTTTACTGTATAGTTACTTATAGTCACAGACATTCACATGTAATGCTTAATATGTCACTCACAGGCAGAGCAGGCATGAATATTTTTACATAAAGTTGTGACAGACTGTTGAGAGAGAGAGAGAGAGAGAGAGAGAGAGAGAGAGAGAGAGAGAGAATACAATCACACACAGTTAAAGAAACTCCACAGACAATGACTTTTTAAGTCCATGTGACTGCCACATGTCCAAATGATATGACATCATGTTATTTCAGAATATATATTATACTTCTATCACAATACGTTGACAACAGACTTTGTCAGCAGATTCAAGTTTTACTAAACAGGACCATTATTTAATGTGTGTTGAATGTGTCAGACCTGGCCACACTGGGACTCTGTCGGACAGCCAGCAGGATTGGCTCTGTGTTGATGAGCAGCGCCCAGCAGGGGAAACAGGCCAACAGGAGGATGAGAACCCCTCTCTGCAGTATCACACCCACCCGCTTCAGATTATTACCCCCAAACGTCTGCAAGACATAATTCAATTCAAATGACACCTGAGCACAAATGATACTCATATTACTGAACATACACTATCATACCTGAGAGATGAGTGTATCGCATGCAGACGCCAATCCAGAGCCGATGGAGATGCCGGACACATTAATAACCTGTGAGCAAAAAGGACTTATTTATAAAGGCAATGTGTGTTTTAATGAACACCACTATAATTAAGTTATTTTGTGAACTTACAGCAATAGCCAAAGCCACACCGGCCAGTTCAGTTTTCCCCAAGTGTCCACAGAACACAGTGCTGACGAAGCTGATCAGAAAGATCATCAGCTGAGATATAAACTGCAAAAAAGGGGATATATTTTCAGGATCCAATAAAAGACATTTCCACTTTTTTTTTTTTTTGTTAAAGCTAAAAAATGTTGTATGTTTTATTTGTCATGTCCAGTATTCTTGAGACAAAACTGACTAAAGAACTAAGTTGACAATTAATTAATTTAGATTACTCAAAAATAATAAAATAAATATATTAAAAAGTCATTCAACTATGTTTTGATGCAACCTCCAGATTTTTTTCTTCTTTTTCTCAGAAGTCTCAGAAAGTGTGTCAATCATAGGTCAAATATCCTCCGTCTGTCAGAAAATAATGTTTTAAAGATGCATATTTATGTGTTCATGTTCTCTACAAAATCAAAGGTGTCCGTTTTTCTTTTTCTATTTTCAATCAACAGTGAAATAAAATCATCACAGTATTTGGTTATATGATTGCTATAAGCAAAGTTTAAATTCACCTTCATAAATCAATTCACACTATTCAAACTTACCACTGGTCCAGCCAGTTTTAGCAGCTCCACAATTTCTTCTTTATAATTCACTGGTAACAAACTCCGAAGTTTCTTTCGACACCCTCCACACACAACCTGTGTACTTGACGTTGATTGAGCCTCATCACTTTTCTCCTGTTTTGAGTCTGCGTTTATCTGACTCACTGTGGTATTGTTCATTTTCGTTTTTTTCTAAAGTCTTTGATTCCCACAAAGCAGCTTATATGGACTTAAAGTACAGGGCTACATCTGCATGAAAGACATTGCGCTAAAGGTCCATTGCAGGGAGACGTCTGGGTGAATCTCAAAGGGAGACACTTAGAAAAGTGTCTGGTATAAGTTTAGCCCTGCCTGCTGCTGTACTCCACGAGGTTATTGCATAAACAGAAGTCACTTTGAGCTCGGGTCAGGTTTCATTAAAGGAACCCCAGCATTCAAGCAGAAATGTCAATAGAGGCAATATAAGCTGTGGAACTTCACTCATATCTTTTTAAATGTGCTGTAAAACCTTTTAACAAGGTACAGTGGGGAGAACAAGTATTTGATACACTGCCGATTTTGCAGGTTTGCCCACTTACAAAGCATGTAGAAGTCTGTAATTTTTATCATAGGTACACTTCAACTGTGAGTGACGGAATCTAAAACAAAAATCCAGAAAATCACATTGTATGATTTTTATGTAATTAATTAGCATTTTATTGCATGACATAAGTATTTGCACCATTATTTACAGCCCCAAAGAAGTATGTCTTAAGCCAGAAGTAATTTGGGCTGCTCTTGGTAGATTGCGTTGGACATTATAGAAATGATCCGGCTGTGTAAGAATCGGTTTTACTGCTAAGACAAAAGCTGAAGATCCAACCCCCTGCAATAGAACAATAAAACTCACTAATCTGGAGAGAAGATCTCACAGAAAGAGTGTAGGACATCGGCCTGCCCAAACCTTCTCCCCCTCTCCCTCACCGACTCCCTTCCCTCTGATTCAAGTCACAGAATGCAAATATACCACAGATGATGTATCTTGTTAATCTATTGTTTTTCCCCTTTCATGTGTGGTATCTTTTTAAAGGTCTCAGTGTGATTGGTAAAATGGTCTCAACTTCACTGCTGTCACTGGTAGGAAGAGAAAGATTGAAACTTATGAGAATTCTGTTCTCCTTTTGAGTAGTCTCAGAAGATATCTGATCCTCTCCCCGAAACCAGGTGTTTGTGTTTCAGATATTTACAACCCTTTTGTTCTGGTCTGGGTATTTAAGAAAGGGTAGCAGAGCTGCCATTTGGGAACATTCTGTAGCCAGAGCCCCCATGCAGTGCTGTGTCAAGTGTCCGAGAGGCACTCACACACATTGTATGTCAGTGCCAGATATAATGACTCTTTGAAACTATTTTCATGTTACTTTGTAATTGTATTTTATATTTTTATGCTGAAAGTTGTGTACCATGGATTCGTGTTTAATTATTTTTATGTAAGTTCTGTCTGGCCAAAATAAATGTTAATCTTGATTTATCTTGTATTATTCTGAAATCATTATTCTAGTATGGATCAATGTGGAGTCCTTTATTTCCTCAAATCTTTGGCCAGAATAGATCAAACCGAGGACCCCATGACTGAAGCATGGGGCGCAGCATGCGGGGTAATCCGATTTCTGACTATTACTGTATTAGCAAGTTGCAGCTCTCGTGTCTATTAATCAAATTACACTTTTTGTTGAGTAAGCAGGTGCGACCACATCAAGGTAAAATATTCACTCTGTAATCCTCTGACTAATATTAGAACTGGCCAGTTTGTGTTCGTGAACGCGCGACTTGCGACGCGTCTGTTTCTGTGCGATATCGGGTCCCTTGATGAACGAATATTTGAAAATAAGAGATACTAAGAAAAATCAACTATCCAAATTAAATCACAACGAATCATCAGCTGTTAAATTACGAACGTAACAAATTGAACGAAGTCACATAAAATTGGAGTCAGATCACTTTATTCATGGAGTCAGATTTAAAATTAGATGTTAATAAATTAAGTGAATTTAACAGAAATGCTGAAAAGGCTTACACGCAGAATCCTTCAACCAAGCCGTTAGATTCCGTTTTTGGGCTAACGGACGGACCTTACAAAGTGGTGACCCGGCCCTCCGTGATCTCCAGGTTGCGAGTGCCTTTTCAGCGAAATATTGGGATTGCAACAAGCAAGAGGTTTGATTTCCATCTCTTTCTTCAGCTGTTATGGTAAGTCCATTCTTATTTGCCTTTTAGAAATGTTGGGAGTATATACTGAATACCGCGACAGGGCTTGAGAATTAGACAACCACATTGCTTATCAGGGACATGAAAGCAGCAGTGTAGAGTGGAAATAATATCCCTTGCTTTAAATTTCTCCTTGTTTGCCTACGCAGCAAGAGAGGAAACCTAAACTGGAATAACATCATCCAAATTTTATTTTGGTACTCAAAAGAGGCCCGTAATTAAAACCTAAAGTCTGAGGAAAAATGTCCAGTTACATTTGTTTATTTGCGTTGCTTTAACAACGTTGCAACACGGAAAAAGAGCAAATGGTCACGCGAACTTGTTAATGAAAGCTTGTGATTAGATGAGCTAAAACATATCAATGAAAATATCTCACTGGAATCCTTTGTGTGTAAAATGTGAAGGTGGACAAAATCGGTTCAGGGCTGATGTCACAATTATAAATGTCTTATAAAATATAGCGTTTTACCTTGGTCTTATTTCAGACCTGGCAATCGCTACACTTTTGTGTGTTTATTAGTGTCTCAAAAGAGACTGAGACAATTAACAGACCAAAAGTAAACTTTTGGCTCTCCCTCAGACCCGTGTTTGTCAAACCTTTCTTTTCATATGCAAATAGATTCTCTAAAGAATGCAATTGATAACATCTCAGCCCAAAACAAGAAAATTGTGCCCAATTCTATATTGTAGTCACAAAAATCTTTAAATTGAGTAATGATTTGACCCGTGCGCTCAGTGTTTGCAGTTTATTGAATGTCCACAGCAACTAAGTTTATAACTGCTTTCCAGTTTGATCTTGTTGCTGTGCACACAATGCACATGCCAGCACATCTGTAGCTTCAGGGCCAATCAAAGGTGTGCCTTCTAAAAGATCAGTGAGATGATAACAAGTCATTCTGGACAAATTACTCAGCAGGGACCCTCTTGAGACCAACAAATAAAATGTTTAATTTATACTATATTTATAGTATAGAATATGATTTATGTTATGATCACATTATAATGTAGATTATATCATAATGGCCACAAATGGCTTTTAATCTCATTATTATTAAGCATTATTTAGAAGAGGAAAGAATGTTGAAGAAGTAGAAAAAGGATCAGAAGGGAGAAAGATGGATGTGTGGGATGTGCAGGTAAGGAGAAGACGGCAAGAGCACTACTAGTGTTGAAATGATGGGAAGGAGAATATAGATGGTTTGAGAAAGAACTGTTAAGAAAGAAAACTGAAATGAAAAAACTAAAGAGTAAGAACTTCTTTACCTTCTATTTGTGCAAGAATCTTTAATGAGAAAAATTACAATGCCCAGTTAAAATGATTAACCTGATTGCTGTAACTTGAGTAGGCCGAATTCATTCAAGGCCTAAGAATTTACATTTCAGTGATCTGGAACCCAGTGAGAACGGGGAGGTGCAAGTTTTCCATTGTAATAAAACCAAAAACAAAGGAGCGCAAGCGTTAGAAAACTCCTCTCTGGGAGCGTCAGATTACATGGGATCTGATCGGGGAAGTTATTTTACTGGAAATGTAATGAAAGTTGTGTGTTATGTTAACCTCAGGCATTAACTCCACAGGGTTTACAGACCACAGAGATCCAAATGGTCAAGTGTTTAAATGGTGCCGTAAATACCAAATCCTAAACAAACGGCACAGCACCACACCTGGTGATCTGATGCTCTAAACACAGATCTGGCTTGAGTAAACAGCATTATTTCAAGAGATTCCCCCCAGGGGACCTGGGTGTGATAATGCTATCAACAAAGCAGATTGTGTAAACTCAACTGCAACAGCAGCTTAAGGTGCAACATGTTTGACTGGGCTTACACACCAGCAGTCAGATCTGACCATTATAAATCAGTTTATTTGACCTTTTTTCTTTACAGAAACATGATCATGATGATGATCAATGTCTTTGTAAACTAAAACAAATTTTCTCATAATGGCATAAAACCTTAACAGGTTAAAGCCATCTACAACAACTGTCTGGCTAAGACCATTAAAGAAAAAATCAGATAGCACCATCTATCTTAATGAAAGTTGTGTAAAGGTTCAATATTAGACTGTGTTTCTCTCTCTGTGTTTGTTTTCCTTTCAGGCTGATGGCTGCCACTCTTCAGACCCAGATTCCACAGGGACTGGGCTGGCCTGCATCAGCCAGGACACACACACAACTTAACATGTAGGAGATGGGAGTGAAGAGACTTCAAGAGGCCATTCATACCTCACAGCACACATAGCTACATGGCTTCCCAGTTTAAAACTGGAACTAAATTATACAACACAGATTATGGTAGGATAGACACCACCCATCTCCTATACACAACATACACAACACACACCCTTAATTCTACAACCACACAACATCTCTACCTGGCATAGATCATAGGACTATCCAGGCCAAAATCATTCACATAATGCAAATCTATCAAACATTATTTACCTTCATACATATAGGACAAGGGAAATTATTTTCATAATTCCTTTTCAATTATGTTGAACAATTTTACGGCTTACAGCCATGTCAACTTCCTGTATGTAAACACTGTAAGGTGCATAAAACATGTGCATGGCTATAGTCACACATCAACTGATTGACAGTTAATTGATCAGTGAATTGATGGACAAAATGTTTATTATGTCCAGTCCTTAGCAATGTTTCAAACTGGGAGGGCCCCCTAGTTTCCAACATATGACTAATGACAATAAAAATATATCTAAAGAGTTAGATCTGGAATGCAGGCATTTCTATCAATTAATTAAACAATTTCCAGTAAGACCGGTATCATTGAGTGTGACTTAGCCTGTACATCAAATGCACAGAAGATGAGTGCAAAAGCTAAACTAGAGATTTTAAATCTCTGTTTCTGTAAATCTCATTCTATAAGTGATCTGATTGAAACATTACCTTTCAGTAATGATTTGCAATTAAAACACCTAATATAGACAATTTTATAATGGCAATTATTAAATTGTGTATTTCCATGTTTAATTATGTGATATATCTTAATTATGCATACTGCTGGTAAAGATACTAGTTATATTGATGTTTTGTTACCCTTCCTTTAATTCATCCAGACCACGTTTAAATTCCACTTCCATGTCACAGTGGTAGTGAAGAATCTGGTGATCAAATGAGACCTACCCACCATATAGAGGACACTGAGAAATGAGACCTTATTTACCACTCACACTTCTGACATGAGATTATCATGTGTTGTTATTTTTATGTTCTTGTGTTTATCCAACAACTCTCTTTTCCCATCTCACAATAACCACAAATTCATCAGTGTTCAATTATTGCATGATTATTCAGAAGTTGTTCAGGTGTCTCACACACAATGGAGCATCATCAGTGAAACGATTCCTTCACCCATGGAGATCTGACCTGCCCGGCAAACCAAACCTTCTGCTTGAAGGTGACCGAGGACTTCTCAAAGCTATAGCTAAGCATCCTGGGGAGGTCACAGATGTTTCCTCAAAGTGTAAAGACACTTTCCACTGACACTTTCTGCTCATGCTAACTAACACAACAGACTTGGGACAACAAGTCATTCTACAGACTGAGAACCATCACAATCAAGTGCAGGTGGAAGCAAACCTGACCAACGGGATCATGCACCATTGCTACAGCACCCAGTCAGCACAGTACGCCTACACCTAAAGGGACTGTGTCACAGAGGTGTATTTTGCAGTGTTTTCATCTTCATGTTCAGCCTGTCTTAATGTTGTTATTTCAGGTAACTACTTGATTCCTGCACCCATTGACTCGTGCTGTTAACTCAAGGATCAGCACCACGAACAGTCCGGAAACAACATCCAAAATATGAAAACAGGGAATGTCTAAATATGTCCCCTTGGGAACTAATTTGAATTTGTCCCAAGGGGCCAGGGGCCGTCTGTAAGAATCGGTTTTACTGCTAAGACAAAAGCTGAAGATCCAACCCCCTGCAATAGAACAATAAAACTCACTAATCTGGAGAGAAGATCTCACAGAAAGAGTGTAGGACATCGGCCTGCCCAAACCTTCTCCCCCTCTCCCTCACCGACTCCCTTCCCTCTGATTCAAGTCACAGAATGCAAATATACCACAGATGATGTATCTTGTTAATCTATTGTTTTTCCCCTTTCATGTGTGGTATCTTTTTAAAGGTCTCAGTGTGATTGGTAAAATGGTCTCAACTTCACTGCTGTCACTGGTAGGAAGAGAAAGATTGAAACTTATGAGAATTCTGTTCTCCTTTTGAGTAGTCTCAGAAGATATCTGATCCTCTCCCCGAAACCAGGTGTTTGTGTTTCAGATATTTACAACCCTTTTGTTCTGGTCTGGGTATTTAAGAAAGGGTAGCAGAGCTGCCATTTGGGAACATTCTGTAGCCAGAGCCCCCATGCAGTGCTGTGTCAAGTGTCCAAGAGGCACTCACACACACTGTATGTCAGTGCCAGATATAATGACTCTTTGAAACTATTTTCATGTTACTTTGTAATTGTATTTTATATTTTTATGCTGAAAGTTGTGTACCATGGATTCGTGTTTAATTATTTTTATGTAAGTTCTGTCTGGCCAAAATAAATGTTAATCTTGATTTATCTTGTACTATTCTGAAATCATTATTCTAGTATGGATCAATGTGGAGTCCTTTATTTCCGCAAATCTTTGGCCAGAATAGATCAAACCGAGGACCCCATGACTGAAGCATGGGGCGCAGCATGCGGGGTAATCCGATTTCTGACTATTACTGTATTAGCAAGTTGCAGCTCTCGTGTCTATTAATCAAATTACACTTTTTGTTGAGTAAGCAGGTGCGACCACATCAGGGTAAAATATTCACTCTGTAATCCTCTGACTAATATTAGAACTGGCCAGTTTGTGTTCGTGAACGCGCGACTCGCGACGCGTCTGTTTCTGTGCGATATCGGGTCCCTTGATGAACGAATATTTGAAAATAAGAGATACTAAGAAAAATCAACGATCCAAATTAAATCACAACGAATCATCAGCTGTTAAATTACGAACGTAACAAATTGAACGAAGTCACATAAAATTGGAGTCAGATCACTTTATTCATGGAGTCAGATTTAAAATTAGATGTTAATAAATTAAGTGAATTTAACAGAAATGCTGAAAAGGCTTACACGCAGAATCCTTCAACCAAGCCGTTAGATTCCGTTTTTGGGCTAACGGATGGACCTTACAGCTGTGTCTGTGTTCTTTAATTTGCAAATCGCAGTAGATCACACACAGAACTTTCCACTCCAATCTGTGCTTTTTTTTTTGGAATTGCGCTCTCACGCTAATTTGCCCTGTTTAGTAAATCTGGCCCAAAGGATTAATAGAAGGTGGGTGCTATTTACATTAAGTGTTAATAGAAGGTGGGTGCTATTTAAACTAGGTACGTATACTGGACACTGCATTCTAAGGTGATGTTGGAAGGGCCTGACATTTTTCTCTGTAGAAAGAAAATAAGAGTGAAATACATGGACAAAAACTCTGTAGTGACAATGCCCTTTTTTGAATTATTTTATTTCTACATTAACACACTGAACCCAAAATGTTCATGTGCAATAAGTCATTTTGGATAAAAGCATCCAAAGATATATAACAGAACATAGCTATGTATTAGTGGTGTAGTAAACCATTTCAGTACTGTGTGACATTAGAAGTGTAGTACCATATAACACATACATCAGCACTCAAAACCAACCGCATAGGTTTGAGTTAAGATATACTAAGTGCTTATGTTAGTGTGTGTGTGTGTGTGTGTGTGTGTGTGTGTGTATGAACATATGTACTCACTTTGCATTTCCCTGTCTTTGCCATAATGTACACAGGTGTGTAACTTGACTGTATACAGCTCTGGCCTGTAATGACTAATCACTGTCAATAAGCCTTACTGATCTTTCTTTATGAATGGGGTGAAAGTAGGAATTGTTCATTGCATGTCAAATTACAAAACAATAAACAGGATTTGCATTACTCTTTTAATATTACTTACAATATTATGCTGTCTTATAAGTATCTTCTTTCAAGTCATTTCAATATTAACATCAGCTACCATCAGCAAGAGGTGGAAGACAGCGAGTCTCACTCTTTTCTTTGAAGGATCCTACAACAAACCTTATGCGTTTTATTGCATGTTATAAACGTACAAAACACATCAGCTATTCCAGACGTCTCACAAAAGATTTACATACTCCTGGATTTATAAAAAAGAAAAGCACTGGGCTACGTGCATCAGGGTTTCAGTAAACCACATGGGGGAACAGTGCAAATCAGTACACCATGCTATTGGTACTTTTAACGTCGATGGCCATTAAAATATTAGCAGAAAATCAGGGGCACACACTAGAGTACTGAAATTTTACTTTTATGCTCATCTGTGCATTACTAATATAAAGTTAATATTTTGATTTGGCGTGTTATCATGTGTACAGTATTTAATTCGAAAAATAGTCACTACAGCATTTATCATACACAGTGGACAAATATAGAAGCTTACAGTCATTAATTTTTGTATAACTATGTATAGATAGTATTTTTTATGTTAAATAATAGCCTCTGCCAACAAGGTGAGCTATTTATATTTAGTGGAAATAGACACTGCGGTAATTAAAACTAGTTGTTTGGCTAGCAACTTGATTTAAGAAGTATATAAATTCCTCATCTGAGAAGTTTAATGAGCACCTCATTTAACACAATCCCTCCAGCTAGTATAAGCAGCATGAAGAAAACCGCAAGTCCTCGACGAACAACCAGTTGTTTGGTGGTCAATACCGCACCGACTGTGACCTTTGTGCCAGTGTCTGTTATTCCTCCTTCTCCTTTACTGAGTCCTTCCAGGTCTGTGTTTGTATCTGTCTGGCCTTCTTCAGTGTGCTGGGACTCTTCTGGCACTTCTGTACAATAACCAGGGACATAAGGGAAAAGTAATAAAAGAAACATGTTTTTTGTTCATCATTAAGGTCATCATATACAACAGACAGTAAGTACCTTCTGTGCAGCCCTTATTTTCCATAGCGTAAGATTCATCTTTGGTCTCAGGGGCTTGAACACCTGCTCTGATCAAGGCCTGAAAATAAGAAGATAAAGACTAGCAATCATCTGTCCAAATAGTCTATTTAGATTAGGAAAAATGCCTACCTCTTGAGTTGCTTTTTTCCAGTCTAGTCTGCAAATGAGGATGATGAAGAGCAAAGATTGTGTAAAAGCAGATACAAAAAATCCAGTCCACAAACCTAGCAAGAGAGAACAATTAATTAATAGATTAAATAGACAGATTAAGGGAGGTGTTAAGCATGGCACTTGAGTTTAATATTTCAAATGTTTCAGCACTTTCAAATCATTTACCAACTATGCCCATGCTGAGAACAAACATCAATGATACTCCAAATGGGAATCCCACAAAATAATATCCCACAATGTTACAAAGAGCACCAAGCAGCTGCTTTCCTGCACCTCTGACAATGCCACCTGTAATGCCCTACAGACAGAAAAACAAACCTTAGTTTGACTATTATCAAGAGGACATTGTCAAATACTCACAGCATCTGAAGTGAATATCTGAGTAATAAAGGTAGAAAGTAACTGAAATTGGAAAATCATATTTTTCCTTCTGAAAGTCAGTGTATAATGTTTTACAGATGTTTAGATATAAATACTGACAACCAGAATAAGTCATTTACAAAAAGACATACAGACAAATCAGAATCAAAACAAAGAAAAAAGAAATCACAAGCCTACCGCAATGGCATCAAATATATGAAAGAAGCTGTACATGATCATGACCTCTGATACTCTAAGCACTATTTCCCTTTGAGAGAGAGAGAGAGAGAGAGAGGCCACAGTGAGTACACAGATTTGATCTCAATATCACAATTGAAATTTTCGATGTTGGTCAGAAACACTTTAATTTATTCAATCAACAAGAAAGGCCTTTATCTGGCCTTCTAATCAAACTATAGATTGTAAAACACTTCGGTTCTTCTGACACCGCTCTGAGCAGGATTCAAACCAGTGTTTCCAGCATGGGAGGCGGGCGCATTAACAAGGACACTAAAGACTACAGCCCCTAGCGTCAGTCGCTAAAGCACCTCTTAAGGTCCCTCCCCAAACCTCACTCCCATCGCTATTCCAGCAAGAGAAGCGGGCGTGCTAACAAGGATGCTAAAGACCACAGCCCCTAGTGTTCCAACCCCTCCAGTTCTACTCACACTCGAACCAGCTATTCTAGTATGAGAGGCGGGCGCTAACAAGGATGCTAAAGACCACAGCCACAGAATCAGTTGCTAACACGCCTCTTGAGGCCAGGGAGTAAGGTTTCTTGCACAGCTCTTACTAGCTGGCCTCCGTTACAAGATATACAATTTACCTCTAAGCAAGGAATTGGCATACATATAAAATGTTATGATGTTTAATGCATAATAAAATCTGAACAGTAGGTCTTCTACTCTACTTACTCATTTGTGGTAAAGACGTATCCAATAATATCACTGGTACTTCCAATAAAGATTGCGACTACACAGGATGCAAGTACTAGAAAAAAACACAAAAAAAAACAATAGAGAAACCTGAACAAATACGTAGTAAATCTTAGTTTTAACATTTTAGTCATTATTTTGTATTTTTTAAATTAATATTTTATATTTCAATATATTCTCAGAAACAAGTAGGCATTTTAAGCATCAGTTAAGTGCTTTTCCACCATCGGACCGAACGGTTCTGGACACGGTGAGGAACGGTTCAGTTACTGTACATTTCCACTTGAGCATGGGTTGATGAGAATACAATACAAACCGTATTTGCGAATACAAACCGACTTCTCAGCACGGTCACTAAAGGCACTTTTCCACCATCATGCAGAACTGTTCCAAGCAGAGTAAAGAAGAGTTCTGCTCGGCACAATTACACACCATTCCAAACCCGGAAATCTTGGCAGTCGGCACGGTGCACTTGTGGAACACCTATAGTGATGTGAGGACATGATTTTCTAAGCCTGTTTCGCCAGCGAATATAATATATCAGTAGCCTATATGACTCATATAACTCTATGTGAGTAAATGTACTTTGTGGCTAGTTTAGGGACCTTTCTACATGCTCCGTCGTCATAGGCCTTGCGCCAATGTTTACCAACAGTATCACAACTCTTACTTACATTCTAACATACATTCTAATCCGGATTTTGGAAAAGAAACCATAACCGTGCCAACTGGTCCAGAACAGCATCTAGAATCATTTTTGGAAGAGTTTTTAGTTCAGTTAATGAGCGAATCACATACATCCACAGACGGAAGACACTTTAGCAGACAGCTTGGCTTGTTCAGTGTTTCCAGCTCCAAGAGCATTTCCCACCCTCACACTGGCTGCCACTGCAAATCCCAGTGGAAACTGAAAAATGAGAATAATAAATACATAAATGGCAAAAAAAAAAAAACCTACTAATCTTAACTAAAGTATTTAAATATAGTTTTGAAATGGTTTTTCTACTTTTATATGATATTTTCACTTTTATTTCAACAGCAATGATTTTATCAGTTTTTCACTTGTATGATGAAAATTTTAAATGCATTTTGCACTAAATTTAATCTCAATTACTGGACAGATTAAGGCTGTGGTTGAAAATGTGACAGATTTTGACCTCACACAATCCTCTTTCCCACGAGGAACAATGCCTGTGGCACCTTTTTTTCATTTTATTTGTTATTTATATAAATTTTTTTCTTCACTTTTGATAAAATATTTAAACAATCCTCTTATTAATCACACGAATTAGCACAAAATCTAATGCACAAAATCTGATTTATTGCTGTCACCAACTGATGTGTCTGTTTTACCACCCAGGGAGAAGATAACAAAATATTTGCTAATGAAACATAAAACGGTAAGTATCATTAAAAAAAATAGATCTAAAAGGATGCTGAAGTCTTGGCTGAATGTGGAATAACAGAAATGTAACACATCTTAGTCCCACAGTTCTGTCAACAGGTTCCAGTTTCAGTTTATCTTTCATAGAATTGTAATACTAATATCTTGACTCATTGACCAGCAAACAGCTGGTGCTGCTGGGTCTGAGAAGATCCTCAAACCAGTACAGGTGTATATTTTTATGAAACCAAGGAACCTTTGAAAAACATACCATAAACGCAATAGTGGCCAGCTCATATACAACAGACTGGGCTCCAAGCTCAGCCTCACTGATGAGCCCTACAATGACAAAAAAAAAAAAAAACCCACCACAACAAATATAATGTATTTATGACACAAACAGAATTAAATTACATAAAACCATAGAGAGATTGCATACCTGCCAGGAATCCACCAATCTCATATGCCCACCAGTGTACACAAAGCATAAGCATGCTAGGAAAAGCCAAGCGAATGAATGGACCCCATTCCTGCAGACAGTCACGGGACCAGCCTAATGAAAGACAGAGAGAGATGTAACAGATGGAGACCTAGAAGTGCTTGTATGGCACTGTAATTGATGTAGTTTCATTAGTTCCCTATCAGTCAGTCACGTTCAACTTTAACGTCAGTGACTGACGAATTGGGATCTCGCCTGAGAGCCCAATCACCTTCAAGTGGTAACAGAACAAGCCAATGGACATTGGCGAGTGAGATTTACATTGCAAGCCACTCCCCCGCTTCCAGGTATATAAGGCAGCATGCAAATACTCACATCAAGATTTCGCTTCAGAGCCGAGCGGACCTGTTTCATTCTGCTCTTCAATCATCGCTCAAGAGAGCATCAGAACGAGACTGTTCCTGTTTCAGTGTTTGTATGACATTGCGTTCCAGCAGAGGTCGCGGTTGCTGAGTGTGTACGTTCCAGTGCAGTGGCTGTTCCCCTGGGCTGTTCCCCTTCAACATCTAAAGAGCAGTTTCCCTAAAAGAGTAAACACAGCTGTGACGTTGTCATTCCAATCTTGTGTTTCTGGATGCGGACGTTTCCTGGCCCCGTCTGACAGCCACGATCTCTGCCTCATGTGTCTGGGCCGGAAGCACACTGAGGTAGCCTTCGTTGATGAGTCATGCACCCACTGAGGGAAGATGACCATTGCGATGTTGAGATCGAGAATAAGATACCTTGAAAGAGACCCCTCTGCTATTCCCTGAACTGGTTCCTGAACTGATCTGAGGATTACAGTGGATTCCAGCTGGGCGAACCCCGGGTTGATGCAGGAGCTGCGTACAGCGATGGATCTCACCCGCCGGGCAACAAAAGTCACTGCACGGTCCCTGGGGCAGACGATGTCCACATTAGTGGTCCAGGAGCGCCATCTCTGGCTGAACCTTGGCTGAGATGAAGCAGGTCGACAAGGTTCGCTTTCTCAACTCCCCCATCTCCCAGGCAGGCCTATTTGGCCTAGCAGTTCTCGGCAGTACAGAAGCAGATGGAGGCAATCAAACACATCCTGCCCCGACGGGATGCTGCCAACACCTGCCCATCAGCAAGGACGTCCCCCTGCGGCCTCCACATCTGCTCCATCACAGCCACAGCAGCAGCCCTCACCTAGGCTGCAACGTCAAGCTCCCCACAGGAAGGTGACGCTGCCCGTCTCAGCGCAACAGCGGACAAACATTCCAAGCGGCCCGGTGAAGCATCCCTGAGATGGCCAACCCAGAGATGGAGGGAGCTTCTCTTCAGGAGACGGTGAACAGCTCCTTCCCCCGGTGGAGGGCCGGGTGGAGAATCCTTAGATTTTTCAAAAATAGTGTTTTTCTGTTCCACCGCTGGTCTCACAACCAGCGGTACCCAAAATCTTAGCAAAAGAGCAGTTTCCTCAGTCTCCGGGTCACAAGGGGTGTGGGGTGACAGTGAGCGACACAATGCCTTGCCCCTCTCATCCCCCTCTTCCCAACAGGCCCAAGTATGTGGTTTGAGGCCTCTTGGGGCTTCGGGTCAACTAGGAAGAGAGCAAACTCTCCCCCATGCAGAGAATCTCTTTTCTTGGTATGGACTCGTTGGACTCGGTGGACATGACGTGGACATCACGAATGAGCGTGCCCAGTCAGTGCTGAGAGCAAGAGCAGGACAGTGGTTCCACTGAAATTATTTCAGAGGCTCCTGGTAAGTAACCAGCTTCGAGCTCCTAGACAGGATCCCACCTGCAGTTGTTCTATTCCCTGATTGCAGTCAGTTGAGATTAAGATCCTGTCTCTTAAGACAGCGCTCCTGACTGCACTCACTTCCATTAAGAGGGTGGGGGACCTGCAGGCATTTTCAGTCAATGAAGCTTGCCTCTCACGTCATCCCCCGGCCTGGAACCTCACTCAACAAGGATTGTTGCTTCCTCCTGGGCATTACCGCACAGCGCCTCTCTGGCAGACATATGCAGGGCTGCGGGCTGGACGACACCTAACACATTCGCGATGTGAGTTTCCCGGCTGGCGAACCCTGGTTGAGTTCCTCTAGCATCCTCGGCAGTCGGAGGCATCTGACGCCAGGTCTAGTACTTGTGTGTATGCCCGGTTGGTCAGCCCCTGTACTAGACTAGATGCCCATATGTTATGATTCCCCTCCACGGTACGGCTTCCCTATTGGTGAGCCCATGTCTCTCCCTTGGCGGTCCTAGCAGTCAGTCCATGTTGGACTCCACATGTTACCTCCCTACCGGCAGAATGTGGTCTCCGCAGTGTTCCTTTCCAGTCGGAATAGGCACGCTTTCCCAGTGTTATCCAATAGCTAGGGTAAATGGAACATCAGTGATTGACATTCTCCGTGCACAGCCCTGTCCCTTCTTTCGCCCCAGCTGGAGCGAGGGGATCAGGCGGCTTGCTTGGGGTGCTGGAAGGGGCAGCATTTGTGGCTCCTTCAATAGGGATCCCAATTCGTCAGTCACTGACGTTAACGTCGAACGTGACTGACTAATAGGGAACGTCTAGGTTACTAATGTAACCCCATTCCCTGAAGGGCCACAACTCCAGTACCTTCGCTGAAATGTCCGGGACCCTGTCTCTCAAAAAACACAATGTGAGTATTTGCATGCTGCCTTATATAGCTGGAAGCGGGGGAGCGGCGATGCAAACCTCACTCGCCAATGTCCATTTACATGTTCGGTTACCACTTGAAGGTGATTGGGCTCTCAGGCGAGATCCCAATTCATCAGTCACTGACGTTAACATCTCCATTCCCTCCTTCAGGGAACGCGGGTTACATTAGTAACCTAGACATTTCCTATATCCCCCAATAACAATTACAGAACAACAGAACAATAGATAGACAGACAGACAGATAAAACTGATAGATAGATAGATAGATAGATAGATAGATAGATAGATAGATAGATAGATAGATAGATAGATAGATAGATAGATAGATACCATCCCATGTGGCTTTATGCAGGCCTTTCCAGCGAATATAAACAAAGAGAAACACAGCCAAGGAATACTGGGAAATGGTGTTCGCAGCAGCAGATCCGCTGTAAGTTAATAAGAAAGTCCAATAAATAATTTTGACCATATAATTAACTGCTGAAATAACCCAGAGGTTCACACTTATCACAATCCCTCATAATGAATAAAAACAACAAACCAAGTTCCTAAATACGAGATAAACTGAATCTAGACAGCTTCTTACGCCACACCAAGATCAAGCAGATTAAGGAAGATGTAGTTTATTAAAGTGTTGAGGATGTTCCCTGCTGCTCCTGTGATGACCTGAGGCCAAATAATACCCTAGACAAACATACAAACAAAACAGACCCTCAGCATCACAGCAGTATACAAATAAACAATCAAAAGAAGAAGAAAGATCTTCTGCAACGGAGGCCTGACCTGATTTTGAAGGTACCGTCCCTGCAGCTGATAGATAAATGCAGCCTGAGAATGCCAACAAAAACAGCATTTAAAAAAATAATTGGATGGAAAAATAAACTTTCTTATGCAAATATCAAATTTCCACATAGATATAACTACTTTATAGTTATTTACAGTTTAATACATTTAATGTGTCACTCACAGGCAAAGCAGGCATGAATATTTTTACATAGAGTTGTGACAGGCTGTTGAGAGAGAGAGAGAAACAATCACACACAATTAAAGAAACCAGTTCCTTTGACTGTAGGACCATGTGATTTGCCAAAATTATAATAATGAACTGTTTAAATGGTAACACTTTAAAATAAGGTTCATTAGTTAACTACATTAGTTAACATGAACTAATAATGAACTGCCCTTATAAAGCATTTATTAATCTTTGTTAATGTTAATTTCAACATTTACTAATACTTCATTAAAATCTTGTTAACATTAGTTAATGCACTGTGAACTAACATGAACAAACCATGAACAGCTGTATTTTTATTAACTAACACTAACAAAGATGAACAAATACAGTAACAAATGTATTGCTCATGGTTAGTTCATGTTAGTTAATACATTAACTAATGTTAACCAATGAAACCTTATTGTAAAGTGTTACCGTTTAAATTAGTTTTGAAAGCCGCTGAATAATGGTAATAGGCAACTGTGAGAAACCAGACAGACATGTATGCTAACTTTTCATAATACTTGCATAGCAATTATGTACTATACATCACAGCTGTCACATGTTCAGTCTGTTTTGCTTGTGTTTGATTATAGGCTTGTTCGACTTCATGCAGCGATGTGCAGACCGATTGGCGGCTGACTTGAAGCAGTGCATGCCGGTTAGAAATTTTGTCTGACTTGAGGCAGCGCAGACGCCACGTGACAGTGACGTATGTCAACAAAGTGCCGCGAGAGCGATTCGAGAGCAGCCGGCTGGTGTATTTTGCGCAGCTTCTCCAGAGCGACTGCACGAGCTCTGATGACGACACAGCTGTTCCACGATTGGCCGAATTCACCGCATGACAGCGATCACGTGTGTTTCGTGTTTATTCTAAAACCTTCAGTTCCACTAATGCTCACAAATCATTTTTTTATAACAGTAAAACCTCTTTTCGCGATGTTATATTGTCATGTTTGTCAAAATAAAACTGATAAAAAAGACCCCACTTCATTGATAGTGTAGGCTTATATGTTAAACTTTATTCTTGTACAAACAGATGCTGTATTAAGCTGTACATTAAAGTACTGAATAAAAATGTATCTGAAACATCTGTGTATTTGACAAATATTGCATTTATTTCACTTCAGCTGTGATAAAGTATGCAAACACAGCGCGAGCGTCACTACGGGAAGCAGAAAGTGTCCGACTTCACGTCTCCGTTTGCAGCTCCTCCCCGCCTGCACGCGGCTACTCTCGCCGATCGGTTGCATCCAGCCACAGCCGATGTCGAACACACCTTTTGTTCCTTTGTTCAGTTTCCCGCCACTCCTTGTTTCCATGGTCACCGTCATTATGAGTTAATTTAGTTCAGCTGTGTCTGTTTAATTATCTCGTTTGTGTTCACTATTTAAGTTGCAGTCATTTCAGTTCTCATTTGTCTGGTATTGTTTGTGTGTAGCACACTGTCTCACCTGTTAGCGTATGTTTCTGAATTGAGAATAAATCCTTGGTTACCTTTCAATCATCTTTGGCTTCTTTAATCTTCCTGTGATACCACAGTCTGTGACAGAATACCAGACCTCAAAAAATGGATTTTGGAGACGACTCAGAGACTGCTAGATCTCCAACAAGATGGACGACCTTTGGAGACATATGTGGAGGATTTGAGTTGTCCCACCTGGTGAGCTGGAGCGATCAAATGCTCAATGCATGTTTTCGGGATGGTCTGGATGATGAATTGTATCACCTTCTTCCTCTTGAGAGATGCTATGTAACCCAGATTGACTTTCTTAACGATGTCCTCTGGCTCAATGGTTCTGCTTTTGTAGTTGATGCTGTTAATGAGGACAATTACTATCGTCCAGTCCCTCGCCGAAAACATGTAGGCACTCCATCTCACCCAAGCTAGCACCCTCCACATACCTCTTCAAGGGTTCCATTCCCTCCTGGCCACCCGTGTTTCCCCGAGCCCGGAAGCTGATATCAAACAGTGCTGACCTGGGAGCGAAGGTGACGGATCCTACGTTCACCTCCGTAAGGGCAACTATGAAGGAATTTTTTCCTCTCCGATCAATTTCGATTTCAGCCCCTTCAACCAAGATGGCCGCAGCCATGCCTGAACCAGCGACGTCTCCTGTCCCCGTCCAGAGTCCGTTGACGTCTCCTGTCCCCCGTCCAGAGTCCGTTGACATCTCCTGTCCCCGTCCAGAGTCCAGTGATGGCTCAAGCCCGTGACCAGAGTCCAGAGAGGACTCCGTCTCCTGTCCTTAATTATTTCCTGACATTTGAGCCTGATTTCTATACATAAATATTTATCACTGTCAATCATCAGTTTTGAGAGTGAATCCCACATGTTTGTGGCTGCTTGTCAAGAATGGAAAACAAAAGTTTTATTCAAATTCTGATTATAGGCTTATTAATTATTTTTTTTATATTGCCTAGACAGAGCGCAAATAGTGCTCCCTTTATAATCACTAAAATCTGTCACTCATTATTATGCGATTATTACAAAGAAAACAGATACTTGACCAGCAGTGTTGGTCATCTTTTCCCTCTAAAAGCAATCAGTAGCAGAAGCAGCAGGCGGCAGTGGTTTGAGTGAGAAATCACACGCTATTATCAAGTCCGTCTCCCTCGGTCTGGAGGGGGGCACAGAGATGTCCATGGGGTCCGTGGCCAAGCCTACAATGCCCCCCCGCCCCCCCTCTGTCGCCGGGCCTTGTTTTGTTTTCGCTGCATTCACGCTGTAAACCAATGCTGCCTCTCAGTCTTTTTGCCACTCAGTGGGGCGTAACCGCAGTCACTCCAGCTGACGGTGACGTCACGTGCATACCCTCTATACCAACATGCATACCCTCATTGAACCAAAATGAGGTGATAATGAGTGATAATGAACAGAATACAAACAGGTGTGTAAGGCCCACCCAATCGTCCCAACGACGGCTTCCTAAAAAGGGGGTGAAGGTTTCTGCGCGTTCGGTCTTTTCAGCGGGGCAAAGTAATTTAATTCCAATTTACTTTTATCTGACTCCATTTTATCATGACCTCGAATTTAGGTTAGAATGCCGATTGGTTATTTGGTCATTTGTATAATAGTTTAACTACACATTTGATTATTCTGTTTAACCCTTTGTTGAAATTATACCCGTTCATCCGGATCCCAATAACACTTTGAGTCTCGCACCGGCCGGGTTTACGATCTCTTTATCACAAACTCGTCAGTCTTGGTCATTAGACAGAGGCGATTAACTGATATTCTAGAGGGCTGTGCTATACGTTGCTCATTCTAGAATACTTTTTTCTTCAGTCCCCTTAGATCTGAACTCACTTAATTAATGCAAGACTGTATCTAATCAGAGGCCATGACCATTACCATAGAACCAAGCAACCAATTTAACTTCCTCTAATGGTAACTTTACATAATCATGCCGTGGTTTCCCACATACACGTAATTGGAATAATATTACAATAATCAGGAGTTGAGGCTCACCCTATTTAGATTGGTCTAACAACTTTTTGTTGCTCTAAACGGAAGACCCATTTGGTCTATTAACCTCTACAGTCTAAGTATATGTAACTAATGCCAATGTGTTAGTCGGAGCTCTAAAGACCAATTGGCAGAGGACACACCCACCACAATAAGCAAAATATCTCTAAACTCTTAAAACCTTTGTTACCTTTTGCTTTACTTCTGTGGGAATGAGACCTTTGTACCAGTCGCACTGAGACGTTTCAAATGATTCCAAACATGTATAATAGTGTATAGTACTAGTTCACATTAACTCATAAGTTAATGGCGTCTGGAATCTAGCAAATCCCGCACTGCAAATGCCTCCTCGCCTTCCACGATCATGGGTGGGTGGCCTGCTTCGCCGGACTGCTGCTCCACCCTCGGACCACCGGCCGGTTTCAACAGAGACACATGGAAAGTGGGAGAAATGCGATAAGTGGCAGGTAATTCCAGACGGTATGAAACTGTATTAATCTGTTTGATGATCTTGAATGGACCCACATACCTGGGACTGAGTTTCTTGCATGGTAGTCGCAGACGGATATCCCTGGTAGACAACCACACCCACTGTCCTGGTGTTTAGTTTGGATGGGGCCGACGATGACGATCAGCCTGTTCCTTGACCCTGTTTATTGCTCGTTGGAGGTGTACATGGGTTTGGTTCCAGATGGTCTCGCTGCGTTGAAACCAGTCATTTACTGCAGGAACTTCGGATGGTTCCCCGGACCATGGGAACAATGGAGGTTGAAAGCCCAGTATACACTGGAAGGGAGTCAGTTTAATGGATGGTTTGAGAATGGAGTTCTGTGCATACTCTGCCCAGGGAAGAAAGCGACTCCAGTCCGCTTGATTCTGCTGGCAGTACATCCTGAGGAACTTAGATATTTCTTGATTTAAGCGTTCGGTTTGTCCATTAGACTGTGGATGATAACCAGAGGTGAGGCTTATGTTCACATTTAATAATCGGAAGAAAGCTGACCATACCCTTGACGTGAACTGAGATCCTCGATCAGAGACGATGTCCTCCGGTAGCCCATAATATCGGAATACGTAGTGAAGCAGGTGTTTGGCGGTTTCGAAGGCTGTGGGAAGCTTAGGTAGAGGAATTAGTCGACATCCTTTAGAGAATCGATCAATCACAGTTAATATGGTGGTGTTACCTTGTGATACTGGCAGATCAGTGACGAAGTCGATGGCTATGTGGGACCATGGACGTTGTGGAATGGGTAGTGGTTGTAACAGTCCTTCTGGAAGCTGCTTCGGAGTCTTTGCTGCAGCACATGTGTGGCATGCGTTCACAAAGTCGGTGATGTCAGCCTGTAATGTGTCCCACCAGAATCGGTTTCTTATCAGCCGAGTTGTGGTTGTGATTCCCGGGTGACCGGAGCTTGTGGCAGAGTGTACCCAACGAATTACCTTCTCTCTGAGCTCTGGAGGAACAAATGTTCGGTTGATTGGGCATGCTGCAGGAGGTGGGTTTTGGATGTGTGCCTGTGTGATTTCTGACATGATGTCCCATTGAACCGGAGCCAGGATAAGGGTGGGTGAAATGATGGGATCTTGATGGGAATTCTGTGGTGTGGTGTCGTACTGTCGTGACAACGCATCTGCTTTGATGTTCTTCGAGCCTGGAATGTATGTGATAGAAAAGTTAAACCGAGTGAAAAATAATGCCCATCTGGCTTGCCTGGGGTTCAATCTCTTGGCTGAGCGTAGATACTCGAGGTTGCGATGATCAGTCAGAACCATGAACGGATGTCTCGCTCCCTCTAGCCAGTGTCGCCACTCTTCGAATGCAGCCTTCATCGCTAGCAGTTCACGATTACCCACGTCATAGTTCTGCTCAGTTGCGGAGAGCTTTCTGGAATAGAAGGCACAAGGAAATAATTTAGGCGGGTTACCTTGCCGTTGAGAAAGGATGGCACCAATCCCTGTGTTGGAAGCATCCACTTCCACCACAAAAGGCACTTGAGGGTCAGGGTGATGCAGGATGGGAGCGGACGTGAATCATTTTTTCAGGTCGGTGAATGCTTGTATGGCATCGGCGGACCACCGTGGCTTGCTGTTTCCTCCCCTTGTCATAGCAGTGAGTGGTGCAGCGACCGAACTGAAGTTTCTAATGAATCTCCTGTAGAAGTTGGCGAACCCCAAGAATCTTTGCAGCTCTTTTAAAGTGGTAGGTTGAGGCCAATCCAAAACCGCCCGGACCTTCTTTTCGTCCATAGCCACTCCCTCGGGACTGATGACATATCCAAGAAATGAAACTGATGGTTGATGAAACTCACATTTTTCTGCTTTGGCGTATAATTGGTGGTCAATGAGACGTTGCAAGACCGTGCGGACCTGTTGGATATGTTCTTCCATGGTGTCTGAATAAATAAGGATATCGTCGATGTATACCACCAGACATTGATTTAGCAGGTCTCTGAAGATGTCATTGATTAATGATTGGAATACGGATGGACTGTTGGACAGCCCGAAGGGCATGACAAGATATTCATAGTGCCCGTTGTTTGTGGAGAAAGCAGTCTTCCATTCATCCCCTTCCCGAATGCGAATGAGGTTATAGGCAGATCGGAGGTCAAGCTTGGTAAATATCTTAGCAGTCCGAAGTTGTTCTAGGGCAGCAGGAACCAGAGGTAGTGGATACCTGAACTTAACGGTGATGTCGTTTAGACCACGATAATCAATGCAAGGACGAAGACCTCCATCTTTCTTCCCTACGAAAGAAAAACCCCGCTGCTGCAGGCGAAGTGGATGGTCGAATAAACCCCTTAGTCAGCTCCTCTTTGATGTATGCTTTCATAGCTTGATCTTCGGGTTCAGAGAGTGGGAAGATGCAGCCTCTAGGTGGCGTGGTACCTGGTAGGAGGTCTATGGCACAGTCGTTGCTGCGATGTGGTGGTAATTGTGATGCCTTGGTTTTACTGAATGCTTCAGTGAGGTCTGAATACTCAAGAGGTACCCCAGGTGTGGTGTTGATGGTGCTGTTCATGAAGGTGGTTCTAATGGGCAGAAGTTTGGTTGAGCGGAGGCATTGGGAATGGCATGTGGAGCCCCATTGAGTAATCTGTTTGTCCTGCCAGGAAATTTGAGGGTTGTGGTTCTGCAGCCAGGGAAAACCCAGAATGACTGGATTATGAGGAGAATGAATGACGTACAGACGGATAGACTCGGTGTGCAGAATGCCCACTTGCAGGTTAAGTTCGGTGGTCATGTATTGCACTTGTCCAGTCCCCAGGGGGCGTTCGTCTAGCGCGGCCACTGCCAAAGGAGAGTTGCATGGGGTTAGTGCTATTTCATATTGCTGGACCAGTCCTTCATCAATGAAGTTGCCTGCGGCCCCAGAATCAATTAATGCCTTGGTCGTGATTACTTTGGATTGGTGAGTTAATGTGACAGGTAAATCAAGGCAGTTGTTGTGAGTGATAGTTGAAACTAGTAAACTCACCCTGCGTGGCTGTGTTTGCGGAGGTCGGATCGAGCACTCGGCTCTAAGATGTCCAGCGAGACCACAGTAGAGACACAGATGGTTCTTTACACGACGCTCCCGTTCCTCCGAGGAGATGTGGGTGCGTCCAATTTTGCATGGGTTCTTCGCTACTGTTGAGTGAATAGGGGAGTGGAAGGTTACTATTGTTTCTCTGACATCTTCGAGAGCGGATGAGATTGTCGATGCGAATAGCCAGTTCAATAAATTGGTCTAGATCCTTATCTTCGTCTCGGCAGGCGAGTTCAGATTGTAGATCATCATTAAGGGCTTGACGGAAAAGAGTTTTTAAGGTGTCATCCACCCACACTGTTTGTGCTGCCAGGGTGCGGAAAGTGAGAGCGAATTCAGCAGCCGTGCTCTTCCCCTGCCGAAGCGCGAGCAGTCGTTCACCAGCATTCTGCCCTCCTTCAGCATGATCGAACACTGTGCGTAGACATTGGATAAAGTTCGTATAAGTGGTCATCTCAAGGGTTTGGTTGTCCCAGACCGCCGTTGCCCATTCGAGTGCCTTGCCAGTGAGAAGAGAACAGACCAGGGAGATTTTACCAGTGTCAGTCGAGTACAGGGTAGGTTGTTGAGCCAGAAAGATGGAACACTGCATAAGAAAACCCTTGCACTTGGCCGGAGTGCCGTCAAACTTCTCGGGAAACGCCAAGCGTGGGTTGCTTGTAAACGCGGTGACAGGTGTGGGTTGTGTTTCCCATCTTGGTTGAAGCACTGGTGCACTTGCTGCTGACGGTGGGAGATGAAGGCTCTGTACCGCCTTAACCAGTTCCTCCGTCATGCTGGTCAAACGACTGAGCTGCTGTTGATGCATCATTAGCTGATTAGCTTGCGCTGAGAGTTCGTTGGTGAACTGCGTGAAAACTGCTGGATCGGTGTGTGGTGAAGTCTTCTGTAACAAGGACTCAGGTGGATTAGGATCCATTTGCAGTTTATTAAGATGACTCAAACTCTCAGAATAAACAGGCGTGGATCGGTGAACCAGGGCGAACAGCAATATCAGAGGCAGAGCAGAAAACTTGGTCATAACAGGCAAAAGGTCGGGGCAGGCAGCAAACAGTCGAATGTACAAAGTCCAGGCAAACTCAGATCAAAGGGCAGGCAGCACAGAATCAGAAACGGTAGTCCAAGGCAGAGTCAAAACACAGGCAGACCAATAACAGGGGATAAATGCTCAGAAAAGTAGCCGTGGCAAACAAGACTTCGCAATGAGTGTGTGTGTGTTCAGGGTATAAATAGGCAGAGTGATGATGATCAGGTGTGCAGTAATCAGTCCCAGAGTGAAGGTGCATGGGAAATGGAGTCCGAATGAAAGTCAGTACTCTGGTGAATGAGACCTTTGGTGGCCGACGGTGGGATCTTCACCGGCGTTTGTGACATAGGTTAAAACTTTGGCGTAGCTAACCAAAAGCATATACCTTATACAAATCAATCAGAAGAACTGCTGGCCAGTGTCTGATTGATGTGTAAATGGGAGTATTTTTTTTAAACCTTGATCAAGTTAAAAATTTGTAACAGAAAAAAACATTCTGTTCCATACATTTTCGTGTAAGCGCGGTAAAAGAAATCCGGCCACACACTCTCTGTGCTACAAATTGGCACAAAAGGAGATTTGAAAACAAATTCTCTCCTCACTTGTGATTGATGCAGTAAATCGCCACGTTTAAGAAGAGGAAAAACCTTTCCTCTTTTCAAACGCTCGAATTTAAATCACCCTTTGAAAAGTGTCGTAATACCTCTGACTAACGCAAGAGGGCAGCCTGTCAGGTGTCCAACACCTCTCAAATTACGCACACCTGACCTCACTCCTTGGTGTGGACTCAACTACGCCATCTTGTGGGCATCTGCGGATGTTTCTTTCCTTCACTCTATCTCGTTTGTCAAAGTGAACTAGCTTTTCTGTTGTTTTATTTGTTTACTATTATAATCATTTTCATTTATTTTCTGTTATTACTATTCAGTTATTACTATTCAGTTATATATGTTATTACTATATATTATTCAATCTTCCTGTTTTGCTAACTTCTCACACTTATTTAAATCTGGTTTAAACGAAGTTTAAACTTGAATTTAAATTAAGTTCTCGGTTCAGCCATTAATGTTACGTGGTGGGAGCACGCCCCTATGTGACATTCTCTGCTAAGTCAGTTTTTCCTCCTTTCTCCTGTTGTTTCAATTTAAATTATTTTGCTTCTATTCTACCTTTTAGTTATTTTTATTTTCCTCATCACTTTATTATTATTTTCATTTGGTACCATTCTAGTACCCTGCACTTATTTAGATTTTAGTTTAAACAAGTTTGAACTTAAATTTAAATTAAGCCTTCTCTTTTCAGCCTGTGATAGCCACTTATCAGTAGCACGCCCCCTACTGGGTGTCCTCATATAGGTGGGCTTTCCCCTCTCTTCTCCTTTGGCTCTATTTTTGAATAGATTTATTTCTATTTCTCCCTTTTTCAAGGTTGTTCTGATAATTACCAATATTATCATCATTCTTTTGTGTTTTTAGCACTATTTGGTAAATAATATTTTACCGCTCTTACTTTACCTAATTATTTAAATTTGGTTTAAACAAGTTTAAGCTTAAGTTGACGTTACGTTTCACTTGTTCAGCCATTTGTGTACTTACAGGTAATACTTCCCCTTGTGCTTGGTGGTAAAGCGACTGTTACCTTCTGGTTGGGTTTCGGTGAGTGGATTCACCTGGCCGGTGTGACTGACACTGGCCGTGTGTGAATCTCGGGCACCTCTGTCCTCGTACCATTGGCGTACCTTTTCCCTCTCTATCTCTTCCTATGTTCTCATTTTGTTTCATTTTTATTTCATGCCTTTTCTTGTAGTTATTTTTGGTTATTTTGCCCTGTTCTATTTGCTTTTCTGTTGTTTTGTTTTCTTCCAGTTCACCTAAAGACAGAACCTATGAGAGCCATCAAGAAAAGCTGAATAATAGATTGATGAACAAGCAGCCAGTGTCAGTAAATGACCCACTAGGCCACCGCACTGTCAAAATCGTTATTTAGATCTGACGCTCACCCACATAAATAGGCACCACCTGGCCACCTACGTCCAAGACAATAGGTGCCCAGCCTAAATTTCACTAACTGTCTGCACCAGTTAGTCAAAAGCTCCAGGCTGAGGAGGCCCGGAGGAACCAGGCCCATGCGCAGAGTCGTCTAGATCAGCTACTCCTCGAGGCCCAGGACCGGCGTGGAAGAGAGGATGAAATAGACCCACAGCTTCAGGAGGAAGTGGAGAGACTTCAAAATGCCCTGGCAGAACTTCGTGTAGAGACATAGCACAGAGAGCAGTTGGAGAGAGAATCCAAAGAGGAACTAAGGGAAAAACTCCAACGAGGTGAAGCTCTCCTAGCAAGAGCAGAAATTGAACTGAAAGAAAGGGACGGCAAGGCCAAAGCCTGTGAAAACCATTTGCAAACGGCCCGTGCCCAGATCCATGATTTGGTTCAACAAAAAGACTATTTAAAAGAAGAACCTGAAACTGTTCACAGAGAACTTAAGTACGCTTACAGACTGCAGAGTGACCAGCAAGGGGAAACACACACCACAGAGTTTCCCCTGACAAGTGGGCCTATGCCTCCCTGTCAAGAGTTCCGAGCTCAAAAGGGGGGTGAAAGCCCACTGCTCAAGATGTCACCAGCCAGCTTCTAAGAGCCCCCATCAGCAGCAAAGGGGTGGGAGCCCGTCCAGAAAATCCGTGCCCCTAGTCACGCCATGGCTCCCCAAGAACTCTACAAGCTGGCCAGAAACATCCCAACGTTCACCCCAAACGCTGCAGGAGGCCACAACGTGCACACCTACCTCCAGGACATAGACTTTCACCTGCAAACTGTGGCTAACGTGACCACGTGGGACAGACTTTATCTCCTCCGAGGTACGTCCAGCCGTGAGGTGCGGCGTTTCCTCGATCGGCAACCCGAGACTGTCAAATCAGACTACCAGCAGCTGCGTCAGGCCCTGATTAGAGAGTTTTCGGACCCTGATTCAGACCAAGGGATCATCAGCGCCATGGACCTGAGACAAGGCCGACTGGAAACCCCACAGGCCTACTACAACAGACTCCTACAAGCCTACTTTGGAGCACAGAACGAGCCAGGGATGGAGGAGAACTTCAACTTCAGAATGCTATTCCTTCGAAATCTGCATCCAACAGTAAGCCATCACTTAGGAGTCCTGGCCTGCCCACGGAGTATGTCCACCCAACAGCTATGGGACTTAGCCCATAAAGCTTATGCCAAGCAAAAGACTGTGAGAAATCCAACAATTTGCCCTGTCTCTAACCACCGTTCAGAGCTGGCTCTAGAGGGCGCCCAGCAACACCACAGTGACAGACTTTTTAACAGAGAGTCAAGACCGTTCCAAGCCAGCAGAGAGCAGCACAACCGGAATGGTGCCCGTCCTAAGCACCAGACCGGGTGCTCTGAAAGATTCTGGGACAAGCCACGTCCGTCTAACCACCCAAAGGGAGGAGCCACGTGGGATGCCAGCCGACGGCCCAGAAATGGACGACCTTCATCGGCCAGAGCATCCAGCCCAGACAGCCAGCAGTGGAACGACTCGCGACACGCCCCGAGCAAACCCAAGTCTGAGCACTCACCAGAGCAAAACAGTGCAGCTTCGTCTGAGTCAGCAGAGATCCTGAGTATTCTGAAAGAACTCATTCAGAAGAAACCTCACAAGAGAGACAAGAAGGACAGGCCAGACTCCTTATGACTAAGTGTAAGGCCTGCACCCAACATCCTTCCTGACTGCTCTCCGACTGAACCAAGCACCCAAAGCACTGCTCACCAGCCACAGTCCACAGAACCAGACACCTCATCACCAAGTGACAGCGTCGCCCAATCACCTCAGCTGACAGCTGCACTTCCTGAACAAGCCAACACAAGTCATCACGCCAGCAACCAAGTACCAGAAAGTGCTGTTTTGGTTGTCTGCCTCCCTAACGAGCCAGGTGAGACCATCCCTAACTGCTTATCGATCACCACACAAACCCCAGAACCACGACTCCAGGGAAATCTGATCGAAAAGGGAGTGGCCCGGAAACTCTATCTAGCCATCACATTGGAGAACGAGGTGAGACTTGAAGCCTTGGTCGACACCAGAGCTGATCTCACTTTGATGTCATCCCAACTCTTTGACAGACTCCGAATTGAAGCTAAGAGACAAAATCGAACTTTGAAATCCCAAAAATGTGAGCTAAACATGCAGTCATACAGCCAAAATGAGATCCAACTTGAACAGATAGCTCCCATCCATCTAACGATTGGTCCAATGAGTCTAGTACACCCTGTGTACCAATGGACACGTATCTCCTTCTCGTCGGCAAAGATCTGCTAGACCAATTTGAGCCCTTATTGGACTTCAGACAGCTGAAAATTTGGGCTCAAGTGCGAGAACCTCTGCCTCTCCAGCCACCCAGATCACCTGAGCCAGACTGTCAGGCCACAGAGGTCACGAGAAATCTCGCAGTCAGCCACGAGAACACTATCTCAGCACCAGAACAAAGTTCAAGTTTGCTACTCTGCACTTTTCAACTCACCATAGACTCTGACTCTCACTGCCCCAAGGTCATGACTGACCTCCAGCTGAATGATGTAACAACTACAGACATCATACTCGCACTATGGGCAGACAACTCAGCCATCAGTCTAGCACTGTTCAAAGCCCTCATGGAAGACACACCAGACCTTCCGTCTCCAAGCAAGCGCACCCGCTTCCCTTTGGACTCCTGCCTATCAACCATGGTAACTGCCAAGGTTATCTGCGCTTTGAACTTGAAATGGAATGACCGGTGCCTCACTCACTACTTCCTGGTCTTTCCAGACCCGCCGCATAATGTCTACATAGGAGCAGACATCTTGATTCGCCTCAAGGCTCATGTGAACTTTATCAATGAGGTGGTGTGGGCCCCACCGACATCACAGCCCCCTGTGGTTTCTGTCAACCCTGAAAACCTCCTGTCAGGCCAGACCATTCCAGAAGTCTGTACCTTAATCAACGAACAGGAAACTGCAGTACCAGCTTACACAAAAGGGGTCGCTGTTCGGCTCAACATGCGATGTGGCCAAACACTAAACCACACGCTGGGCTTCTTCCAACCTTCACCTGAATGTGTGGAACTTGGACTCAGTCTGGAAGCCACACCACTCACTGAACTGTCATCCTACCGCCTGGGATGGCTAGTGAGTCATGACTTTGAACTCACCTTACCAGTCATTGGTTCAATCCCATCTTCGATGATCCCAGAAGGGAGCACAGACAACACAGTGTTCACAGCACTCTTCAAAATCATCTCCATCGCTTCTGTCATGCCGATGGCCAAAGATCAAGTGTGCAGAACAGAGGTAACAGAGGACCAACATCTTGCAGTATACACAGTCACTAGCCAGCCTGCCTGCGAGACTGATGACAGTGCTGCACCTCTGACTGCCAACACGACAGACGACACAACAACAGAGGAGCCGTATCCCGGATTTGAGACGCAAGTCCAGCAAATTCTGAAAGAGGCAGACGCCATAAAGGATGATGCAGAGCGTCAAGAACTCAGACAAGTCCTTTACAAATACAAAGCGTCATTTGCCAAAGACTCTTTAGACTGTGGTCTCACTAACCTCCACACAGTGCGCATCCCAACGCACCCTAATGCTCCTCCCACTTTTGTCAAGCAGTACAAGATCCCCATCGCCTCACACGAACCGGTGCAGGAGATCGTTGACTCTATGCTCGAGAAAGGTGTCATCCGTCCATGCAACAGCACCTACTCTGCTCCTATCTGGCCCGTCCTCAAACCAAACGGCAAGTGGCGACCCATCATTGATTACAGGAAACTGAACCAACAGGTGCCACTGTCACGATGGCCCATGACCCAGCTGGAGCAGGAAATACCCAGAATCAAAGGAGCCACAATCTTCTCTACGCTTGATGTGGCCTCAAGATTCTGGACCATTCCAGTGCATCCAGTAGATCAACACAAGCTGGCTTTCACCTTCGGCAACCGACAATATACCTTCACAAGGTGTCCGTTCGACTATGCCAACTCACCAGCCGAGTTCAACATCTTCCTGAACAAAGCATACCCAGAAGCAAGAATGAGAGGCAACCTCATCTACGTAGATGATGTTCTCATGAAGAGCACAACAGTGGCTGACCACCTGAAAGAGATAGACCATGTTCTGAACCAATTAGCCACCGCCGGTGCCAAAATTGCCCTCCACAAGGGACAGTGGTGTCGAACCAAGGTCAATTATGTGGGCCTACTCATTGGATCATGGGGCATTGAACCGTAATCCAGCCGTATCCAAGCCATTCAGAACATCAAGCCACCCACTAATGTCTCAGAGTTGCGAAGCTTTCTTGGGGTGTGCAACTACTCACGGCAGTTCATTGAGAACTACGCAGACATTGCACGACCACTAACTGCTCTTCTGAAGAAAGACTGCCCGTTCGTCTGGACAGAAGCTCAAGCAAATGCCATGAATGAACTGAAACAACATCTGTGCATAGCTCCATGTCTTGCTTACCCTGACCCAAAAAAGGAGTTCCACTTGGAAGCTGGATTCTCCAAACACTGCCTTAGTGCTGGTCTATACCAAAGGCATGACCAAGACAAAAGAGTGGTTGCATATGCCAGCAAGACACTTCTTCCACCAGAGAGCAAATACTCTGACTGTGAAAAGGCTCTACTCTGCACTGTATGGGTCATCCAGCGATTCTCCAACTACATTGGAGCACAAAAGGTTATTATAGAGACATGCCACCAGCCTGTAATGTTCCTCAATAGCCAACGCATCCGAGATGGCGTTGTCACCAATTCACGCATAGCCACGTGGTTGATGGCCCTCCAGGGTCGCAATGTTGAGGCACGTTATGCTCAGAATCACAAGTCTGCACTGGGAAACGGCTTGGCTGCCTGCCAAAACTGTTCTGATGACACACCAGCGACGATGCTGGACACAGAGGAACCCCAACAACAACAACAGGCCTGTCACAGGTACTTTGAAGAGAATGCGTGTCAAGGAATGCCCACCGCCTACGTCGATGGATGCTCTTAAAACCAAGAGGGCATCCTAAAAGCAGGTGCGGGCGTACTATGGCTGAATGACCAGCCTTGCCCTCCACAGCACTTCAAGTTGGGTCCTCAGTCATCGCAATATGCTGAGGTAGCAGCCATTCTAATAACCCTCCAAATCGCATCAGCCCATAACATCAGAGAACTCCTTATTTGCAAAGACTCCAACTATGCCAGACTCAGTTTCACATGCCACCTTCCAGGTTGGAAACAAAATGGCTTCAAAACAGCAAACAAAAAGTCAGTCAAACACCAACACCTGTTCCAAGCATGTGATGACATCACGAGTACACACGATATGATCGTCTACTGGAAAAAAGTGAAAGCACACTCAAGGCAACCAGGCCTTGACAAAGACAAACTGATGCCCTAGCCAAGACTGGCGCACTTCACGGCAATCTATGGTCACCTCCAGCCCACCTACCCACCCTTAACGTTGCAGTGATAACCCGCAGCAAGCGAACTATTCCTGCAACGATTCCAATATCACAGCCACTTACGCTGGCTCCACAAATTTCCAACAACGACATAGCTGACATGCAAGCCTCTGACACTGCCATACAAGCAATGCTAAAAGTGAACTCGGACAGAGGCATTCACTTTACAGCTGAGATCATGCAGCAGGTTTGGAAACTCCTGGGAGTACAAGCTCAACTACACATCAGCCACCACCCCATCTCGTCCGGCCAAGTGGAACGAAAGAATCGAACTGTGGTCAGCATGCTGAGAAAGTATGTGTCTTCCAACCAGAAAGACTGGGATGTGAAACTTCCGTTGGTGCTCATGGCCATCAGAGCCACCCCGCATGAATCAATTCATGTGTCTCCCTTTGAACTAATGACCGGGCAGCAAATGACACTGCCGCTGCACCTGCTGTATCAAACGGGAGACTCCAGCCTTGTCACAGCCTACACCGCTCACCAGTACCTTGACGAACTACACAGGCACCTGAGAACAACCTTTGCTTTTGCCCAACAACAGCTTCAAAAGAGTGCCGAAGGTCGGAAAGCATATTATGACCGGAAAGCGTCACACCAGGAACTGGACGTAGGTGACAGGGTCTGGTATTATAGCTTCGTCCAGCCGCCCCGGACAGCCTCCCATCGGCTGTCAAAGAAATTTCTGCCTCACTGGACAGGTCCTTATGAGATTGTGGACAAACTCTCCCCGGTTGCGTACCGAATCAAACTGAGCCGGGGACAGAAAGAGCCAGTTTTCAAATGGCTCCACCGCAATCAAGTCAAAAGACATGTGGCTACTGGCAGAGAAAGACAGGGAGGGGCAAATGCAAGCTAATTTTCAGTTGCAGACCTCACAGCAAAAAGGCTGTACTGACCAACCAAGGACACCCCTCGCTGATTGACCACTTTTCTCCCCATCTCTCTTTCTCTCTCTCTCTGTCTTTTGTCTGTACCAGGATGCTGCTGTGGCTCACTGTCCTGTGCCTCCAGTTCACCAGAGGACGACTGCAACCAGATATCCTGTCACCAGGTCCTGCATCAGGCATTGTACTTAGGGGACAACCTGGACTCCTGATCACCAACTGCAGGACCCACACCCAGAAAGTGTATGTTCGACTCGACCCTCGCAACGTCTACCAAGCACACTATCCCCGCGCTGTCACACAGTATAGCTGGGCAGGTGCACGGTGGACAGAGGATGCCATCCCCTTGCACGTCGACCCTGAGCAAAGTGAGGTGGCCTTTCTCCTGAATCTACCCATCATTGAATCAAACAACATCTATAGACTCAAGGACATGGTCAATGTCGGGTTTTGGCAAGGTAACACTCATATCAAGCTACACACCCCCAACGTGGTGGCCTACGATGACAGCAACACACAGCTGTACTTGGCCTCCAACCTGCGTATGTGTAATTTGACTAAGGACATTCACTACCTCTGCCCTAGCAAGCCATTCCTCAGAGACAACACTGAAGGAATCTGCGGGTTGCAGCCCATGAGAAGCGACACCTGTTGCCCTACTGAGGCCACGTCTCGCACCCAAGTCATCGAAACTCGAGCTGAGATTGTGGGTGACCGGTGGCTCGTCAACACTCCCACTCATACGGCCACCCTGACTTACAATCAGCATGACACTGCCACCCGCATCAGCCTGCCCAACCAGAGTATGTGGATGCAAGTACCAAAAGGTGCCATCCTCCACCTCGATGATCTGGCATTGTACCACCTACCTAGTGAAGAGTACTGTCAGAGCTGGAAATCCCATCCTTCTTCAAGAATCACAACTTCACTCTAGATCCAGAACTGGAACTGAAGATTGAGGAAAGGGGGTCCCAGCTAATTGACATTACTCCCATCGATACGGCCCTCCAAACACTGTCCCGGCTGCCCATCCTGACCAACTCCCCTGTGGTCCAAGCTTGGACCGCCGCCGACACAGCTCTTTGCCTCTCTACGGCATTAAGCTACACCCTGACACTGGGCCTGGCCTTCATCCTGTTTAAGAGGGTCCACGAGATGCGAGAGTCCATGACCAAGAACACGGTCGCTCTCCCCCTAGGTTTTAAACGAAACCCACGGAAAAGTGGTACCAAAACAGAGACCATGCCAAACCTCATCGAGATGGACTCTCAGCCTGAGGAACCAAAGGCTGAGAAAAATTAGAAACCACCTGCCACCCGACCATCATGATCCACCTGCCATCCGACCATCATGACTGTTGTCCGACGATGTCACACGGACTTCGTCAGACGAAAAGTGGGACTGTAGCATCTGGAGTCTCTCTGGACAGGATCAAAGATGAGTCGATTCCACTATAAACGTCAGAAAGCTTTTAGGCGCATATAAATTAGGTTCTGGTGCCAAGGATTCTGAGGGAGATGGCATCTTGGACAGTTTTATGGATTGGCCGAAGTAGAACAGACAACACCGTTAGAATCCTGTGAGAACTTCAATCAGGACACAATCTCTCCCAGACACAAACATTTTCTTTATGTAACTTTAATTAAACTATTCCAGAATGTATATGATGATTCCTTTGTGTATGCATGTTACCTATGTTACACTCTACTAAGTCATGATGTGTGTGTAATGTTAAAGTAATTTTAACTGAATGTATTAATGAGTAAAGTGTGTATTTCTTCTTTTTTTTACTTTCCTACCAAAGCTTGTGTGGTACCTAAATATTCACTTCTCTTTTTGCTAACCAATGATGCACAGTATGTGATTGTGAGATACATCATGAGTTGTTTAGCTCCTTTGGAGTAAAACTGTACTAATTCTGAAATCCTCATATAGACATACCATTGGGTCATAAAACTAATACAAAGGGACCTTCTCCCGCCTAAAGTCCACACCTATGATTGGCCATTTCAGAAAAGATGGGCGTATGTTAATAGACCTTAAAAGACAAAGGACAGGCCTCCTCTATTTATCTTCCTCTTCTTCGCACCTTGCTCCGATCATCTCAACTCGGCTCGTCCCCTTGCCAGGCGGCTTCGGCCCTGGCTTAGCGGCTCAGTCACGTTGGTTGGTTCCTTTGAAGTTGGCGCGCTCAGCGACTAAGTCCCTGGCCACAGGCGGCCAGGCTGACAGGCGGCCAGGCGCCCAGGCGGACAGGCAACATGCGCCATCTCAGCACGCTCCGTCTCAGCGCTCAGTCATCTTCAAAACTCCGACGAGACGATCTTCTTTTCCTCCCTGTTTCAGCAACATTCTCAGGCTACCTTCAAACTTCCTGCGGATCGGAAACACGACCTCCGGAAGAGAGAGAAGCTCCCGCGCAAAAAATGCTTTGAGAAGCCTCGCACGCATCCTCTTATACTCAGCACAAAGAAATCCATGCAAGTATAAATTCTATCGAGCTTTAGAGGCGATTAAGATTGGTGCCCCTGTTTAAGGTGATATTCCTTTGCTGACTCTCTCGGGTTACTTGCTTGTGAAATTGCCATCCTTGATCTTTCTTTCTTTCTTTCTTTCTTTCTTTCTCTCTTTCGTTACTTTTCGTTATTCTGTATATACATGTATTCTTTATTTAGCTAGTCGTATGTATTCTTAGTATCAATTATTAAAACCATTGTATCCACGTTTGGTTGTCATTGTTGCCACTCACAGAACATAGTCACTTTAATGTTCAGATCTAGCTACGAGCTCTCATAAGTATCTTTGAATACTTTAATTAATATCCTAATAGTTTGGAAAGTTTTATTCTTCGTGGCCAGAAGGATAACCTTCCCGAAGATTTGATAAATAATAAAACTTCATGAGAGTTGATAAAAGATTGTACTGTTCGTTCGTTAAACGAACGGATGAATTTTGAATTAATTCTTTAAAGGTTATTCTGTAATGATTTAATATATATATTCGTAGTTAATTGCAATCCATTGTTGTTAACCATGTATATATTGCATAAATATCTAGGTTAGGTATTTCCCTTTTGGGTGATTTGGAGATTTATAATTTAAACATAACCCGTTACGATTTATTATAAATAATTAAATATTAATACATATAATTCTCTATTGAGCTCATTTTAATTTAATAACATCTGTAGCCGAGTCGCTACATGCATCACATAGTGATTGTTGTCAGACCTGGCCACACTGGGACTCTGCCGGACAGCCAGCAGAACTGCCTCTGTGTTGATGAGCAGCGCCCAGCAGGGGAAACAGGCCAACAGGAGGATGAGAATCCCTCTCTGCAGTATCACACCCACCCGCTTCAGATTTTTACCACCAAATGTCTGCAGGACATAATTCAATTCAAATGACACCTGAGCACAAATGATACTCACATTACTGAACATACACTATCATACCTGAGAGATGAGTGTATCGCATGCAGACGCCAATCCAGAGCCGATGGAAATGCCGGACACATTAATAACCTGTTAGCAAAAAGGACGTATTTATAAAGGCGATGGGTGTTTTAATGAATGCTGCTATAATGAAGTTATTTTGTGAGCTCACTCACAGCAATAGCCAGAGCCACACCGGCCAGTTCAGTTTTCCCCAAGTGTCCACAGAACACAGTGCTGACGAAGCTGATCAGAAAGATCATCAGCTGAGATATAAACTGCAAAAAAGGGGATATATTTTCAGGATCCGATAAAAGACATTTCCACTTTTTTCAGTTAAAGCTATAATAATGTATGTTTGATTTGTCATGTCCGATATTCTTGAGACAAAAATAACTAAAGAACTAAGAAGTCGACAATTAATTATTTTAGATTATTCTGTTAAACTAAACATATTAATTGTTTAGTTCAACTATGGCATTCAACTATGTTTTGGTGCAAACTTCTGCTTTTCTCAGAAGTCTCAGAAAGTGTGACAATAATTATAGGTCAAATATCTTCCGTCTGTCAGAAAATAACGTTTCTTTTAAAGAAACAAAATCAAAGGTGTCCGCTTTTCTGTTTCTATTTTCAATCAACAGTAAAATAAAATCATCACAGTATTTGGTTATATGCTATAAGCAGTTTAAATTCACCTTCATAAATCATTTCACACTATTCAAACTTACCACTGGTCCAGCCAATTTCACCTGCTCTACAATTTCTTCTTTATAATTCACTGGTAACAAACTCCGAAGTTTCTTTCGACACCCTCCACACACAACCTGTGTACTTGACGTTGACTGAGCATCATCACTTTTCTCCTGTTTTGAGTCTCCGTTTATCTGACTCACTGTGGTAATACTGTCCATTTTCGTTATTCCTGAAGTCTTTAATTCACTCAAAGCAGCTTTTAAATGGAGTTAAAGTACAGGGCTACATCTGCATGAAAGACATTGCGCTAAAGGTCCATTGCAGGGAGACGTCTGGGTGAATCTCAAAGGGAGACACTTAGAAAACTGTTTGGTATAAGTTTAGCCCTGCCTGCTGCTGTACTCCACGAGGTTTTTGCATAAACAGAAGTCACTTTGTGCTCAGATGTAGGAGTTCGGTTTGTTATTGTTCAAGTAAATAAGAATAACAACAATATAAAATAAATTATTATTATATTTAATTATATTAAATAACAATAACATTATAACAATTCTTGTTATTATTATTATTTCATTATGTGTCATTATGTGTCAAAAATACTGAATGCATCTTATCAACAGATTTCAAATCAATGAATATCTATGTAGGCGTATCAAATCTGACTCAGAAGAAATACTTTCACTCAGTTGAATCATCTTCAAATCAGTCACACAGTAAACTTTTGTCTGGTCAGATATTAAAAACTGTTACATATTACTCCTGGGCCGTGGTGTCCAGGATTAAGCTGACAAGGAAAAAAAATAGTAAAATTAGTAAGCAATTATGTAAATGTATAAATACTGGAGATGAAAGTCTAATTTTTGAAGGGATCCTTAAATCGACAGTGAAAATTGTGAGAGGGGACCGAGACAAGAAAAAATGGAAAATAGAATCAGTATATGGTGTGGTTTGAGTCTAGACTTGTCCGAATCATACACCATTTACAGTCGTTGTTATCCCTAAATGAATCCCGATTCTGAACTGCCTAAAAAGAGACGTCAGTAATTCCAGTCTTACTTCCTGCATGAACCCATGTACTGTAGCTTTGTAACAAATTTGCATAATGCCAGCCTATGTCTTCACTGGCTTCACATCAATGGCTACTTTAACCTGCTCTCAAACAGTTGTGGCTGACATTGGTTCGTGTTGTCAACATGTTGAGAAGATGCTGTTTTCTGCTCTGGGAGAGCAAATCTACTTTGCATGAACTCTACTTCCAAAGGATGAGGACTTTTTGTTTTGTTTTGAGGTTTAAATTGATACGGTAAAACTGATGTCATCATTACTAGTTGTATCACTGTGTATAGCCTGAAGTCTGAGGAAGCCTTTGGAGCTGAAATTCAGGTATGATAATGGCCGTTTCATTTCTGACACACACTGTACGCAGTAGACCAATCACAACAGACCGGGCTATCTGACCAATCAGAGCAGAGTAGGCTCTTGGAAAGGAGGGGTTTAAAGAGACAGAATCTTTTATCAAACCATTTCAGACACTGTGAAAAAAGAGGCGATGCTGCATTGTGTAGAATGAGGAAAAAGTGATTTTTGACTTTGGATGCATGTAAACTTACTGTAGGAGACCTTGAAAACAAAAATGTAATCCCTTTAAAACACTTTAATCCCTCCTGCTACTGTAAGCATCATGAAGAAAGCTGCAAGTCATCGACAGACAACCAGATATCTGGTGGTCAAGATCTCTTCAACTGTGACCAAACAATATGTGCCCCCAATTTTTGGACATAAACATATTCATGCATGAATGCCTGTAGTTCTCATTTTAAACCTACAAAAGTCAGTAATGGCATCAAATGCCACACAACTGATGCGTGATTCTTTCAGTTTATAAGAAGCTTAAGTTTAGAATATTTATTTCATCACATTAAAGAGTTTAAATCAAGACAACAACAAAAAGGATCATACAGTTTCATTTCAGTGATGGTAAACACTAGGGCTGGGTAAAAAATATTGATTTCTCGATCATTTTAATCGATTCTCATTTTTACGAACCGATATCGATTATCGATTATTATCTTAAATCCCAAGAATCAATTAGTCATCCTGTTTTCAGTTGATGAATGAACGGATAGCACTCCTCCCATCCAATAAATCGCAATAATCTTTGCGCTTTGTTACTATTTATATGAAAGTCTCAGTTTTCAAATTACGTCCATTTTATTAAGAAATTTAAAAACATAAATACCGTTTTGGCCCTGTGGCGCGAGATCGCTCTGGTAAAGCTCAGCTCAAGAGAAGCGGCAGTGCGGAGTGCACATGAACTGATCTTCTCTTCCGCCTTAATACCAGTTACAGCGCGAAATAAACATGAACGTGCATCTGAAAGTGTGTTAAAAGATAAAGAACAACTTAGCGAAATCCACATGGAATCGCTCAATCAGTGTTTCAATGGCGGAAAGACATCAGTAAAACAGCTTGTAAACAATGTCATGTAACGTCACATTTACCTCAGAAAAACCATATCCAGCGTCCATAAACTCGTTAGCTAGAAAAATTAACTCGAGAGAGGAGCATTTTGTTAAATATATGCACCATATTACACATTCATTATAATTTTTAATGTTCTTCAATATTTAATGCATGTATGAATAAATCTGGCAAATCTGAAAAGAACTGTGATCTGATCTGATCACGGAGTCTTAACTCGGCATTACTGTGGGAATTGTGGATGAGGGACCCCGCAATCCCTCAGTACCTGCCACGCCAGAGCCTGTTCACGTCATGCCTGCCACGGCAGAGACTGTTCACGTCATGCCTGTCATACCAGACTGTTCATGTCATCTCAGCCACGCCAGAGGTTCTTCACGTCATGGCTGCCATACCAGAGCTTCTCGACGTCATGGCTGCCACGCCATTCCACGGCCCACGCCACCGTAACATGGTCCATGCTATGATCCAGGTCCTTGTCCTCTGCAATTGCAAGCTTATATCTCACAATTCAAACTTTTTTCTCAGAATTTTTCTCAGAATCTTGATAACTCACAACTGCTATAAAGTCAGAATTGTGAGATATAAAGTTGCAATATTGTGAGTTATAAAGTCAGAATTGTGAGATAAAATGTCACAATTATCTTTTTTTATTTTTTATTCCGTGGCAGAAACAAGCTTCCATACTAACAACCACAATACTGACAATAAATAAAAGATATGTCAAGTAACCATTACATCTTGTCACTTATATTTTATTTTTGAGATTCAATAAAACTTTCATAATGCCAGTATAATACAATTAACACAACTGATATCAGAGAGCTCAAAAAGGCTGTTTTCAATTTAAAAAATAAATAGAAAAATAAATAAAACAATCATCTACCTCTCAAATATTATTAACTTTGCTTAGGAAGTGGTGGATTTTTTTTTTTTTAAAATGTGAATTGCAGACAAAGCTCTGTATTTATTATGCTCATCTGAGAAGTCCAGTGAGCACCTCATTTAACACAATCCCTCCAGCTAGTATAAGCAGCATGAAGAAAACTGCAAGTCCTCGACGAACAACCAGCTGTTTCGTGGACAAAACCGCACCAACTGTAACTTTTGTGCTAGCATCTGTTATTCCTCCTTCTCCTTTACTGAGTCCTTCCAGGTCTGTGGTTGCATCTGTCTGGCCTTCTTCAGTGTGCTGGGACTCTTCTGGCACTTCTGTACAATAATCGGTCAACATAATCCCATGATGAAAGAAACATTTTTTGTTCATCATTAAGGTCATCATATACAACAGACAGAAAGTACCTTCTGTGCAGCCCTTATTTTCCATAGCGTAAGATTCATCTTTGGTCTCAGGGGCTTGAACTCCTGCTCTGATCAAGGCCTGAAAATAAGAAGATTAGAATAGATCATCTGTCCAAATAGACTATATATGGATAAGGAAAAAACGGCCCACCTCTTGAGTCACTTTTTTCCAATCCAGTTTGCAAATGAGGATGATGAAGAACAAAGACTGTAGGAAAACACACCCAAAAAACCCAATCCACAGACCTAACAACAGAGAGAAGAGACATGAGGAGATTGATGGAGGTGTTCAGTGGGGCACTTGAGTTTAATAAAGTGTTTTGGTTATTTCAACAAAGCTGCTGAGAATATTTCCATTTCACCACGTGTTTGCAAGTCACCTACCGATTATGCCCATGCTGAGAGCAAACATCAATGACACTCCAATTGGGAATCCCACAAAATAATATCCCACAATGTTACAAAGAGCACCAAGCAGCTGCTTTCCTGCACCTCTGACAATGCCACCTGTAATGCCCTGCAGACAGAACAACAAACTTTATTATTATTGTCAAACATTCACAATATCTGAAGTGATCTGAAATGAAAAATAAAGACTGAAAGCACCTCACAGAAATCAAAATATCACCACACACTTTTTTCTCTTATCATTTTCAGTTTGTTTAAACTGTTCAAGGCTATTTTGTTAAAAAGAGAATTTTTTTTTTTTTTTTGCTTTGCTTTTCACTAAAAATATTAAAAAAAAACCTTCCCAAAATGTTAGATTTATGTTTAAAAAAAACATGGATCAAGATTCTTAATATCTATACAATTTTGCTTCTTAAAGTAAATGTATATTTACAGATGTTCATATATTTTTACTGAAAAATTGTCAATGCTGATCTTTTTTTTTTTTTTTAATGCAGTTTTTATTTAAAAAGAATAACTCAGTAACACTTTATTTTGATGGCCCCTTTTGAACATTCTGTTGACTATAAGTAACTTTGCACCTACATGTCAACTAACTCTCAGAAGACTATTAGTAGACTGTCTGCTTAATATCTGTTAACGTTTTATTGTGATGGTCCCCCAAAAGACATTCTACTGACTATAAGTAACTTTGCAACTACATGTCAAATTATTCTATCCCTAACCCTACCAGTCTACTAATACTCTACTAACACTCTAAATCAAATCAAATAACCTTTATTTATATAGCGCTTTTTACAATGCCAATTGTTTCAAAGCAGCTTCACAGTGGTAACAGGAAAATAATGCAACAAAATTTAATTCGGCTGTACAGCCGCTCTGGTGAAAACGGTGATGTCATCCAGCTCATTTCAATTATCATATAGTGTCAATGCAGGCAGATCAGTAATATAGTTGAAATTTAAGTGTCCCCAACTGAGCAAGCCAAAAGCCAAAGGCGACGGTGGCAAGGAACCAAAACTCCTTCAGGACCAGAATGGAGAAAAAAACCTTGGGAGAAACCAGGCTCAGTCGGGGTGCCAGTTCTCCTCTGGCCGACGAACAAATAGTGTATGATTATGATTCTGGCAACATTACAGGTCAGAAGTCATATTAGATCAATAGACATTCGTAGGATTATTCGAAAGATTGGAGTCGTCACGCCGGGGACGGGTTTAATGAGGATGTCGTGTCGATGCGGCATTTACAGGGGGGAGTTTAATTGACATGGTCTCTACAGACACTTCAGGGATGCGTTCGTCATGTCCAGGCTAAGGTCCACCATCTGGTCCGAATATGGCCCAGATCCGGCCGACTGCAGTAAACCTCGGGATAAACAGAGAGACTAACATTAGCGTAGATGCCATTCTTCTTATGATGTAACGAGTACATCAGGTGTTATTGGAAGTGTTCCCGGTTCCGGCTGACCTAGTTAATGCAGCCTAAAACAATCATTTAACTGATTTGAATAATATAAATTAAAAATGTTTTATGTGTATGCCATAGTAAAGAGATGTGTTTTTAGTCTAGATTTAAACTGACAGAGTGTGTCTGCTTCCCGAACAATGCTAGGAAGACTGTTCCAGAGTTTAGGTGCTAAATAGGAAAAGGATCGACCGCCTGCAGTTGATTTTGATATTCTAGGTATTATCAACTGGCCAGAATTTTGAGACTGCAATAGACGTGATGGAGTATAATGCGTTAAGAGCTCGCTCAAGTACTGGGGAGCTAAACCATTTAGTGCTTTGTAAGTAATCAGCAAGATTTTAAAATGTATACGATGTTTAATAGGGAGCCAATGCAGTGTTGCCAGAACCGGGCTAATATGGTCATACTTCCTGGTTCTAGTAAGAACTCTAGCTGCTGTGTTGTGGACAAGCTGCAGTTTATTTATTAAGCGAGCAGGGCAGCTACCCAGTAGAGCATTACAATAATCTAGCCTTGAGGTCATGAACGCATGAACTAACTGTTCAGCATTTTGCATTGAAAGCATGTGCCGTAATTTAGATATATTTTTAAGATGGCAGAATGCAGTTTTACAGATGCTAGAAACGTGGCTTTCAAATGAGAGATTGGTATCAAAGAGCACACCCAGGTTCCTAACTAGCGACGAGGACTTGACAGAGCAGCCATTGAGTGTTAGACAGTATTCTAGGTTACTACTTGTGGAGTTTTTTTGTCCAATGATTAAAAATTCATTTTTTTCTGAATTAAGTTGCAGGAAATTACTAGTCATCCAATTTTTTATATCAGCTATGCATTCCGTTAATCTTGTGAATTGGTAAGTTTCGTCAGGGCGTGAAGAAATATAGAGCTGAGTATCGTCAGCATAACAATGAAAACTAATGCCATGCTTCCTAATAATATCTCCCAGTGGTAGCATGTACAGGGTGAAAAGCAACGGCCCTAGCACTGAGCCCTGCGGTACTCCATACTGAACTTGTGATCGGTGTGACATCTCTTCATTTACTGCTATAAAATGATAACGGTCAGATAAGTATGATTTAAACCATGCCAATGAAATTCCACTAATGCCAACATAATTTTCGAGTCTATTCAAAAGAATGTTGTGGCCGATAGTATCGAATGCAGCGCTAAGATCGAGTAACACTAACAGAGAGATACAACCACGATCGGATGATAAGAGTAAATCATTTGCAACTCTAATGAGAGCAGTCTCAGTACTATGATACGGTCTAAATCCTGACTGGAAATCCTCACAGATACCATTTCTTTCTAAAAAGGAGCATAATTGTGAGGACACTGCCTTTTCTAGTATTTTTGACAGAAAGGGTAGATTTGAGATTGGCCTGTAATTTACTAATTCTGTAGGATCAAGTTGCGGTTTTTTAATAAGTGGTTTAATAATAGCCAACTTAAAAGTTTTCGGTACATATCCTAATGTCAAGGATGAAGTAATGATATTAAGAAGAGGATCTATGACCTCTGGAAGCATCTCTTTTAGTAGTTTAGTCGGTATAGGGTCGAGCATACATGTTGTTGATTTTGATGATTTAACGAGTTTAGCCAATTCTTCTTCTCCTATAGCAGTGAATGAATGTAATTTTTCCTCAGTGACACTACAATGCACTGTCTGATGTGATACTGTAGTAGACGGCTGCATGGTTATAATTTTTTTCCTAATATTATCAATCTTACAAGTAAAGATGTTCATAAAGTCATTACTGCTGTGCTGTTTACAAACATCAGAAGTTGAAGCTTTATCTTTGGTTTATTTTTGCCACTGTATCGAATAAATACCTAGGGTTGTGTTTGTTTTCTTCTAGGAGAGTCGAGAAATAAGCAGATCTAGCAGTTTTTAGGGCCTTTCTGTATGCAATCATGCTCTCTTTCCACGAAATGCGAAAAACTTCTAGTTTTGTTTTCTTCCAGCTGCGCTCCATTTTTCTGGCTGCTGTTTTAAGGGCCTGGGTGTGCTCGTTGTACCACGGCGTTGGACTATTTTCTTTAATCTTCTTTAAGCGCCGGGGAGCAACTGTGTCTAAAGTGCTGGAAAAGAGAGAGTCAATAGTTTCTGTTGCAACATCGAGTTCCTCTAGGCTATCTGGGATGCTGAGGAGATGAAAC